>JACDJE010000677.1:99766-114755 GCA_016647715.1 Pavo muticus | reverse complement strand
TTAAAGATAAAGACTGTTAGTAAGGGACCCCAAAGGACTAATGAATGAACCATCATGATACTAGAAGGATACTAGATGACATCAGAGACTGCCAAATAAAGCTGTATCTGTTGGGCAATCATCGGGAGTGGATAGGATGATTTTGGGAATGTAATGAATATGTAATACATGTGAAAATATCATCTGTTCGTGAATGATCAACTGGTGGAGCATTTTTGGAGAGTTATCCCAATGCTACTTCAGTGCTGCCAATAACAATACCTGCTTAATGGTAATAAAACTCTTGCTATTAAGTCTCTTCCCATTGATTTCCTCAGTTCAAGCACAAACCTTCTCTCAGGGAAGAAGTATCGAGTTTCCTCTGAGAATGAGCAGGAGGAAGTGAGAAGATGTGGAGTAATGAGACAGTTAAAATTCTTAGTTTATGTGGGGGCAATGTATTGCATGTTACATAGTTGAAAGGACCTGTGAACATTTTTTTTGTCCAAAATTATTGCCACAGGAAAATGAAAGGCCAGTCCTTTATTTCAAAAAATTAAGTGTGACAGTAGGAAAAAGAATGTTGGTTTTGTGTCACTGTTATGTTATTCTATTATGAATAATATACCTTTGCTGGAAGGGGGGAATTTTTGAAGAAATCTCCTTTTGGGTGCATATTGAAACACTGGAGAAAGGGGCAAGGGAAAGACCCTGTTTGGAAGAAGATCATTGCATCAGTTGTAAAAAGTTTGGGGTATTAACAAAAGGAATGCCCACAGGCTAAGGCTGCAGCTCCAGCCATAGCAAGTGTCATGCTTCTCAGTCAACAATGAGGGGGCCAGGGGAGTTATTCACGACTGAGCACCTGGTTACAATACAATATGGCTGGAGGATGAGAATGACCAAGCTGAAGCAGACAGAATACTTGTTAAAGCAGGTCCTCCAAATAACTAATTTTATTTAGTACCTCTTGCATATTATATTGAGGCCAGACATAATTAAGTCAAGAGAAAGAAAAACAAGGCACAAGTGTGGTGATCAGAGGGGGCTGGAGCACCTCTCCTATAAAGACTGGAGAAGACAAGGCTGCAGGGATACTTCATTACAGCCTTCCAATATTTAAAAGGAGATAAGAAACAAGAGGGAAATCAACTTTTTACATGGGTAGATAGTGATAGGACAAGGAGGGATGATTTTGAACTAAAGGAGGGAAGATTTAGATTACATGATTAAATGATGGGGAAAATTTTCACTGAGAGGGTGGTGAGGTGCTGGCACAAGATGCCCAGAGAGGTGGTGGATGCCCTGTCCCTGGCAGTGTTCAAGGCCAGGTTGGATGGGGAGCTGGGCAACCTAATCTACTGCTTGATCTAGTGGTTGGCAATCCTGCCTGCGGCAGGGGGTTGGAAACCGATGATTTTTGAGGTCCCTTCTGATATAGGTTGGTTTAGCAATAGAGGTTTATATATTATTGATATAGGCTGATTTAGCAATAGGGGCCAATATATAAGTTTAGCAAAAAGGAATTAATGTGTGCTAAATTCTAAAACTTTCCAGTTTAGCTTTCGCATGGTATGGGAACAGTCTTGTTTTTGAATCATCCGTACTTCACTGAAGCCCTGGAGCCACAAAAGACTACTTTTTATCTTTGTATCCATCAGATGCAAGGACTCATTATGGTATAACAAGCAACGGAAGATTATTGCTGAACTGGGGAAAAACAGCTAGAGGTTGCCCAAAGTGTAACATGATGAAGAAGAAGATGAAATAACATGGAGGAAGTAGGTGGTCTAATACCACTAGAGGAACATTAGCATATATTCATGAGTTCTTGGAAAAGAATGAATATGTATGCAAATATATTGAATATACATAGCAGAAATACTAAGACACAGCCTGAAACAGTGATTGAACACCTGGTGGGAAGGCAGGGCCAACCCAGGGGAGCTCAGGTGCATGCAATGCTCCTGAGTGACTGGAAGGGGTGGAGCCAGGATCCACCCCTTCCCAGACCTCATTTAAGGGTTGGCAGTAAAAGCAATGGGGTCTCTCACTGGAGGTTCTTGTCTACCTGAGGTCTTCTAAGGGTAAGAAGTCTTTTTCCTTCATTTTTGTGGCTGCTGCATTTGGGCTTGTCCTCATTTGCTGCAGCCAAAGACTTTGCCACCCCACTATTATTACAGTATTTTCCATCCCATTATAGCATCATGCTTGGTGAGCCAGGTAGGTACTTATTTATGATGGATTACCTTGAAAAACGTATGCATTGGATCGATACTAGGAACCCAAATACACAAAAAGAGGAACTTCTGGGGGAAACTCTGGGATTCTTGAGTTCCCCAAGGTTACATGCTGTACAGATTATTGAAGAATGGGGACCTATAAGGGACAGTAGTCTCATTATTAAATCCCATTCAAAAATGGCTGACTTGGTGAATAAATTAGGAAAAACTTTTCAACCACTGAGGAAAAAATAGTAGCAGTGTCTGCTGTGTCATGGCTGCTGCTTCTCACTATTAATGCATATTATTCCCTGGAATAATTATTCCACCAAGAATGTCGACGGTTTACGGGCTGGTTCGGCCCGGTTCCGTGACTAGTGGGGCGGAGGGATTTCGCAAATCCACGCCTCCAGAAAAGGGAAACAAATTATCATATTATCATATTATTCCCTGGAGGAAGAATTAAAAGATGAAAATGAGCTTTTGAAAGCTCATATTAGGCAACTGGATAATAAAATTACATCTTTGATAGGGCAAACTGCCCCACCTTCAAATGAAACTTCCCCTTTGAAATTAAGATCCATATCACTAGAAGGGAAAAAGGACTTGGATCAGCAGGATCCTTGGATCCTAGTTGAATCCAAGAACAAAAGGAAGGCCGAGCAGACCTCAGATCCTCTAGAAATAAGGCCAGTAACAACTCAGAAGATCAAGAAAATCTAGGATATACCAGCAGGGTTGGCACCCAAAGAGTGGCCCCCTGCACGTACCACGTTACACGTAATGGCGCACCCATACACAGCCACCAAGCTCATGCATCTGTTACGATTTAAGCAAAGACAATGAGAGAGCATACCAGCTTGGCTCTCCACATTATGGGACTTGGGGGCCGAAAGTGTGGTAGCTAATGGGCCTGAGATTTCCTAACTGGCATCCATTACCACAAATCCAGCCCTCAGATAAAGACTATATGCAATTGTGATGCATAATGACTAAAACCATTCTCTAATTCAATGGATAATGGTGGTGTGTTGTCATGGTTTTGTGATTTTTTTATTTTTATTTTTTTTGTATTCCACATCATAACATTATGTAGTGCACTGGGAGTTAAAGTGTTAATACTCTAGTTCCGGGTACCTGTCCTTGTATGTCATAGAAGTCATGGGACCTCCCTTCCAGTGGTCTCGTCCTTCGGCTGGCTTGTACGCAGGTGTGTAGGTTTTCAGGTTTGCTCGGAAACTCTCTCTCTTCTATTTTATTTGATTTATTAGTCTCAATTTCAATTAGATTGTAATATGTCATAGTTAGTAAAAAATAAGTTTTCCATCTTAGATTGTTGCCGCTACTGTTTTTTTTTCTTTCCCTTCCCATTTTCGGGGGGGTCGGGGAGGGAGCCCAAGGGCCTACTGCCCCCTGTCACGGGCATAGATTGGTCCGGATAACCCCGTGACATGTGTAGACTCACATGGCCAAACAAAAGTGATGTACTGATAAATACTGGTCTGTGGACCTCAATGAAGGCACTTCGAAATTATAATAGAGAGCTGGGAATGAAGGAAGCAATTCCTGATGATGCATTCGAGAGTCCTGACCTGGTTAAATTCTCAGCAGGAATGAAGGATCTCATTCTACAATAAGCCCCTCCCCCCCTAGTATGGCACACTGATGTCCATACTGAACCCTTTAGGGGCCTCAGAGGCTATCATCCAACAAGCTGCCTAATTGGTAACTGATCTGGGGGAGGCAGAGTGCCTTCGAAACAGATGCAATATCCGAACACTGAAAGGGGCTGAGGTCCTCCCCGTAACTAAAACCAGGAGACCTGCCCCACAGACTCCTCAATCGGGACTCATACGGGTATCCCGAAAGCAAATGTTCAATGACTCAATCCAGGCTGGGGTTCAATTTGCAAAAATTAATTGCCAGCCCAATCATAGAATCGCTCAGGTTGGAAAAGACCTTAAAGATCATTGAGTCCAACCACGACCTAATCATACTACCCTAACAACCCTCTGCTAAATCATGTCCCTGAGCACCACATCCGAATGGTTTTTAAACACACCCAGGGATGGTGACTCAACCACCTCCCTGGGGAGCCTATTCCAGTGCTTAACAACCCTTTCTGTAAAGAAGTGTTTCCTGATATCCAACCTAAACTTACCCTGGTGCTGGCCCGGTTCCGTGACTAGTGGGGCGGAGGGATTTCGCAAATCCACGCCTCCAGAAAAGGGAAACAAATTATCATATTATCATATTATTCCCTGGAGGAAGAATTAAAAGATGAAAATGAGCTTTTGAAAGCTCATATTAGGCAACTGGATAATAAAATTACATCTTTGATAGGGCAAACTGCCCCACCTTCAAATGAAACTTCCCCTTTGAAATTAAGATCCATATCACTAGAAGGGAAAAAGGACTTGGATCAGCAGGATCCTTGGATCCTAGTTGAATCCAAGAACAAAAGGAAGGCCGAGCAGACCTCAGATCCTCTAGAAATAAGGCCAGTAACAACTCAGAAGATCAAGAAAATCTAGGATATACCAGCAGGGTTGGCACCCAAAGAGTGGCCCCCTGCACGTACCACGTTACACGTAATGGCGCACCCATACACAGCCACCAAGCTCATGCATCTGTTACGATTTAAGCAAAGACAATGAGAGAGCATACCAGCTTGGCTCTCCACATTATGGGACTTGGGGGCCGAAAGTGTGGTAGCTAATGGGCCTGAGATTTCCTAACTGGCATCCATTACCACAAATCCAGCCCTCAGATAAAGACTATATGCAATTGTGATGCATAATGACTAAAACCATTCTCTAATTCAATGGATAATGGTGGTGTGTTGTCATGGTTTTGTGATTTTTTTATTTTTATTTTTTTTGTATTCCACATCATAACATTATGTAGTGCACTGGGAGTTAAAGTGTTAATACTCTAGTTCCGGGTACCTGTCCTTGTATGTCATAGAAGTCATGGGACCTCCCTTCCAGTGGTCTCGTCCTTCGGCTGGCTTGTACGCAGGTGTGTAGGTTTTCAGGTTTGCTCGGAAACTCTCTCTCTTCTATTTTATTTGATTTATTAGTCTCAATTTCAATTAGATTGTAATATGTCATAGTTAGTAAAAAATAAGTTTTCCATCTTAGATTGTTGCCGCTACTGTTTTTTTTTCTTTCCCTTCCCATTTTCGGGGGGGTCGGGGAGGGAGCCCAAGGGCCTACTGCCCCCTGTCACGGGCATAGATTGGTCCGGATAACCCCGTGACATGTGTAGACTCACATGGCCAAACAAAAGTGATGTACTGATAAATACTGGTCTGTGGACCTCAATGAAGGCACTTCGAAATTATAATAGAGAGCTGGGAATGAAGGAAGCAATTCCTGATGATGCATTCGAGAGTCCTGACCTGGTTAAATTCTCAGCAGGAATGAAGGATCTCATTCTACAATAAGCCCCTCCCCCCCTAGTATGGCACACTGATGTCCATACTGAACCCTTTAGGGGCCTCAGAGGCTATCATCCAACAAGCTGCCTAATTGGTAACTGATCTGGGGGAGGCAGAGTGCCTTCGAAACAGATGCAATATCCGAACACTGAAAGGGGCTGAGGTCCTCCCCGTAACTAAAACCAGGAGACCTGCCCCACAGACTCCTCAATCGGGACTCATACGGGTATCCCGAAAGCAAATGTTCAATGACTCAATCCAGGCTGGGGTTCAATTTGCAAAAATTAATTGCCAGCCCAATCATAGAATCGCTCAGGTTGGAAAAGACCTTAAAGATCATTGAGTCCAACCACGACCTAATCATACTACCCTAACAACCCTCTGCTAAATCATGTCCCTGAGCACCACATCCGAATGGTTTTTAAACACACCCAGGGATGGTGACTCAACCACCTCCCTGGGGAGCCTATTCCAGTGCTTAACAACCCTTTCTGTAAAGAAGTGTTTCCTGATATCCAACCTAAACTTACCCTGGTGCAACTTGAGGCCATTTCCCCTCGTCCTGTCACCAGTGAGAAGAGACCAGCCCCCGTCTTGCTGTAAGCACCTTTCAGATATTGGAAGAGAGGTCTCCCGTCAGCCTCCTTTTCCCCAGACTAAACAGCCCCAGTTCCTTCAGTCTCTCCTTGTAGGGCATATTCTCCAAGCCCTTCACAAGCCTTGTTGCCCTTCTTTGGACCTGCTTCAGCACCTCAATGTCCTTTCTGTATTGAGGTGCCCAAAACTGAACACAGTACTCAAGGTGAGGCCTCACCAGTGCCGAGTACAGGGGCTCATGATTACTTCCCTAGTTCTGCTCACCACACCATTCCTGATACAAGCCAGAATGCCAATGGCCTTCTTGGCCACCTGGGCACACTGCTGGCTCATATTCTGCCGACTGTCCATGAGTACACCAAGGTCTCTTTCCATCAGGTAGTTTTCCAGCCACTCTTCCCCAAGCCTGTGGGGTTGTGACCAAAATGCAGGACCTGACACTTGGCCCATCGATCCAGTCTATCCAGGTCCCTCTGTAGTGCCTTTCTCCCCTCAGGCAGATCAACACTCCCTCCCGACTTGGTGTCGTCTGCAAACTTACTGAGAGTGCACTCAATCCCCTCATCAAGATTGTTAATAAAGATGTTAAATAGAAGCGGCCCCAGTACCAACCCCTGGGGGACACTGCTCGTGACCACCCACCAGCTAGATTTAACTCCGTGGACCACAACTCTTTGGGCCCGGCCATCCAGCCAGTGTTTCACCCAGCGGAGCATACGCCCATCCAAACCGTGGGCAGCCAGCTTGTCCACGAGGATGTTGTGGGGGACAGTGTCAAAGGCTTTACTGAAGTCCAGGTAGACCACATTGACAGCCTTACCTTCATCCACTAAGCGGGTCACCTTATCATAGAATGAAATCAGGTTTGTCAAACAGGATCTACCATACATAAACCCATGCTGACTGGGCCTGATCCCCTGGTTTACCTTTAACTGGTCCATGTTGGCTCCTGAGATTATCTGTTCTATAACCTTCCCTGGCACTGAGGTGAGACTGACAGGTCTGTAGCTACCAGGATCATCTTTCCGGCCCTTTTTGAAGATGGGCGTCGCATTTGCCAGTCTCCATGTCCTCCTCCAGCTATGGAGGCAGCTGGAGGACAAACAAAAGGTTCAAAATATCTTCAGAAAACCTGGGGTGAGAACTATTGAAAAAAATACCAATGAGAACATGGAACCTGGAAAATTTCCTAGTTCCCAATAAAAAGAAAAAGCCTCATTAAAGTGACCCAGGTTACTATGCCTGACCCACATGAGGAAAAGGTACTGGCAATTGCTCAGATACTTGCATGATGGGGGATGCCAGCCCCCCTGCACCAGTCTCATGTGGAGGCCCTATGTCAAACTGACTATTTTTTGTTCCTGAAAGAATATATAGTGAGTTATGGTGTGGGTTGATACGGGCACAGAAATGTCAATTATTTATGGTGATCCAACCAAATTCGAGGGAGAAAGGGTGATGATTGGTGGGTTTGGGGGACAGAACATCCCTCTAACCCAGAAATGGTTGAGGTTGGCGGTTGTGCATCTCCCACCCTGGGTCTATAAGGTTTCTATTGCCCCAGTCCCAGAGTATATACTGGGCACAGACATACTATGGGGTCTGACTCTCCTGATGACTGTAGGAGAGTTCAGACGGAGAGAGAGATGTATTAGTATCTGGGCGGTGACGGTGATATTAAGAGGCCATTCAAAACGTGAGCCTATTTGCTTGCCCAAAGTAGAATGTTGACGGTTTACGGGCTGGTTTGGCCCGGTTCCGTGACTAGTGGGGCGGAGGGATTTCGCAAATCCACACCTCCAGAAAAGGGAAACGGGACCCCAAAATAATTAAAAACAGTGGCAACGATCTGAGGAGAAACACACTAATTTACTAAATATGGTATCGGAATGCAAGATAACACACTATAATACAATATAATTAGAATTGAAAGCTAATAAATCAAATATAATAAGAGAGAAAGATTGTCCGAAAGCTGGATAGGCCTCACCATAACACTGAGGTGAGATGCGCAGTCCGGTTCAGCAGCAGGGAGGAGGGCCTGATGAAGAAGAGCAGGCCAGATGACCTACCAATGCCTTATATCTGTTCCCCCTGAGCGGAAATGATAGCTGCACAGTGAACAGTCTTCTGGGGAATGTAGTTCTTCTTCTCTTCTGGGACAGGTACCTGGAACTGGAGCATTAACACTTTCACTCCCAGTGCACTACATGATGTTATGATGTGGAATACCGATAACCAAAAATCATAAAACCATGACACCATGTTTCTTAGTTTTTCCTTTTGCCTTTCTTGATGACGGTGGTTCTGATGAAAGCCCCTCGCCCGGATCTTCCTCTACCTCCACCTCCTCCTCCATTTCTTCTTTTTTCCGTTCTAGACGCGAGGACACTCGTTTCCATTTCTTGCCTTCCACAGGGGCAACTGACATTGTTACTGGTATCTCCTGTGACTGATCAGATTTGACTTGGAGATTTCCCCCTTTGGCTTGAACCTCAGCTCGGAAACTCTCTCTCTCTCCAGAACAGTATTATATAGGGCGCGGTAAGCACAAGCCAAGCCCCAAATAAGTTGTACCTCCTTAGATTTGCGTAAGCCACACCGTCCCTGACTCAAATACTGGCTTAGTTTCTCGGGATCCCACAGGTGTTCAAGAGTGAAATCCCATGGCATTGCGGGTCCCCACGCTTCTAAGATTTTTCCTAAACCTCTCCATCTTCCCTGCCAGTCAGTATTCTCTGGTTTTGGAAGAGATTCCTTTAGCATAGCACAAATGTATAAGAATAAGTATACATTCAGAGGAATTGATATCATGCACACGACTGCACTCACTAGCTCGGCCTTTGAAAAACGTGTGACGAACTGAGAAGAAAGCCTGGAAACCGGTTTGAACATACTGTTGTTTGTAAAATTAGCTATTCCATCTGGGATGTAAGTGTCAAAATTCAAATCATACCACATTGCATATAAGTACCAGGCAGGTGTCTCCATCAGTGCCCTTATTTGGTTATATATGAACACAGTTCCACAACAGGAAATCATGACGTTAATAATAGGCCAATAAGTCACGAAGGACATAATGGCTTTTAATCCCTTAGACAGCGCTCCTACAATAAAGAGCGGATTCATAGCTTGTAGCTGCTAAAAAGGGAAGGAATAAAAACAAAAAACACTCTGTACAGTGTCCGGAGTTTGGCAGACTGCTCAGACTACAATCTAATCTATGAAGGTCAAAGTAGCAATGCTTTTGCAGTCTCTGTCTTAAAGAAATCCTTTTTTTTTTCTGCTAATGTTAAAAGCTTCAGATTGCCCGCATCCTCCACCAAAAACTGTCACAGAGTTATCTAGATCAATCTATGCCTGTGACAGGGGGACAGTAGGCCCGTGGGCCCCCTGGCCCCAAAAATGGAAAGGGAAAAAGGGAAGGGTAGGGAGATGGGAGCTGGGCTCAAAAAAAAAAGAACAGCGGCAACGATCTAAGGAGGAAAACTTATTTTACTAACTATGATATCAGAATACAAGATAACACAATATAATACAATCTAATTGAAATTGAGGCTAATAAATCAAATAAAATGAGAGAGAGAGTTTCTGAAACCAAAAGGCCTACTTTGACTGAAGGTGCACGGCTTGGAAGCACACCCACACCCTCTGCCAGGCAGCGAGCGAAAGAGAAGAGAGAGAGCTCCCATCCGAGCGAGATCCCGTGACTTCCGTGACGTATCTTCCTCTCTGACCATGAGGTCCCCTGGGACACGTAGTTCTTCTTCTCTTTTGAGAAGCAGGTATCTGGAAAGTTGTCAGTCCACGGAACTGGAGTATTAACTCTTTAATTACCCGTGCTTTGCATGATGTTATGATGTGGAAAACCAATAGCAAAATTACAAAACCATGACACCCATTCCTCAAGATGCCTGGTATATGGATAGGTCCAGCAACGGTAACCCAAGCAATGGTATACCATCCCTCCACTGAAACAATCTGGTTTAAAGAGGGGGATGGTCAGCGTAGCCAACTGGCAGAACGTGTGATATGGTAATAACCAAGGATCCCGGCAACAGCATACTAAACATCTGCACAGATAGTTGGGCTGTGTACCGGGGACTCACTCTTTGGATTGCACAGTGGGCCACCCAGGAATGGACTATCCACGCCCGACCAATCTGGGGTAGAGATATGTGGTTAGACATATGGAATGTGGTTAGGCACGAGACCGTACATGTTTACCACGTTTCTGGCCACCAACCTCTGCAATCACCGGAAAACAATGAAGCTGACACACTGGCCCGAGTTCGATGGATTGAGGATTCACCATCCAAGAACATCGCCCACTGGGTTACATCAGAAGCTGCGGCATGCTGGACAAAAGACAATGTGGGCAGCTGCTAAAGCACGAGGGCTGCCCATACAACTATCTGACATCGTCCAGGCATGCCGAGACTGCGATGCCTGCTCCAAGATGAGACCGAGACCGTTGCCCGAAACAAGAGCCCATCTTACTAGAGGATACAGTCCTCTCCAGCGATGGCAGGTTGCTTAAACTGGGCCCCTCCCTCGATCTGAGGGGACAAGATATGCCTTGACCTGCGTCGACACCGCAAGTAGGCTAGTGCAGGCCTATCCAGTGCCAAGAGCAAAGCAGGCATATACCATCAAGGCACTCACCAAGTTGATGGCTGCCTACGGGACACCTCAAGTCATCGAGAGCGACCAAGGGACTCATTTCACTGGTGCAATGGTACAATGCTGGGCAGAAAAAAAACATCAAGTGGTGATTCCACCTGCCATATAATCTGATGGGGGCAGGCCTTATTGAATGCTATAATGGTATTCTTAAGGCTGCCCTGAAGACAGACTCTCAGTCCCTGCAGGGGTGGACAAAGAGACTCTATGAAAACCTGTGGGACCTGGATGAATGGCCTAGAGATGGCAGACCCAGTGCCCTGAAAATGCAACAGACAACATGGGCCTCCCCACTTAGAATCCAAATTATGGGCACCGATAATTGGGTAAGACCCCAAATTCGCCAGGTAAATAATCTTCTGCTCCCTGCCCCTGAGAACCTGGAACCAGGTACCCATAAAATAGAATGGCCTTGGAAGGTGCAAGTCGGACCAAAGTGGTGTGGCCTACTTGCACCTTACGGGAGATTATTGGAGGCTGGGGGGTTGATAGTCCCCCTGGTAAATAGGTATATGGCCTGCAGACATTGTGGTCAACAGTCTCGTTTTCATCACTAAGGGGACCTTAATCACATCCCCATGGCAAATCAGGACCCCCCCCCCCCTCTTTGGTACCCGACATAGTTATGCAGCCTCAGATATCGGGCCAAAGGGTATGGTACAGATGGCTGGGACGTGCCCCAATGCAAGCGAAAGTGCTGACCCAAGACAGGAACACGGCCTGTATGTTGGCATGGAGGGTGGACCTACTCCTTTTGGTACCTCTGAAACATCTGTGCTACTCCCTGTGAGTCTCTTTGAGTCCACAGGATCACCGGATGAGGCAACATGACATCAAGATGCTCCAGTGTCACTATAAGATCAGCGTGACACCCAGTGGTGGACTATATGGGACGGATGAAATGCGAGCCAAACCTTGCCTGGTTCGAGCAACTAAGTGCCTCCCGGAGAACCATCGAGTACTGTCCCACAAAAGAGCATGAACCTCAACCAAGAACCAATCATCATTCATTGTATATTTTGTCAATCTACACCGCTACGGGCAAATTGTGCAAAGTGTCGTCGTGTACTGGATCACTGTAATGGAAAGGGCTTACCTTCACCTTGCTCAATCATTGGTTCGTGCCGTGAGGGGGTGGAGTGTAGTGGAAATGCTAAGTCATGGTTTGAAACAGTGATTGAGCACCTGGTGGGAAGGCAGGGCCAACCCAGGGGAGCTCAGGTGCATGCAATGCACCTCGGTGACTGGAAGGGGTGGAGTCAGGATCCACCCCTTCCCAGACCTCATTTAAGGGTTGGCAGGGGGGAGGCACAAGTATCTCTTTGGTGGTCTTTATTTGTCTGTGGCCTTCTTGTCATTTGCTTGTTTTTTTTCCTTTGGTTCTGTGTTCACAGCTGCTCCTTTTGTGCTTGTTTTCTTTTGTTGTAGCCTGTGGCTTTGCCACCCTGCTGTTATTTCTGTGTTTTCCTTCTTATTCTGTTGTTACTCTGCCATGTTTTGTTAGTTTTTGTTTTGGTGGGGTGGAATGGATTGGATTATCTCAAATTATATTTTTTTATTGATGACTTAATGCTGATTTCTGCCTCAAGCATAGGAAGTGCTTGATATAGTAGTAGGGTCGCTTTCTAATTATGTCTACGAATAGGGGTGTGCTATCAATGCACTAAAGGTTCTAGAACCTGAATTGTCTTTGCAATTTTTGAGAGTTGTCTGGTCTGGGAAGGCCAAAGGTTTATCCAGTGCCATTATTGATTAAACTCAGACATTTCTTGTAGCAGCTAGAGCAAGACGTCTTGTTATGGTTTTTAGTTATTGGTATTCCACATCATAACATCATGTAGTGCACTGGGAGTTAAAGAGTTAATGCTCCAGTTCTGGGCCCCTGTCCGGAAGAGAAGAACTTAAATTCCCCGGAAGACTGTTTGCTGTTTTGTTATCATTCCTGCTAAGGGGGAACACGTATAAGGCCTCAGTAGGTCACCTGATGTCCCTCGTTTCGTTCGTCAGGCTCTCTTGCTGCTGCTGCTCGTTCCGACCACACGCCATTAGTGTAAGGCCTTCAGCTTTTTTGAACTCTCTTTCTCGCATTTTATTTATTATCTTCAATTATAATTATAGTGTATTATAGTGTGTTATCTTGCATTTCGATACCATATTTAGTAAATTAGTTTGTTTCTCCTTAGATTGTTGCCACTGTTATTAATTATTTGGGGTCCCCTGTTTCCCCTTTTCCAGAGGTGCAGTTCTGCAGATTCCTCTGCCCTGCTAGTCACGGAACTGGGCTGAACCAGCCCGTAAACCGTCAACATTCTTGGTGGAGAATGTGGGCAAAAGCTGCTTTTTAGCTTTTAGAATGAATCTCTCTCTGCTCTTGGAGAGCTTCGTTAAGAAAGTTTCTCTCTTTCACAGGTGCTCACAGAAAACTTGACCTTGAAAGTCCAGGCAGACTGCCAATAGCTACATAAGAAGTTGTGACATGCTGGACAGAAGACTGTGTGGGCAGCAGTAAGAGCATGGGGGCTGCCCGTTCGAATGTTGGATATCATCCAGGCATGTCAAGAATGCAAAGCGTGCTACAGGATGTGACCGAGCGCATCCCCAAAGAGGGCGGCAACCCTTGCAGACATGACAGGTCGACAACTACATAGGCCCCCTCCCTTGATCTGAAAGGGCCAGGTACGCCTTGACCTGCGTCAACATAGCAAGTGAATTAATGCAGGCCTATCCGGTGCCAAAAGCAAATCAAGCCTATACTATCAAGGTATTAACTGAATTAATGGCAGTATATGGGATTCCCCAAGTCACTGAAAGCGACCAGGGTATGCACTTTACAGGAACTACGGTACAAAAGTGGGCTGAAGAAAATAACATTGAATGGTAGTTCCATCTGCATTATACTCTGATGGGAGCAGGCCTGATAGAGTGGTATAATGGCATTCTAAGTGCTGCTCTGAAGACTGACTCCCAGTCTTTGCAGGAGTGGACTGAAAGACTACATGAAACACTGAGAGACCTGAATGAAAGACCCAGAGATGGCAAACCCAGCACCCTGCGTGTGTTACAAACAACTTGGGCCTCCCCGCTTAGGATCCAAATTAAGGGCAGTGATATACGACTGAAACACCACATTGGAATGATAAATAATTTTCTGCTCCCTGCTCCTGAGAATTTCGGAACCCAGAAACCACAAGGTAAGATTGAATGAAGTAAGTTAGGTTAAAAGTTATGTGCCTTCATGAGGTGTTGAATTGGGAGCTGCAGATTTGACCTTGCTAAGCCAGGTTCTTGCTGCTGATAACAGATGCTTTTCTACAGACTTAGACAATTAGTGCAGACAGTGGGTCTCCTGTTTTTCCAAATAACATTGTTAGCTATCCTATCTCTGGAATGCAAGGTAGGAGGCTCGAACAGTAAAACCACAAATTAATGAAGAAGCAGCAGATTGGTGAATGGAGTTGTGGCTGATGAGATGACCAACCAGAGCCAGCCAAGTGTCCTCCATCCTAATCCAAGTCCAAGAAAAATAAGATGACGACCTTCATTGGAAAGACCACCAAGAGATACGCATGTGTAAAAGATCTGAGACTTGGGGCGAAGGAGGGATGTCAATCATTTTGGGAAGTCATTGTAATAACCCAGCCTTTTCTTGGACATCTAATGCATCTGTAAGCAGCTTGCTTACAGATGTGCTTTTCTTGCCCTCCAGTATGCAGGCTAGGTGGGAATATCCCCCCTGCATCCAGCGTGTGCGCAGCGCTGATTAAACATACCTTCTTTAAAACTACTCTGTGGTTATAGAGTTTGACTTCCGCATGTCAATTTGGCAAGCCAGGCAGGAGCCTCTTTGCTGGGCCGTGGGGCTGGTCAGCCCAGGGGACGCTTCTGGCATGCCCCAAGAGATTCTCGGAGAAGACTCCCCCAGGCTGACACAACCACTGCGGAGCTGAGAAAGAGCCCCAGCTGTGGACCAGGTATGTTGGGAATGGGGAACTGTCAAGGGGTTATCTGAACCAGTCTATGCCCGTGACAGGGACAGTGGGCCCAAGGGCCCCCTCCCCTTTCCCAG
>JACDJE010000677.1:0-98307 GCA_016647715.1 Pavo muticus | reverse complement strand
TTTTTTGTACTGGGGAGCCCAGAACTGGACACAGTACTCCAGATGAGGCCTTATCAGGGCAGAGTAGAGGGGGAGGATCACCTCCCTCGACCTGCTGGCCATGCTCTTTTTAATGCACCCCAGAATGCCATTGGCCTTTTTGGCCGCGAGGGCACACTGCTGGCTCATGGCCAACCTGTCGTCCACCAGGACACCCAGGTCCCTCTCTGCAGAGCTCCTCTCCAGCAGGTCATCCCCCAACCTGTACTGGTGCATGCAATTATTCCTCCCTAGGTGCAAGACTCTACACTTGCTTTTGTTAAACCTCATCTGGTTAAGTTCGAGAGAGAGTCTTCTTGCTGAGAAACAGAATCTCCAGACTGAGCGAGAGTCTCCAAGCTGAGAAGGACAGTCTCCCATTGGAGAGAGAGAAAAGACCTCCAGACTGAGTGAGACGCCTTCCAGTCCAAACGGGACACCCTCTGGTCCGAGAGAGACTCCCTTCAATCCAAACTGGACAGCCTTCAATCTCAACAAGGCATCTTCCAGTCCAAGTGTATGGGAACTGTTGAATCATGGCCTGAACCACTGATTGATCACCTGAGGCAAGCACTAAGTCAGCCGTGGGAGCAGAGGTGAAAACAATTCACCTGCATGACCAAAAGGGGTGGAGCCTGGCTCCACCTCTCCTAGACCCCATTTAAGGGCTGACTGCCACTGAGGAAGGATCTCTTTCTGAAGATGGATCCCTTTGCAGTTTTTCTGCGAGCCTAGGACACGGGTGAGCATTTTCATTTATTTTCAATTATCACTTTCCACTGTGATAATTCTTCTAGTTATACGACCTGTAAAATACCAGCATAGCCACGCCACTCTGTGTATTTGTGGATTGTATACCGAGCAAGATGCCTGCCAGTCCAAGTGAGACACCCTCCAGTCCGAGAGGGACCAAAAGGGACGCACTTAGAGCTGAGCGAGACGGCTTCCAGTTCACAATACTCAGTCCACAAATTGAACTAAGCAACATTCAGGCTCATTGAGTCATGCTCGAATCTGAACTAAATACCTTCATAATCAAACGAGACAGACTCCGAGCCGAGTCGAACTGACCAACCTGATCAACCACAGGAGGCACCAGAATTGATGTCAGTTGCCCCTGTAAGAGGACGGAAAATGAAACGAATCTCAACTCACTTAGAACAGAAGAAAGAGGAGGAGGGGAAAGTAGAGGAAGCAGACGCTGTAAGAGAAGAAAAGGAAAGAGGTCCAGAGGAGCGGCTCCAAGATCCAGGGGAAGCACCCCTGAGTCCAGGGGAGGGGCCCCCAATAAGATAGCGGTCACCAATGCCCAGGAGGGGGCAAAAGAGTAGGAGGTGAGCAAGACATCGTTACCATTACTGATCAATCTCTGAAAATGAATGAAATTTGAGGTCTGAGAAAAGACTTTTCACGCCACCCGAATGAGCCTATTGTCACCTCGTTACTTCGATGTTGGGACAATGGGGCCAACAGTGTCTCACTGGATAGTAGAGAAGCTCGCCAACTGGGTGGCGTTGCTAGGGATTCAGCCATTGACAGAGGTATTAGTACATGCCAGAAGCAGGCCCTCACCCTCTGGAAGCGGATGTTGTTAGCTGTAAAAGAAAGATACCCCTTCAAAGACAATCTGATGCCTGAGAAAAAGAAACAGACTGACGTAGAAAAAGGCATCTGTTGTTTGAGAGAATACACTGTGGTGGAAATGTTACATAACCCCACCTTCATTCCTGACAAGCCTGACCAAGAGCGTGATCCTGAGAGAGTCAGGTGTACACCAAATATGTGGCGTACATTCACAAAGACTGCACCAGAAAGGTATGCCAGTACATTTGCATCAATGTATGGCAGAGGGGAAAGAAGACCCCATATAAATGAACTGATTAATAAACTTCACGACTTTGAGTTATATTTAAGCCCTCTACGAGCTTGTGTTTCAGCCATTACAAAAGTAGCTGAAAAACTGGACAGAATGGAGAGCAATCAAGAAGATATAATAGACAAACTGTCTACCGTGCTTAATGCTGATGTATGCAAGGTGGTATCAGATACATCAAATGGGGACCAAGATTCCCAAAACATCAGAAGGGGATATCTTAAGGATCCCAAGGGATATCGATGGGCCTTTGGAATAGCTTCTGTAGACACAGAAGGTGTTAAGCAGTTGTCTGTTTTGCCTGGCCTATTTGAAGATCCGTCTGCTGTGGAGTTGCTACAAGTGAAAAAGCAGCAGGTACCAATTGCTACAAAAACAGTGCAAAGACATCAGTACTGCACTAACAGGGATTCCTTGCTCCCCATTCATAAGTTGATTCATCAACAAGAGAGTCAGGGAGTGATCAGCAAAACTCACTGACCTTTTAATAGTCCTATATGGCCAGTGCGTAAAGCCAGTGGAGAATGGAGGCTGACGGTAGACTACCGTGGCCTGAATGACGTCACACCCCCACTGACTGCTGCTGTACCGGACATGTTAGAACTCCAGTATGAACTGGAGTCAAAAGCAGCCAAGTGGTATGCCAACATTGACATTGCTAATGCCTTTTTTTCCATTCCTTTGGCCACAGAATGTAGGCCACAGTTTGCTTTCACCTGGAGGGGCATTCCATATACCTGGAATCGTTTGCCCCGGGGGTGGAAACACAGCCCCACCATTTGCCATGGGTTGATCCAAACTGTATTGAAACAGGGCGGTGCTCCTGAGCACTTACAGTACATTGATGACATTATTGTGTGGGGCAACACAGCAAAGGAAGTTTTTGACAAAGGACAGCAAATAATCCAGATTCTTCTGTGTGCTGGATTCGCTATTAAGTGAAGCTAAGTGAAAGGACCTGCCCAGGAAATTCAGTTCCTAGGTATAAAGTGGCAAGATGGACGTCGTCACATCCCGACGGATGTGATCAACAAAATCACTGCCATGTCTCCCCCCACTAATAAGAAAGACATAATCATTACTGGGCATAGTGTGCTTTTGGAGAATGCATCAGTCATCAGCAGAAGAGGTATCGTGCTAAAGAGGCCCCACCATGCAATGAAATACCAGAAAATGAAAAGAAATATGTCCTGTTCACAGATGGATCGTGTGTTGAAAAACTGGAAAGACAGGTTGCAATTTTGAGAGAGGAAAAAACCGAATCCAATTATTCCCCTACAGAAGATCCAGAATATCTCTCTAGAAACTACCGGGGACCCTGTACAAGAGAATCCACATAAACTGGACTCCGTAAATGAAAGCACTAGAAGATCAGATCTTGAGGCTCCACTAGAGCTAGATCCCTTTGAGATCCGACCACTAGTAACTCAAAAAACAAAAACAACGCAGGATAGGTTAGCGGGGGTGCCCACTGACCAGAGCACGCTACATGTAACAGCTCGCCCATACACGGCAGCTGAATTAATGGATTTAGTACAGCAGTTTAGACAAAAACTGAGAGAAAACGTGCCAGCCTGGCTGCTCTGATTATGTGACGTGGGGGCAGAAAGCGTTGTGGTGAATGGACCGGAAATTTCAAAACTGGCATCCATTACCACTCACCCTGCCCTCAGGCAAAGACTATATGCAGCTGTCCAACATAATGAAGAAAATAATTCATTGATGATTAATGGCCATATGCCATATAACATGGCCAAATAAGAGTGACATACTATTAAATATGGGCCTATGGTCCTCTATGGAGGACTTGCAAAACTACATTTGGGAATTAGACATGAAAGATGCAATCTATGAGGAGGATTTTGAGAGCCCGGACCTGATGAAATTTTTAGTAGGAATGAGGGACCTCATCCTGCAGCAAGCTCCACCACATCAGTATGGTACTTTGGTATCCATACTGAATCCCCTAGTGGCCTCAGAGGCCATAATACAACAGGCCGCCCAATTGGTGGCAGATCTGGGAGAGACAGAGCACCTATGGGCCAGGCGCAATGTCTGAATCGTGGTGGAAAAGTCAGAGATCCGTCCACTACCACGATCTAGGAGACCAGCCCCTAAGTTAATTCAATTTGGACCTATCAGGGTCTGAAGGAAACAAATGTTCAATGACCTGATTAGAGCGGGAGTTCAATTTCATAGAACGGATTCCACAAAACACGTGGAATCTAGAAGACTTCATAGTCCCATCAAAAAAACGTAAACCTCCTCAGGTGGCCCGGGCAGCCACTGTTGAGCTGTCAGAGGAAAAAGACTTAGGGATTGCAGAGCTGATGGCATGACAGAGGAGCCAAAATTCCCCAGGACTAGGGTCTCTAGAGGGGACTGGAGACCCTATGTCGAACTAATGGTTCATCGGTCCCGAAAGAATGTGCAGCGGGTTATGGCACTAGTAGATACTGGGGCAGAAACATCAATTATATATGGTGACCCAAGCCAATTTTCAGGCACTAAGGCAATGATAGGTGGGTTTGGGGGGCAGATGATCCCCGTAACCTAAATATGGTTGAAACTGGGGGTTGGGCGTCTACTACCCCGGGAGTACAAGGTGTCTATCGCCCCAATTCCAGAGTACATATTGGGGATAGACATCCTGTCAGGTCTGACTCTCCAAACCACTGTGGGAGAGTTCAGATTAAGGGAAAGATGTATTAGTATCCAAGTGGTGCAGGCAATTATAAGGGGTCAACAACATGAAATAATATTAGCATTGTGAAAAATTGCATCTCTATCACAACTGCAGTTATGAACAGACTGTAAAGGATAACTTGACCCCTATATGCTCAATCATTGGTTCATGTTGTGAAGAGGTGAAGTGTATGGGAACTGTTAGGTTATGGCCTGAACCAGTAATTGAGCACCTGGTGAAGGGGTGTAGCCAGCCCTGGGAGCACAGGTGGAAGCAATTCACCTGTGTGACCAGAAGGGGTGGAGCCAGGGTCCACCCCTACCTATCCTCATTTAAGGGCTGGCAGCTGCAAGGGCTATGTTTATATTTGAGATTGCTAGCTTTGGGGGTGTTTGGTGTGTCCTGGTCTTTAGGAAAGGGTAAGTGGTTTTTTCTTGTTGGTCTAATTGTGCCTTTTATCTTTCTTAGGTGATCTGAAACTGGTTTAAAGCTGTTATATCTGTTGTTACTTATCCTTATATGTGTTGCTTCCATCAAAACTCCTAAATAGTGCTGTGGTTTCCTTGGCCCAATGTGCTTGTTTCCGCAATGGAACGATAAAGCTTCAGGTAAATAAAGGGTTTTGTTTGTTTGTTTGATTTAGTTAGGAGCGTGTGCTGTTATAAATCTAACCATAAAAAAAAGTGAAGAAGTAATTTGCCTTGCAAGTATATGAGCTTTGATTCTTCTTCTTTAGGAACATAGATGAATAGATGTATTTTTTTTTTAATTTTAATGGCTGCTGCTAGGTGGTAATCTAGGGGTGTTTGAGCAAATAGCTATGATGTATTTTGTTTGCCGGGTTAAAATCATAACACAGCTGTGCCAAATAATATGTATTTCTGATCCAAAAATATTCTTTAGGCATGGAGGTATTGATCCAAAGCAATTCAGATGATTTTTAGAAGTTTTTGACTAGCAAGAAAATCAGTCCTGACTGGCTACAGCTATTTCTTTCCCCAGTATGGAAATACTGCATTTCTAGGAGAGTTAGACACTTAAACAGAAACATAAATGCTTAAATTGAAGTGATGCTAATGCAAGTTTATTTTGGGGATAATACACTGAGTCATCTAGCTTTGTCAATGACATGTGAGGTAAAGTTAGTACAAAAATGCCAAACTAGTTCTAATATGTTGGTTCTTATTTCATTCTATTGTGTGACTGGGCAAATGTATTGCTCTTATAGATATTGAGCATCTAATCTACCACGTTTTCCATTTAACTGTGAAACACTAACCTTGTTTTTCTGTATGAGATGGAAGTCTTTTCCATAAATTAGAAGTGCATGTTCAAAGCTTCTGCATTCTTCTTCTGTCCATGCTGTCATCTCTTCTAGAGAATAACAAGAATAGTAGGATAAACTTACATTTGCTAAATAAAAGTTATATTGAATATTATGTGTTACTAATGGATGTATGTCCAAAAGCACTCTAAAAAATAGCAGGTCAGTTATTTAGACCCATGTTCATTCCTCTGCTGTACAGATATCCTATCTGAAATATTCCTGTTTATAAGGACTCATAAAATTTTGATTTAAAATCTTTCCTCCTTGAAAGCAAAGGGTATTCAAAAGCTCTGATTTACTGTTACTTGAGATATTTGTCATTTAATAATTAAAAAAAAAAGCCCCCACTAAGATTTCAAGATGTCACCAAGATACCAATGAGATTATTTTTCTGAAGTACTTCTTTGTTGCATAGGTCATAGAGTAGCAGTGCTTTTTTTTTTTTTTTTTTTAAGAGGGGGAAGCAAAGGAACAACCTCTTTGTTTTGAAAACCTACATCTTATAAAACTGGATTTTACATATAAAATCACTAAGGAAAGAAAGATGCAAATAAATGGCAAACTTATTGTACTGCTTGTTATAGTGTTTCTTCATATATGTTTTGATCAAAGTAGTTCAGAGTATTTGAGTATGTTAGTTTTGTCTTGAGCATTGTTGCTTTTCTCTCTTGATTATGACTTTAGGCCTAAATACAAGGGTTCCTCTGGAAGTAATGCCTCCTGTTTCATTATGTTGGCACGTGACATCAGAGGTGCATGTTGGTGATGCAGCAGTAGAAAGTTGAACTTTTCCACCGATATTCCATTACATGTTGTTGCCGTGTGACAGGTGGCAGCAGAGGGGTAGTCTGACAAAATGGCATCTGACATGGAAGTGCATATGAAGCAAAGGTGTGTAATTGAATTCCTTCATGTGGGAAAAAATGGCACCTATTAACGTTCCTCAATGCCTGCTGAATGTTTATGGAGACAAAACAGTAGATGTGAGCACAGTGAGGTAGTGGGTGGTGTGGTTCAGCAATGGTGGCAGAGACATGAAAGATAAGCCATATTCTGAACAGCCATGCACAGCTGTCACATCACAAAATGAAGAGTTTTGATCAGCTCATCTATGTGACTCAGTAGATTATGACCAGTGAACTGTGTACAGAGCTGAATATTGGCTTCAATGTGTTACAAACAACGGTGGCAATGTTGGAATATCACAGTTTGAGACAGATGGGTCCCATGAATGCTCATGGAAGAACACCATAGGCAAGTTTGTCAGGATGTATTGAACCAATATGAGGCTGGAGGTGTCAACTTCTTGGATTGCATCATTACTAGTGATGAGACATGGTGTCATTGCTTTGAAATGCAGTAAAAATGTCAGTCCTTGGAATAGTGACATTTGAACTTTTTCTTCTACAGGGAGTTCACGATGCAACCATCAGCTGGCAAAGTGATGAGCCCTGTCTTTTGAGAAAGAAAAGGGGTGATCCTTCTGGATTTCCTGGAACCCAGAAAAACCATCAACTCTGACTGCTACATCATAATGCTGACTAAGCTGAAGGCCTGAACTTCGAAAGTTAGGCCAGAGAAGAAGACAACCTTTCTCTTGCAACATGATAACACCAGGCTCTGTACCAGTTTGAAGACCATTATGCAAGTTGCCTATCTTGGCTGGGCTGTCCTCCCACACCCACTGTATAGTCCAGATTTCTGACTTCTGTCTGTTTGGACTGATTAAAGATAGTCTGTATGGGCAATTTTCCTAGCATCATTGCTGTCATAGTAGCTGTGAAACAGTGGGTCACCTCTGCTGGTGCAGATTCTTACAGGCATGGCATGCAGGCTCTGTTTCATCACTGGTGAAAATGCATAGCTAATGGTGGTGATTATATTGAAAAATAGCCTTTTGTAGCAGAGAATTTGCTATATCAAATAGTGTTATTGTGCTCATTCTATCTGTTGTAGGCTTGTCCTGGTTTTATCAGTATTCTGTATCATGACAACATGCAGCAAGCTCTTTGGTGCTGGATCATAGTGCTGGAGAGCTGCACTTCCTGGGTCCTGTGCTTTTAGTAGTCTCAGCTATTCTTACACGAGTTTTGGCTTTCCTAGAGGAAGATAAGCTGAGAAGAGACAGACTACAACTCCCAGAAGTTGCCCATACTCCCCATATAATTTCCAATTTTGAGTGATGGGGGAGAGCTTTCTGCCCTTCTGGGAAGCCAGCAGTGAGTTCCTGCCAATGACTCAGACTCTCTCTTTATCTTCCCATTTTTGGTTCATTTGATTTATTATTCCTAATTATTTGGTATTATCTCTCATTCCTTTTAATAAATTAGTTCTTTTATCACAATCTAGTTAGTTTTTTTCCTATTCCTCCCCCTTCTACCATGGGGAGGGATGGGTGTTGCATGATCAACTCTTCAAACTGCAATACTAATTGGCGCTCAATGTGAGGCTGTTATGAGAGAGTACATCTGCCAGACCTGTATTATTACATAGTATATGTACCTTACAATTTTGCAAATTACTTACAAATTGGCATGGTGCCAAATTTCAGAGTGAAGGTTTCTGATGCTGTGCCAACTTGCTGTAAATAGCTGGGGGGGGAAAACCTAAACTAGGTATGAAGGGGGGTGGGGGTGTAACTGGGGTCACTAGAAAGGAGCCTGTATGTAACGTGCCAGTGTTTCTGGGAGGGGGATGTGCCACTAAGATCCTCCAGTCTCATGCCCTGGTGGAGGAGGAGGAGGACTCACCTTTTTGTAGGAAGAACACAAGGGTTGGTGTGAGGTTGGTGACTATGGAAACACCTGAGTATGGTCAAGAGGGGTATTAGGGCTTCTCCCACTCAAAAGGTGGCTCAGCTCAGGTGCTTTTACACTAATGTGCGTGACATGGGTAACAAACAGGAGGAGCTGGAGACCATTGTGTGGTTGGAAAACTATGATATAGTTGCTATCACGGAAATGTGGTGGAATGACTCGCACAGCTGGAGTGCTGTGATGGATGGCTACTGACTTTTCTAAAGAGATAAGCAAGACAGGAAAGGCAGTGGTGTAGCCCTCTATGTTAAGAAAGAATGTGAATGAATGGAAATTAATAAGGGTGATGATAGGATTGAGAGCTTATGGGTCAAAATAAAAGTGAAGACCAATAAGACTGTCATTATTGTGGGAGTCTGCTACAGGCCACCCAACCAGGATGAAGAGGTGGATAAGACACTTTTTAGACAGTTGGGTGAAGTCTTGAGGTCTCTACCCCTTGTTCTCGTGGGAGACTTCAACTTCCCAGACGTCTGCTGGAATTATAATACAGCAGATAGGGAACAGTCCTGGAGGTTCCTAGAGTGTGTGAGAGAGAATTTCCTGACACAGCTGGTGAAGGAGCCAACAAGGGGAAGCAAAATCCTGGACTTGCTGTTTCTTACCAGAGAAGGTCTTACGGGGGATGTAAAGGTTGGAGGCTGTCTGGGGCAGTGATCACAAAATGACAGATTTTTCGATCCCTGTTGAACCATGGAGGGGAGTCAGCAGAACTGCCACCTTGGACTTTCGGAGGGCAGACTTTGGCCTCTTTTGGACCATGGTTGAGAGGATCCCTTGGGAGGTAGTTCTGGAGGGCATAAGAGCCCAGGAAGGTTGGGAATACTTCAAGGAAGATATTTTCAAGGTGTTGGAGCTGACCATTCCCAAGTCATGGAAGACGAGCCAAGAGGCAATGAGGCTGGTCTGGCTGAACAGAGACCTTTGACTGGAACTGAGGAACAAAAGGAAAGTTTAATGGTCTTTGGAAGAGGGAGCAAGCTACTTATGATGATTACAAGTAAGTAGTGAAGCTGTGCAGGGAGAAAATTAGAAAAGCCAAAGCCCAGCTAGAACTGAACTTGGCCACTAAGGTAAAGGAAAACAATAAATATTTCTATAAATACACGAACAGTAAGAGGAGGGCTAGGGAGAAAATCTCTGTCCCTTGTTGGATGCCAAGGGCAACTTGGTGACCAAGGATAAGGGTAAGGCTGAGATACTTAATGCTGCCTTTGCCTCAGTCTTTAATAGTAAGACTAGTTACTCCCTGGGCACACAGCCCCTTGCGCTGGTAGGTAGGGATGGGGAACAGAATAGGCCCTGCATAATCCACAATGAGATGGTTTTGGACCTGCTCCGAAAGCTGGATGCTCGCAAGTCCATGGGGCCAGATGGATTGCACCCTAGAGTGCTGAGAGAGTTGGCAGATGTGGTTGCCAAGCCACTCTTCATCATCCTTTGGCAGTCCTGGCTAACTGGGGATGTCCCGGTGGACTGAAGACTGACAAATGTGATGCCCATCTTCAAAAAGGGCAGAAAAGATGAGCCTGGTAGCTACAGACCTATCAGTCTCACCTCAGTGCCAGGGAAGGTCATGGAACAGATAATCTTGAGTGTCGATGTGGTCTACCTGGACTTCAGAAAAGCCTTTGACGCTGTCCCCCACAACATTCTCGTGGACAAGCTGGCTGCCCACGTTTTGGATGGGCATACGCTCTGCTGGGTGAAACACTGGCTGGTTGGCTGGGCCCAAAGAGTTGTGGTCATTGGAGTCAAATCCAGATGGCAGCCAGTCGCTAGTGGTGTCCCCCAGGGCGCAGTACAGGGGCCACTCCTATTTACTATCTTTATTGATGATCTTGATGAGGGGATTGAATGTACCCTCTGTAAGTTTGTGGATGACACCAAGTTGGGAGTGTTTATCTGCCAGGGAGGAGAAAGGCACTACAGAGGGACCTGGATAGACTGGATTGATGGGCCAAGGTAAACTGTATGAGTTTCAATAGGGCCAAGTGTCAGGTCCTGCATTTTGGTCACGGCAACCCTACAGGCTTGTGGAGGAGTGGCTGGAAAGCTGCTTGTCAGAAAGGGACCTTGGTGTACTGATGAGCAGTTGGCTGAATGAGCCAGCAGTGTGCCCAGGTGGCCAAGGAGACCAATGGCATCCGTTTTGTTGTCAGTATTCCACATCATAACATCGTGTGTATAGCAGTGGGAGGTAAAGAGTTAATGTTCTGGTTCTGTGGACTGCCTTTTTTGGGTATTTTGGTTCTTGGAGGGGATGGAGGAGCGGCATTCCCCAGAGGTCTTCATGCCCAGTGGAAGAAAGGTAGAGCTCCTAGCAGGACACCAGCCTCTCTCCCTCTCACGGACTCTCGGTTTTGTGGTGGAAAAGCATGTGGTTTCCTCTGCAGTCTGCAGCGTAAGGCCTCGGCTTTGGACACTCTCTCTCTCACTTTGTTTGATTTTGTTGGATTTAGTAAATTAACGTTCCTCCTCAGCTCGTTGCTATTTCTCTGGGTTTTTTTAGACCCATCTACTGCCTGGGAGTGCCCTGCATCATTAGTCACGGGGCTGGACCAGAATGACCGTAAACAGTTAACACTTCTTTTTTTTTTTTTTTTCTCTACTCTCCTTTGTTTTTTTTTTCCTCTTTGGGCCTGTGCCCCCTGTCACGGACACAGATCTAGAGATAACTCCATGATATTTATTGGTGGAGAATGTGGGCAGACTGAACCAAATCTGAATTTTTTTTACTTGGGGTCAGGGAGTTGCAGAGTGCTGTAGTTAGTTTTGGCCTGTATAGATTAGATTATAGGCCAGGTGGTCTTTATGACTCTAGACACGGTACCAAGTTTTTTTTCCGTCTTCCTTTCCTAGCAACTGCCAGCTATGAATCTCTACTTCATTTTAAGAGCATTGTATAGAGGATTAAGGATCGTTATGTTTCTTGGAACATATTGGTTTCTTATTCGGTTCATCACGTTCAGTTTCGGAGTTGCATATATGTATAACCAATTAAGGGCATTGATGGAGATACCTGCCTGGTACATATACTTCCCAGAGGGAGTGGCTAATTTAACAGACAATACAATGTTTGGACTGGTTTCCAGGTTCTCTTCTCAGTTCCTTATGCACGCTCAGAATGCCGGCTCAGGAACCGTGTTATCAGCTGGGAGAAGACTCCCAGTTTTTTAACAGATTATTACACTTCAAAACTTTGAACAAAAATTACCTCCATCCCATGTGTCCATTTCAGCCATCACGAAAGTAACAGAAAGACTAGATAAAACGGAGAAGAAACAGGATGGCATGCTGGAGGAATTGTCCCTATTGATTAATTATGATGAACCCACGGCAGTATCAGAAACACCTGATGAAGACCAGGATGATCAAAAGAGTCTGCTGAAGGAGCTGATCAAACTGATTAAAGTCTCAGCTATCAGAGGCAAATGCCTCCCTGCTTGAGCAAATTACAGCAGTAAATCTATGTCTCGTGCTGCCTTGTGGAGCTGCTTACGTGAGCATGGGGAGGTCATGAAGAAGTGGCGTAACAAACCCACTCCTGCACTACGAGCACGGGTGAGAGAATTACAAAATAGATCAACGACTACTGAAATTGCTCCCGTTACTGCAGGTAATCAATAGAGGGAGGGGCCCTTCCCTCAGTCGGGGGGGAAAGGGATAATAGATTGTCTTGGACTGTATGGATTCGATGGCCTGGCACATCAGAACAACAGGAATATAAGGCACTGGTAAATACCGGTGCACAGAGCACTCTAATGCCCTGGAGTTATGAAGGGACAGAATTGATTTATATTTCTGGAGTGACTGGGAGCTCTCAAGAATTGTCTGTGTTGGAGGCAGAAATAAGCCTCACTGGTAAAGACTGGAAGAAGCATTCTATAATAACTGGCTGGGGGGCTCCATGTGTACTCGGTATAGATAATCTCAGAAGGGGGCATTTCAAGGATCCCAAGGGATATCGATAAGCTTTTGGAATACCTGCTGTAGATACAGACAACATTAAGCAGTTGTCTGTTTTGCCTGGCCTGTCAGAAGATCCGTCTGTTGTGGGGCTACTAGAAGTAAAAGAGCAGCAGGTGCCAATTGCTACAAAAACAGTGCACAGATGACAGTACCGCACCAACAGGGATTCCTTGCTTACCATTCATAAGCTGATTCATCAGCTAGAGAGTCAGGGAGTGATAAGTAAAACTCACATTTTAACAGCCCCATATGGTTAGTGCATAAAGCCAGTGGAGAGTGGAGGCTGACAGTAGAGTACCATGGCCTGAATGAAGTCACACCCCCACTGACTGCTGCTGTGCCAGATATGTTAGAACTCCAGTATGAACTTGAGTCAAAAGCAGCCAAATGGTATGCCACCATTGACATTACTAATGCCTTCTTTTCCATTCCTTTGGTGTAGTGGAATTCCAAGGTCACAGCCTGAACCAATGGGTGAGCTACGTGAGTATGTGAGTGCCTGGAGCGGGCAGGAGGGGGTTTAGAGCCCCCCTTCTGTCTCCACGATACTTCCCGTGCAATCTGAGTCTGCGCGGGTCCTGCTTTTCCCACGCACTTCTCTCCTGTGGCGTGATGGTATGAACGGGGGAGGGTCACATTCCTTAGCTCGTCCCTTTCTCCAGACTGTTGCCGGGAGGGGAGAGTTAATTCCTCTTTCATATCTTTCCTATAACACCTATTTCTCAAATAAAGGATCTATCATTGCTCTACATTTTGGTGAGCCAGGCAGCCAAATATCTTTAAAGGTACCTAATTATAAGCCTCCTAAAGTAATTACCATGGCATTTTTGAACAATATCATGGGATGGTTTGCATGCAGAAAGACTAGCCCTATGAGTGAAGTTTTGCCAGGGTACATCCTGGGATTCCTAGGATCCCCGTATCACGGGATTGCTTGTGTTGTTGAAACATGGGGCCCACTGCGGTACGGAGAAAATGTCCAGGAGTCCCCAGCCCGCCTGGCTGAGTATTTAAATAGTCTTAACAAAAATGTACTTACTACTCGAGAATGACAGTTAGCTGCCTCCACGGTGACGTGGCCACTGCTGATGGCCTTGAACCGGCTAAATATAACTGAAGCGGCTCTCACTGATGAAAATCAACTACTGCATGACAGTATTGAAGAACTAGAAAGGCAGGTCGCAGTTTTGAGGGGGAAAAAACCGAATCCTATCATTCCCCTACAAAAAATCCGGAATATCTCTCTAGAAATTACTGGGTACCCTGTACAAGAGAATCCACATAAACTGGACTCTGTAAATGAAAGCACTAAAAGGTCGGATCTTGAGGCTCCATTAGAGCTAGATCCCTTTGAGATCTGACCAGTTGTAACTCAAAAAACAAAACGCAGGATAGGTTAGCGGGGGTGCCCACTGACCAGTGGCCCCCTGCCCAGAGCACGCTACATGTAACAGCTCGCCCATACACAGCAGCTGAATTAATGGATTTAGTACAGCAATTTAGACAAAAACTGAGAGAGAGCGTGCCAGCATGGCTGCTCCGATTATATGACATGGGGGCAGAAAGCATTGTGCTGAATGGACCAGAAATTTCAAAACTGGCATCCATTACCACTCACCCTGCCCTCAGGCAAAGACTATATGCAGCCGTCCAACATAATGAAGAAAATAATTCATTGATGAAATGGTTAATGGCTGCATGCTGTGCAACATGGACAAATAAGAGTGATATACCATTAAATACTGGCCTTTGGTCCTCTATGGAGGACTTGCAAAACTACATTCTAGAATTAGGCATGAAGGATGCAATCTATGAGGAGTATTTTGAGAGCCCGGACATGATGAAATTTTCAGTGGGAATGAGGGACCTCATCCTGCAGCAAGCTCCACCACATCAGTATGGTACTTTGGTATCCATACTGAATCCCCTAGTGGCCTCGGAGGCCATAATACAACAGGCCGCCCAATTGGTGGCAGATCTGGGGGAGACAGAGCACCTATGGGCCAGGTGAAATGTCTGAATGGTGGTGGAAAAGTCGGAGATCCATCCACCACCACGACCTAGGAGACCAGCCCCTAAGTTAATTCAATCTGGATCCATCAGGGTCTGAAGGAAACAAATGTTCAATGACCTGATTAGAGAGGGAGTTCAATTTCCAAAGATTGATGGACAGCCTAATCAGGTCTTATTACAACTATGGAAACAGTTACCAAACAGTCAGAGATTCCAATGCTCCCCTAAAAGGGAAGGAGTTAGGCTCATAGAACGAATTCCACAAAACACGTGGAATCTAGAAGACTTCATAGTCCCATCGAAAAAACGTAAACCTCCTCAGGTGGCCCGAGCAGCCACAGTTGAGCCATCAGAGGAAAAAGACTTAGGGATTGCAGAGCTGATGGCATGACAGAGGAGCCAAAATTCCCCAGGACTAGGGTCTCTAGAGGGGACTGGAGACCCTATGTCGAACTAACGGTTCATCGGTCCCGAAAGAATGTGCAGCGGGTTATGGCACTAGTAGATACTGGGGCAGAAACATCAATTATATATGGTGACCCAAGCCAATTTTCAGGCACTAAGGCAATGATAGGTGGGTTTGGGGGGCAGATGATCCCCGTAACCTAAATATGGTTGAAACTGGGGGTTGGGNAGTTGGCACCATGAATAATCTTCTGCTCCCTGCCCCTGAGGACCTAGAGCCCAGGAGACACAAGGTAAAATGGCCTTGGAAGGTGCAAGCAGGACCAAAATGGTGTGGTCTCCTTGCACCTTGGGGGAGATTGTTAGAGGTTGGGGGATCAGTAAACCCTTCAGTAATCGGTGCATGGCCAGCAGAGGTAGTAGTTGACACCCCTGTTTTCATTGCAAAGGGGACATTAATTATGTCCATGTGGCAAATTAGAACCCCCCCTTTGGTACCTGATATAGTGATTCAGCCACAGATATCAGGCCAAAGGATGTGGTATCGAAGACCAGGACGTGCCCCAGTACAGGCGGAGGTGTTGACTCAAGACCGAAATACAGCCTGTATCTTACCGTGGAGGGCAGACCTACCTCTCCTTGTACCTATTAAACATCTGTTTTACTCTCCTTGAGGTTATAAGTTCACAGGATAGCCGGCAGGAGCAACATCACTCCAGCATGCTCCAGTGTCCATGAGGAAACATCGTGATAGCCTATGGTGCACTGCTGAACTTTTGGGAACTGGCGAGCATGAATAAGAACTGCTACTGGTCCTTCAAGAAGATATGCCTCAAGAAAGAACATCAAGTACTGGCCCAACAGAACCGTGGAAAAGACTTTCAATTATCGCCTTTATAGTCTTAACATTCTACATTGCAGTGGGTATTGTACATGCGTCGCGATGTACATTTGCTCCGTCATTGGTTCATGCTGTGAAGGGGTGGAGTGTAGTGGAATTCCAAGGACACAGCCTGAACCAATGGGTGAGCTACGTGAGTATGTGAGTGCCTGGAGCGGGCGGGGGGGGTTTAGAGCCCCCCTTCTGTCTCCTCGATACTTCCCGTGCAATCTGAGTCTGCGCGGGTCCCCCTTTCCCCCGCCCTTCTCACCTGCGGCGCGAGGGTACGAACGGGGGAGGGTCACATTCCTCAGCTCGTCCCTTTCTCCGGACTGCTGCCGGCAGGGGCGAGTTAATTCCTCTTTCATATCTTTCCTATAACACATATTTCTCAAATAAAGGCTCTACCATTGCTCTACATTTGGCCACAGAATGTAGGCCACAGTTTGTTTTCACCTGGAGGGGCATTCAGTATACCTGTAAGCGTTTGCCCCAGGGGTGGAAACACAGCCCAACCATTTGCCATGGGTTGATCCAAACTGCATTGGAATAGGGTGGTGCTCCTGAATACTTACAGTACATTGATGACATTATTGTGTGGGGCGATACAGCAGAGGAAGTTTTCAAGAAAGGGGACAGAATGATCCAAATCCTTCTGTGTGCTGGTTTTGCTATTAAGCAGAACAAAGTGAACGGACCTGCCCAGGAAATTCAGTTCCTAGGAGTAAAATGGCAAGATGGGCGTCGTCACATACCAGCAGATGTGATTGACAAAATCACTGCTATGCCTCCACCCAGTAATAAGAAAGAGACACAATCTTTTCTGGGTGTAGTGGGCTTTTGGAGAATGCACATTCCAAACTATAGCCTCATCTTAAGCCCCCTTTATCAGGTGACGCTGAAGAAGAATAATTTTACATGGGGCCCTGAGTAGCAGCAGGCTTTTGAACAGATTAAACAGGAGATAACCTGTGCCGTGGCCCTGGGGCCAGTACAGATGGGACAGGAACATCCTCTACACTGCTGCTGGAGAGAAAGGTCCCACTTGGAGTCTGTGGCAAAGAGCCTCAGGGGAGACCCGAGGCTGACCCCTGGGATTTTGGAGTCGAGCATACAGGGGGTCCAAAGAGTGCTACACTCCAATTGAAAATAAGATATTAGCCGCTTATGAGGGGGTTTGGGCTGCTTCTGAAGTAATCGGCACAGAATCACAGCTCCTTCTAGCACCCTGACTGCCAATGCTGAAGTGGATGTTCAAAGGGAAGGTTCCCTCCACTCATCATGCTACTGATGCCACTTGGAGTAAGTGGATTGCGCTGATTACACAACGAGCTCGGATGGGGAGCCTCAGTCGTCCTGGAATCCTAGAGGTGATCATGGACTGGCCTGAAGGTAAAAAGTTTGTAACATCACCAGCAGAAGAGGTATTGCGTGCTAAGGACCCCACCATACAATGAACTACCAGAAAATGAAAAGAAATATGCCCTGTTCACAGATGGATCATGTCGTATTTTAGGGAAGCATCGCAGATGGAAATCTGCTGTGTGGAGCTCCACACGACAAGTTGCAGAGGCCACTGGAGGGAAAAAAGAATCAAGCATATTTGCAGAGGTAAAGGCTGTCCAGCTGGCCTTAGGTGTTGCTCAGTGGGTGAGGTGGACAATGCTTCATACTGACTCATGGATGGTGGCAAATGCCTTATGGGGGTGGTTACAGCAGTGGGAGCAAAATAACTGGCAAAGAAGGGGTAAACCTATTTGGGCTGCTGAATTTTGGAAAGGCATTGCTGCCCGAACAAAACATATGGTTGTAAAGGTGCATCATGTAGATGCTCATATGCTGAAGAGTCAAAGTACTGAGGAACAGCAAAATAACCATCAGGTAGATCGAGCTACCAGAATTGAGATGGCTCAAATAGACTTGGACTGGCAGAACAAGGGTGAGTTATTTCTAGCTCGGTGGGCCCATGAGACCTCGGGCCATCAAGGAAGGGATGCAACATATAAGTGGGCTAGAGACCAAGGGGTGGGCTTAACTATGGATGTTACTGTACAAGTTATTCACGACTGTGACACATGCACTGCAATTAAATAAGCCAAGAGGATGAAACCTCTCTGGGGGGAATGGCTGTGGAAAAAGTATAAATATGGGGAAGCGTGGCAGGTTGATTATATCACCTTGCCACAATCTCACAATGGTAAGCATTATGTGCTTACCATGGTGGAGGCAACCACTGGGTGGCTTGAAACACATGCAGTACCCCATGCTACTGCCCAAAACACCATATTAGGTTTTGAGAAACAAGTCCTGTGGCAACATGGCACTCCAGAAAGAATTGAGTCAGATAATGGGACTCATTTCAAAAATTCTCTTGTGGATATTTCGGCCAAAGATCACGGCATTGAGTGGATTTATCATATCCCCCATCATGCACCAGCCTCTGGTAAAATTGAACGGTACAGTGGGTTGTTACGAACCATGTTGAAAGCAGTGGGTGGTGGAACATTTAAGCATTGGGGGAAGCATTTGGCAGAAGCCACCTGGTTGGTCAACACTAGAGGATCAATCACTCGATGTGGTCCTACCCAATCCAGCTCCCTACTTTCTGTAGAGGGTGATAAGGTCTCTGTAGTACACGTAAAGAACATGTTGGGAAAAGCGGTTTGGGTCCTTCCAGGTTCTGCAAAGGGCAAACCTCTTCGTGGAACTGTTTTTGATCAGGGACTTGGGTCCACTTGGTGGGTGATGGAGAAAAATGGGGATGTTCAGTGTGCACCACAAGGAAATTTGATGTTAGGGGAGTGCAGTCAGTAACTCCATGTATATGTGAGAGGTAGATTGTGTTTTTGCAGTGGAAGTTTCCAGTATTTTCTGTATTATAGGCCCTCATTGAACTTATAACCCTCATGTGAAACAATTATATAAGTGGGTTTTTTTTGTTTTTTTTTCTCAAAGAAAGTTGCTGAACAGAGAAAAGATAAGATTGGAGGTGTTCTGACTTCGGGAGTTTTGAGACAGGCACAAGATAAGGTAAATACGCAGGGTGGGGAGAGCCTAGCATGGGACAGAACATATGTGCTCACTCTTGGAAACATTGCCCTCCTATCTCCATAGAAAAGTACAAAACATACAAAAAAAACCACAACAGGTTGGTAACTGACCTTATATGGAAATGTATCATGGCAACAGCATCAGGGAGATTGTGAGCCTGAGACATTCAACCAATGAGCAAGTGCCAGGTAAGCATTACCTGCGTCAGGATTAGGATTTATAACAGAATGAATTTTGCTGACCGGTGCACAATTTCTCCCTTGCCAATAGGGGGCGTGCACCCTTTATTGCAATAATGAATAAACTTTGCTGCTATCACTAAGATCTTTGCCTAACCTGAAATTTTTGACTTTAAGCGTTTCTCACATATTTGGTGACAAAACCCAGGACTCCAACATTACCTGCGGTGGACCTCTGCCTCTACAGCACAGGACGGTGAACCCCGCTCTTATTTCTACAGCCCTTTGAGGTGGCGGCGGCGGCGATTCATCAACAGCCTGTGGACCTGAGGCTGTTTTTAAGAGGCAAAATCTGTGAACAGCTTAGGAATAGGGACAGACAGCGGGCACTGCGGTTTCCTGAGATTGACCTGATAATTCCTGGCAACTCTGTGCACAGACCAAGGTAAGAACAATCGTTTGCAGTTAAGTAGTGCCTTGGAGGTTGAGGTCTGGGACTCTTATGCTGTACGCTCTATGCTGTCTTACAAAGTGAGTTGCTTGACGGTACACCCCATTTTCTAGAACTGAGAATTGGGCGTGCGCAACACTGCAGAAGGGTGGTTTCTGCAGTAGTACGACCATAGGTTGCTGAGAGAAATGGGGAATAAGAGTTCCAAGGTAGGGGGCGAAGAGAGGGCCCCTGGAGCAGTGCCTGCTGTAAGTCCTTTAGGAAATATGTTAAAAAATTGCAAGAGAAATTCAAGAACCAGAGATAAGGATAAACAGAAAATGATTAGGTATTGCGTTGTTGTGTGGCCTAAAGAACCAATTGTAGGGGAATCAGTTTTTTGGCTGAGATATGGATCTAATGAAGATTGGGTATGTCAGGCTCTGAACGTGCACGTGAATAGTAAAATGCCTTTTTCATCAGAAGAGTCTGCATATGCTGCTTGTTGGATTCAGGGAGTGCAGCAATTAATCATGGCTAGATGAAATTCTGTAGATAAGGAAGAACAGAGAAATTCCAGATGGGATCCTTTGAACAGTCTACCCCCTCTCGGAGCTGTCCCTACAGCGGAACAGCGTCCTCCCCCTTACAATCCTGGTCCTGAGCCAAGTCCTGTAATTGCAGGAGAAAAGCTGGAGACAGCTGACTGAGTGGAGGACGTTGGCCTTGATCACCCCTCTAACAGCCCACTTGAACAGAGCTCTGTGACTAATGCTGAACCTAAAAAGGAAAAATTTTGCCGGCTTAGGAAAGAATTGGAACAATGCGAAAGAGATATTATAAATTTTCCCTTTCCTAAAACTAACTCCACTAACTCCGCTAACGCTCCTATGTACCCTCTCAGGGAAGTTCCAATGTTAACAGGAATAGGGTATGTGAACGCCCCTCTCACTAGTGGAGAGGTGAGAAATTTTAAAAGGGAAATGAAACCTTTAATGGAAGATCCTATTGGATTAGCAGAGCAGTTTGATCAATTCTTGGAGCCAAATTTTTACTCATGGGATGAGATGATGTCCATCCTGAGTATATTGTCTAACAGGGAGGAAAGAGGAATGATTAGACAAGCTGCCATACAGGAATGGGAGAAAATGTACCCTCCAGGTGCAGAGGCTGTCCCAGCTGAAGTAATATACCCGTTAACAGACCCAGGATGGGACGGTAATAATGATGATGATAGGGCACGTATGAGGGATCTCCAGGAAATAATAATCTTAGGAATTAAGGGAGCAGTGCCTCGGTCTCAGAATTTTGCTAAAGATTTTGAAATTCAGCAGGGTAAAGATGAAACACCAAGTGAATTTTTGGAGAAACTAAGGGATAGAATGCGAAGGTATTCAGGGTTGGATCCTGATGATCAAGTCACATGGAATATTGAGGGTCAACTTTGTCACTAAATCCTGGCCAGACATACAAAAGAGACTGCAGAAAATAGAAGGGTGGCATGAGCAGCCATTAGTGAATCTCCTGAGAGGCACAGAAGGTGTATGTTAGGAGAGAGGAAGAGAAGCTAAGACAAAAGACAAAAATTATGGTTGTTGCAGCGGATCAAGTGATAAAATAGAAAATGGAGAATTGGCAAAAGAGAGGTTCCCAAGGGAATCAGTACTCAAGGGGCAGTTGGGATAAAGGGAATAAAAACAAAAATAGGGAAGTGAGGAGGTCGTTTCCTAGGCCTCCAGAGCAGAAACCAGCAACAAGAAAATGTTTTTGCTGTGGAAAAGTGGGCCACTTTATAAGGAGGTGTCCTGAGTTAGAAAAGGAAGAGCGATTAATTGCTGTTATGAATGAAGACTAGAGGAGTCAGGGGCTTCCTGAAAGTTGGTCCCACAAGGAGCCCTTGATAAATTTGGAAGTGGGACCTAATAAGGAAGAAGTTGTATTTTTAGTGGATACAGGGGTAGCTAGGTCATTTTTAGCTTATAAAATACCAGGACTTAATTTAAATGGGAACACCTTAAGAATAACGGGGGTTGAGAGTTCAGAAATGATAGTTCCACTTTTTGAGACCACTGAATTAAAATGGAAAGATAAAATAGTTACGGGGCAATTGTTATATGTGCCGGAAGCAGGGACCAATTTATTGGGGAGAGATTTAATAGTTAAATTAGGATTGCAGTTGAAAACTTGTGAAACAGGAATAAAAGTGTCAATGAATGTGTTAACAGCTGATGATGAAAAAGAAATAAGTCCAAAGGTGGGGGCAGGGGAAGGAAACCAGGGTGGACTCACAATTACTCCATTAAAAATAACTGTCCAAGAAGGGAGTGAACCTGTGAAACAGCACCAATATCCCATACCCTTAGAAGGGAGAATGGGTTTAAAACCTGTAATACAGATTTTGGTAAAGGATGGTCTTCTGGAACCTTGTATGTCACCTTATAACACCCCAATTTTGCCAGTACGGAAGGCAGATGGCATGTATCGGCTGGTGCAAGATCTAAGAGAAATTAATGAAATCGTTTTCAAGTGACACCCCATGGTTCCTAACCCCTGTACCCTAATGAGTCAGATCCCACACGAACATAAATGGTTTAGTGTAATAGACTTAAAAGATGCTTTCTGGATCTGCCCTTTGGACTCAGAGAGTCAAGTTCTTTTTGCCTTTGAATGGGAAGGTCCAGAAATGGGACAAAAGCAGCAATATAGGTGGACTGTTTTACCCCAAGGGTTCACAGAATCGCCTAATCTATTTGGACAAGCGCTGGAGAAAGTTTTGAAAAAGTTTCAGGCTGGTGAAGAGGTAAAGTGGTTACAGGCTAGAGAAGAGGTGAAGTTGTTACAGTATGTGGATGATTTGCTGATTTGTGGGAAAGAGGAGTCCAAAGTAAGAGATTACAAATAAACTCCTGAACTTCTTGGGGGAACAAGGGCTAAGAGTGTTTAAAAGGAAGTCAGATACCTTGGGCATGTGATTTCTGAGGGGAAACGGAGAATAAATTCTGAAAGAATTCAGAGCTTTGTGCAGCATCCTCTGCCTGGAACAAAGAGGGAGTTGCGGAAGTTTCTAGGTTTAATTGGATACTGTAGAATATGGATAGAAGCATATGCACAGAAAACAAAGAGATTGTATCTCAAACTATCAGAGGAGGAACCCAACATATTAAAATGGACAGAGGAGGAAAAAAAATTAGTAGAAGTACTGAAATGGGACTTAATCACAGCACCAGTGTTAGAACTGCCTGACTTAAAGAAACCATTTCACCTTTTTGTAACTGTCATTGAAGGAGCTGCTTTAGGAGTTCTAACACAAGAATGGGAAGACAAAAGAAAACCCACTGCACACTTGTCTAAGCTATTAGATCTCGAGGTTGGCCCGAATGTATCCAGGCAGTAGCGGCAACTGCCTTATTGGTACAAGAAAGCAGGAAATTGACCTTTGGGGGGCAATTGATTGTTGTCACTCCTCATCAAGTAAAAATGATTCTCACTCAGAAAGCCGGGAGATGGCTGATGGATTCTTGAATACTTAAATATGAAACAATATTGATTGAAAAAGATTATTTGACTCTAATTACAAACTCTATCACAAATCCTGCTTCCTTCTTAATTAAGGGAAGTGAAAATACCATGGATGTGGAACATAACTGCCTGGACTTAAATTTTCAAACAAAGATAAGGTTGGATTTACAGGATGTACCTTTGGATGAAGGAGAAATTCTGTTTATAGATGGATCATCTAGAGTGATAAATGGGAAGCGGTGCAATGGTTATGCAGTTGTTGAAGGAGCAGAAGGGAAAGTAGTAGAAATGGGAAACTTGCCTAGTAGTTGGTCGGCTCAAACTTGTGAATTGTTCGCCTTAAATCAAGCGCTGAGACTTACAGGGAAAACAAGGAACTATATATACAGATTCGAGATATGCATATGGAGTGGTACATACATTTGGAAAAATTTGGGAAGAGAGAGGTTTGATAAACAGTAGGGGAAAGGAATTGGCACAGGAAGAACTAATCAGACAGGTTTTGGAGAATCTGTTACTGCCTGAAGAGATTGCTGTAGTACATATAAAGGGGCATCAAAAAGGAGATTCCCTGGAAGCACAGGGAAACCGAACCACAGACGAAAAAGCAAGGAAGGCTGCTTTACAGTCAGAAAGAGTAATGAAACTGTCACAGGTGCCTGAAATAAAGCCTCCTCCTGAAAATCAAATCTTCAGTGAGAAAGAGAAAGCAACTTTTAGAGAGTTAGAAGTAAAGGAGTCAGGAGGATGGTGGATTCTCCCTGATGGTAGGGAAATGGTAAACAAACAAGTAATGAGAGAAATTTTAACTCTTTTGCATCAGGGAATCACAGAATCACAGAATCATAGAGGTTGGAAGGGACCTCCAGAGATCATCGAGTCCAACCTCCCTGCCAAAGCAGGTTCCCTACACCAGGTCGCACAGGTGGGCGTCCAGGTGGGTCTTGAATATCTCCAGAGAAGGAGACTCCACAACCTCCCTGGGAAGCCTGTTCCAGTGCTCCGTCATTGGGGAGTTCAAGAAATGTGTGATGCTGTACTGAGGAAGTATATGTGTGTAGGATTGTATAGAATAGCCAAGCAGATATGCCATAGCTGTGTAACATGTCAGCAAATAAACAGGAAGACCATGAGAAAACAACCCCTGGATGGAATGGAGCCAGGACTTAGACCTTTCCAAAGTATACAAGTAGATTTTACTGAACTACCTAAGGTAGGAAGATTCAAGTATCTGTTAATATTAGTAGATGTCGGGTTGGGTGGAAGCTTACCCCTCGGTGTCAGCAACCGCTAGTGTAGTGACAATTTTGGAGCAAATAGTCCCTAGATATAGGACTATTGTGCAGAATATAGACTCAAATAAGGGAAGCCACTTTACTTCACACATTCTACGGGAGCTAATGAGAACTTTAGGAATAAAGTGGGAATTCCATATCCATACACCGTGGCACCCCTTTTCTTCAGGGAAAGTATAACAAATCAATCAGATGCTGAAAAAGCACTTGTAAAAATTGATTCTAGAGACCAAATTACCATGGACAAAGTGTTTACCTCTAGCCCTTCTCAGAATACGAACCGCTCCCAGAAAAGACCTAAGAGTATCACCATATGAAATGCTGTTTGGGTTGCCATACTTGGGAGGGAGTGGTGAGATGCCCACTCTCGAAACCAAGGATAAGTTTCTTAAGAACTATATACTCAGGTTGTCTGCTTCTCTGTTATCCTTCAAGGAACATGGGCTGTTGGCTCAAACTCCACCTCTGGAATTTCCAGTGCACTCATTCCGTGCTGGAGACTGGGACCTAATACGCACCTGGAAGGAGTCAAAGCTTCAGCCCAAGTGGGAAGGACCATTTCAGGTACTGCTGATTATTGAAACAGCAGTGAGGACTGCAGAGAAAGGCTGGACTCACTACACACAAGTAAAGGCCTCTGCACATCCCGATATTGGGGAAACAGAAGATTTGTCAGGAAGTAAGGATTAACAGACTAATGAATATAACCTGTGACTGGGAGGAGGTACTGACATATATTGAATGGGAGTGCCCTCAAACAGGGTTGTTAATGTTTTCGATTGTTTGTGTGTTCATATTTGGTGTGCTAATTTGTAAACCAAAATTTCCAAGTTTCTATTAAGAAAGAGTGTTAGAACAAGATATAATGTAAACCAATCTGTTGTTTTAAACTATATATTGTAGAAAAAAAAATGGACAAACAAATTGCAATGAAGGAGGCAATATTTCTATTAATTATAATAGGAAAAGTCAGTAGTCAAAGAGAGCTAACATGGCCATGGCAACATGGACACACACAATACACTGCAAGTACAATGAGTAATACAGCCGATACCAAATACAGGGATTTAAGCTTAACCACTGTAGTCATTCATGGAAGCAAAGTATATTCAAAACAGGAATGGACTTGGGATAAATCTAAGCACATAATCTCCTTAATTGGAAAGGTTGGAGAAGAAATCCAAGTAGGATGCCGAATGAAAAATGGAACTGCTTACAAAAAGGTGTCCCAGATAACAGTAATTTCTGTAAGGGATTTTATGAATAGGGGACAGGTGTCCTGTGCTGACCAAAGACCAGATTGTTGGCATAACTTCACACTAACAGATCCAGTATTTGCAGTTTGTCACTGGTCCAACCAGAACTTTGGGCTGTTGTTAACGTTTAAAATGGATGTCCTCATAACCACCCCTGTCCCCACCATGACATTCTCCTTTTTGGAAGATATCTTACCCTCCGGATTCAGATCACTCGGGTCATTTGTGACCAACAGAGTTCCTGAGTGGCCTTGGTCACATGCCCATATCAATCATACCAGAAACGTGGGAATGCATCCCAGCAATAAGGATCTGAACCTGGCCATTGTAGCAATACACGGGGCTGAAATGTATTCAGAACAAGAGTAGGGATGGAATGATACTTACCAAACAGCCAGACTTCATGCAGTACCAGGAGAGAAAATACAAATTGGCTGCCGAGTGATTAATGGATCTACTTATCGCAGACCCATTGAAATCGAAGCCTTGAATACTGATGGGGTTAGACCAGAAAATCCTAAGAATGAAGATTTTTATTGTTACAAGATGACAGACCTAGAACAAGACTGTTGGTATAACTTCACCTATACAAAACCGCTATTTATATATTGCAAATGGGGATATAAAGGTTCAGAATTAATATTTGATTTTATGGTCGATACCCGAGATGTATGGCACACATGTACCACAGGACGGCCATGGACTGATGCCTATGTTGCCCAAGTAGGGCAAGTGCCAATCCTGTCTGCAGTGGTATTGAGAAATAATAACACAGTTTCTAGACAGGAATGAAAAATAAAGGAGAAGGATGAACATCAACAGATTCCATCTGTGATTGGAAACGATGGAGAGATGGTTTCGATAGGGTGTTGGATTGAAAACGACACTGACTTTGCAGCTGTGTCTCAGATCACTATCAACTAAGACAAAGGTGAGTTGGAAGATCAAATACATATTTGCCCTTTTAAACGTGAATACTGGTATACTTTTGCTTTGTCACATCCAGTACTGATAACATGTTTTTGGGTGAATTCCAAAGTTCATCCCAGTGCAGCATTACAAATGAAAATTGAAGTTGAGTCACCCATACCTACTCGACCTCCTATTAAATTAATTCCTCATATTTTTAATACAGGTCCTTATATAATTAAAAATATAGGACAGTAAAAGGTGCTTTTCAATCCTTTATGGTCTCTTAAGCGGATAGAGATACAAATGAGAGGCAATGTTTCTGCCAGTCAACCTGCTTGTGCACCATACCTGAGGACCTCTTCAGTAGGATGGACAACCTGGATACGTAAACGCACCTTCTCCTCAGGAAATCGAGGGAAGAGGGATGTTGCTGGTTTTCTAGGAACAGGACTAGGTGTCCTAAACAGCATAGACTCAGAATTGTTAATGAGTAAAATGTCTGCAATAACTATGGGCCTGAACCAATTAGAACATCCCATACGCTCCTCTCTTTCAGCACTGGGAAATAATCAATGGTTACTGTCAGATATATTGCCTCAGTGGGAAGAATTTAATGCCCAAGATCATCAGTTGATAGCTGAAGCATTAGGTATGCTTCAGGCAAACCTCTCTATGGCACTGAGTTGCATACAGGCTCAATTATGGATACAGATAATGGTGTCCACATTGATAAGGGAAGAAGAAGGTACCCTATCCAAGGAGATTCAAAAGATCATTTGAGACAATGCTAATGAATTTGAAAGAAGGTTCCAGTCTTGGTGGAATTTGGTTAATTTCACCTATGACCCGATACAAGATTCAATCACAGCATTCGTGATGACCATAGCCCAAGCATCAGTATACGCTATATATCTCATAATCGCCTTAGGTATAAATCACGATGGGTCTGTTCTTTACCCTATTGAACACCAAGAATGGGCCTATCGCGAAGCTGAGAAATGGCAGATGGTTGATGTCAGCGCCTGTACAGTAAGAACTCAGCAAGGATTTATTTGTGAAAGCAACACCATCAGGGCGCAGGATATTTGTCTTGACACAGAACAGAATGTATGTCATTTTGAAATCCATCCTAATGAAAAACCTGAAACTGTATTGATCTATATAGGAAAAGGCTGTGTTTGTATGAGGACACATTGTAATTTTATTGTGATTAATGATGATACCGTAGATACTAGAACTCATGCTAATCCTTGTATTTGTAACTTCACCAAAATAACAGTGTGATTTTACATATACTGTACCTGTCACCTCATATCAGCTAGTACAATCTGATTATACATTGATCCAAGATTTACTACCTGTAATATTCATCACGATATGAACAATGGTGAAGAAGTTGTTACAACATAAGGACCTGAAACAGTTACTGAAGCAGTCCAAAGAGAATGGACAAAGAACTCTGATCACAGTACACCATGATGTGAAGGAAATACATTGAATAATGGAATGAGTAAAGAAAGACGGAGAACATCAATGGTGGGATGTTCTTTATGGATGGCCACCCACTGCAACAGGGCTTTTCAGTAAGATGCTGCATCCTATTGTAATTATTTTGATTTTATGCCTGATCTGCTTACTCTTAATAATAATCTTATATATTAGAGTTTGGAAAATAGCAAGATGATTAGTTTTGATAGATTATTGCAGTCAATCATCAAACTAGGCTAGTAAGATAGTTCTCCTATATTAGAAGTGTTTCACAGTTTGGTGCAAAAACACAAAAGGGCAAAAAGAAAAAGGGGGGGAATTGTGAAAGGTAGATGGTGTTTTTGCAGTGGAAGTTTCCAGTATTTTCTGTATGTAGTGTAGGCCCTTACTGAACTTATAACCCTCTTGTGAAACAATTATATAAGTTGTTTTTTTTCCTCAAAGAAAGTTGCTGAACAGAGTAAAGTTAAGATTGGGGGCATTCTGACTCAGGTAGAATTGAGACAGGCACAAGATAAGGTAAATACACAGGGTGGGGAGAGCCTAGCATGGGACAGAACATATGTGCTCACTCTTGGAAACATTGCCCTCCTATCTCCATAGAAAAGTACAAAACATACAAANACACAGGGTGGGGAGAGCCTAGCATGGGACAGAACATATGTGCTCACTCTTGGAAACATTGCCCTCCTATCTCCATAGAAAAGTACAAAACATACAAAAAAAACACAACAGGTTGGTAACTGACCTTATATGGAAATGTATCATGGCAACAGCGTCGGGGAGATTGTGAGCCTGAGACATTCAACCAATGAGCGAGCTCCAGGTGAGCATTACCTGCATTGGGTTTAGGGTATATAACGGAATGAATTTTGCTGACCGGTGCGCAATTTCTCCCTTGCCAATAGGGGGCGTGCACCCATTATTGCAATAATGAATAAACTTTGCTGCTATCACTAAGATCTTTGCCTAACCTGAAATTTTTGACTTTGAGCGTTTCTCACTATATATATATATATGTATATAGATGTGTGTGTGGGTAATGCATGTTAATTACCATTTGTTTGTATGTAGATATATGTTAAGCATGATGTTGTGATGTGGAATAAGGGGTGGAATGTTGTGGTTTTGTGATTTTTGTTGTTGGTATTCCACATCATAACATTATGTAAAGCAGTGGGAGTTAAAGAGTTAATGTTCTGGTTCTGTGAATTGCCTTTTTTGGGCATTTTGGTTCTCAGAGGGGAGGGGAGGAACAGCATTCCCCAGAGGACTTTGGGCCCAGAGGAAGAAAGGTGTAGCTCCTGGCAGGACACCAGCCTCTCTCCCTCTTGCGGATTCTCTCAGTTTTGCGGCAGAGAAGCACGTGGTTTCCTCTATAGTCTGCAGTGTAAGGCCTCAGTTTTGGACACACTCTCTCATTTTGTTTGATTTTGTTGGATTTAGTAAATTAACGTTCCTCCTCAGATCATTGCCGTTTCTCTGGTTTTTTTTTAGACCCATCTATTATCCCACCCCCCTCTCTCCCAAGTTGCCTGCCCGGGAGTGCCCCTGCCTAATTAGTCACGGGGCTGGGCCAGACAGTAAAGGGTTAACACTTCTTTTTTTTTTTTTTTTTTTTTTTTTCTCTCCTTTGTTTTTTTTTTTGCTCTTTGGGCCTGCGCCCCCTGTCATGGACACAGATCTAGACAGATCTAGAGATAACTCCGTGATAGCACTGGAATAGGCTCCCCAGGGAGGTGGTTGAGTCACCATCCCTAGATGATTTAAAAACTGTTTGGATGTGATGCTCAGGGACAGGGTAATATGGTTAGGTTGCAGTTGGACTTTCTGATCTTTAAGGTCTTTTCCAACCTGAGCAAAAAAATCATAGAATCATAGAATCACAAGGTTGGAAACGACCTACATGATCATCTTGTCCAACCATCCTCCTATCACCATTACTGCCACTAAGCTACTAAACAATATCTCGTAGCACCTCATCCAGATGCCTCTTGAACACTGCCAGGGACGGTGACTCCACTACCTCCCTGGGCAGGCTATTCTAGTGCCTGACCACTCTGAGAGAAAGTTTTTCCTTATGTGTAATCTAAATCTCCCCTGGCGCAACTTGTGCCCATTTCCTCAGGTCCTATTTGTTGCCTGGGAGAAGAGGCCAAACCCCTCCTCATCACAACCTCCCTTCTGGAAGTTGTAGAGTGTGATTAAGTCTCCCCTGAGCCTCCTCTTCTCCAGACTAAACAATCCCAGCTCCCTCAGCTGCTCCTCATAAGACTTGTGCTCTAGGCCCCTCACCAGTTTTGTTGCCCTTCTCTGGACACATTCCAGAGCTTCAATGTCATTCTTGTAGTGAGGGGCCCAAAACTGAACACAGTACTCAAGGTGCAGCCTCACCAGAGCTGAGTACAGGAGGATGATTACCTCCCTGCTCCTGATGGCCACACTATTTCTAATGCAGGCCAGGATGGCATTGGCCCTCTTGGCCACCTGGGCACACTGTCAGCTCATGTTCAGCCAAGCATCAACCAACACTCCCAGGTCCCTTTCCTCTTCACAGTCATCTAGTCAATCTGCCCCAAGCCTATAGCGCTGCATGGGGGGGTTATTGTGGCCAAAGTCCAGGACCCGGCACTTGGCCTTGTTGAACCTCATCCCATTCACCTCAGCCCAGCGATCCAGCCTATCTAGATGCCTCTGAAGGGCCTCCCTACCCTCAGGCAGATCGACACTACCTCCCAACTTGGTGTCATCTGCAAACTTACTGAGGGTACACTCAATCCCCTCATCTAGGTCATCAATAAAGATATCAAACAAGATGTGCCCCAGTTTCGACCTCTGGGGAACACCACTTATAACAGGTCTCCAGCTGGACTTAACTCCATTAACTACTACCTGCTGGGCATGGCCCTCTAGCCAGTTCCTTACCCAGAGAAGAGTATATCCGTCCAGGCCACAGGCAGCCAGTTTCCCCAGGAGAATACTGTGGGAGACCGTGTCAAAGGCTTTGATGAAGTCTAGGTAGACTACATCAACAGCCTTTCCTTGTCTACCAGTCTGGTCACCCAGTTGTAGAAGGAGATGAGTTTGGTCAAGCACGACCTGCCTTTCATGAACTGTGCTGTCTGGGCCTGATCCCCTGGATGCCACGCATGTGCAGTGTGATCTCACCCAAGATGATTTGCTCCATAACTTTCCCTGGTACCGAGGTCAGGTTGACAGGCCTGTAGTTCCCCAGATCCTCCTTATGGCCCTTCTTGTAGATGGGAGTCACATCAGCAAGCCTCCAATCCTCTGGGACCTCTCCAGATAACTAGGAACACTGATAGATGGCGGAAAGCGTGTCAGCAATCACCTCCGCCAGCTCCCTCAGCACCCTAGGGTGGAGTCCGTCTGGTCCCATGGACTTGTGACAGTCCAGATGGAGGAGGAGCTCTCTAAATGTCTCTACCTGAATCATATTTTGTATTTTGTGTTCTATCTCAGACTTCCAGGTCAGGGCGTAAAGTGCCTTGAGGATAACCAATCTGATTATTAAAGGCATATGTAAAGAAGGCATTGAGAACCTCAGCCTTTTCCTTAACCTCAGTGGTCACATTCTCTGCTGCATCTAGTAAAGGACAGAAATTCTCCTTGGTTCTTCTCTTACCATTAATATATTTGTAAAAGGATTTCTTATTCTCTTTTACTGCAGTGGCCAATCTGAGTTCAAGTTGGGCTTTTGCCTTTCTAGCTTCCTCCCTGCATATCTTAGCAACTTCTTTGTAGTCTCCCTAAGTAGCCTGTCCCTTCTTCCAGAGGACGTAGACTCTTTTTTTCTCCCGGAGTCTCGACAAAAATTCCTGGTTCATCCACACCTGTCTTCTTCCCCTCTGGCTTGCCTTATGGCACTCAGGAACGTCCTGGTCTTGTGCCTTTAAGATTTCCGTCTTGAGGAGCGTCTAAGCTTCCTGGACCCCTTTACCCTTCAGGAGCAACTCCCAAGGGACCCCTGCAACAAGCGTCCTGAACAGGTCAAAGTCCGCCCTCTGGAAGTTCAAGATAGCAGTTTTGCTAGTCACCCTTCTGACATCACCAAGAATAGAGAATTCTACAATTTCATGGTCACTCTGCCCAAGACAGTCCAAGATGTGCAGGTCTAGCAGGGCACCACCCCTGGTAGGTTCTCGTACCAGCTATGTAAGGAAGCTATCTTCCACACACTCTAGAAACCTCCTGGACTGCTTCCTCTGCACTGTATTACATTTCCAGAACATATCAGGGAAGTCTCCCATGAGAACGAGTGCTGGCGATCGCGCAACTTCCGCAAGCTGCTCATAGAATGCCTCGTCCATCTCTTCATCCTGATTAGGCAGTCTGTAACAGACCCCCACCAAGATATTGCCCCTACAGGCCTTCCCCCTGATCCTTATCCATAGACACTCAAGTTTATCATTCCCAACCCCAAGCTCTTCAACATCAAAACACTCTTTAATATAAAGAGCCACACCACCACCCTTCCTTCCTTGTCTATCCCTTCTGAAGAGCTTGTAGCCATCCATCACAGCACTCCAGTCAAGGGAGTGGTCCCACCATGTTTCAGTAATAGCAACTAGGTCATAGTTAGCCTGCTGCACAATCGCTTCCAGCTTCTGCTTGTTGCCCATGCTGTGTGCATTGGTGTAGATGCACTTCAGCTGAGACATCTGCCTCACCCCCAGCTCCAACATCGTTCCCCTAGGCTTATCTCTGGTGAGCCCTGTTTTGTCCCCTTCCCCTGTCATAGCTAGTTTAAATCTCTTTCAATAAGCCCTGCTAGCTCCTGCGCTAGGATTCATTTCCCCCCTTGAGACAGATGAGTTCCAACCATGGACAACAGGCCAGGGGCCGAGTAAACTGCCCCATGGTCAAAAAACTCAAAGTTCCCACCTCGACACCAGCCTCTGAACCAATTATTCATTACCAGTGTTTTCCTAGCCTGCTCCGTGTCCTTCACCACCCCAGAAGGTATAGAACAAAACACCACCTGCACTCCCGCTCCTTGAACTATTCTCCCTAAACCCTTGAAATCTCTTTTCATAGTTCGCAGGCTTCTCTAAGCGATTTCATCACTGCCCACCTGAACTATGAGTAATGGGAAGTAATCAGTGGAGTGAACCAGCTTTGGGAGTTTTCTAGTTATGTCCCAGGCCCCAGGAAGGCAGCACACTTCCCTATGGCTTGGGTCTGGTCTGCAAATGGGGCCCTCCATTCCTCTGAGAAGGGAGTTGCCTACCACAACCACCCTTCTTTCTTTCCTGGCAGAGGCAGTCTCAACATGCGGAGTAGACTGCCTCGCCCTTGGTAACCTCCTAGGGGAACCTTCCTGTGCCTCCCCACTTACTTAAATGTCCAATGCTGCAAACCTATTGCTTAGAGGGACCTGAGGATGCAAGGTAGGTGGGAGGGGTTCGCCCACAATATCGAGCAGGGACCATCTCCCAACCTTCCCCGTCCCTCAGGTCAACCCCCCTCCGCCTGACAGGGACAGGCCAGGCCAGGGGGTCCACCACCAATTGTAGGACATCTCCCCGGTGCCCTTCCCTCTGGCACGCCAGGGAGCTACTCCACCAGTCAATCTCCCGCTCACAGTCCCTGATGGCCCTCAGTCTTGCAGCCTCCTCTTTCAGCTCTGCCACCATGCTAAGCAGATCATCCACCTGCTTGCACTTCACACAGGTGGAATTCTTACTGCTTTCCCCTGGCAGCAGCAGGCTGGAGCACTCCCTGCAACCAGCAACCTGGACAGCAACATCTCTAGGCAGGCCCTCTGTTTGGGTTGCCACAGATTTCTTGGGGCAAGCTCTCCACCTGGTGCAGACCACAATTAACTGTCCTGGAGCCCAGCAGGCAACAGCACCCTTAGTTTGCTTTGTGCTTGCCCTGAGTGCTCTGTGGGAGGAAGCTAGCCTCTGCCCTCCCTGAGGCCGCTTATAACCTGACAGCTAAGGGTCAAGGTTGGGGACAAGAGTGGGCAGTGTCAGCTCCACCCCTGCTAGCTCAGCAGCCCGCCCACAAGTGGCCAGCCCCCTGGCACAGGTACAGCGCTTTTGCTGGCTTCAGAAAAGCCCTAAAAAGAGCTTTTTGTCAGACATTTTCGCTTCAGGTCCCTTGCCCAGCGCAGTCTTACCTGCCCTGAATACTGTGTGGCAGGGAGTGTGGAGAGACTTAAGAGAGACCTTAGAGAAATGGACATCCCCTGTGTCATGGAATTTCACTCCCAAACACCTGCAGAACCCTAAAAGTTCAGGCAGGTATTTAAGAGAGGATGGTTGCAGCCCTAGCAGATCTAAGGAGGCATAAATTATTTGAGGCCTGGCTTATGCCTACTGAGCCCTTTTCAACACTATTCTGGAGAGAGTCTAAACTGAGACAGAAAGTCTCCAAACTGAGGAAGTCAGTCTCCAAGCTGAGAAAGAAAGTTTCCAAGCTGAAAGGGAAAGTCTCTGAGCTGAGGGAGAGAAAGTCCAAACCGAGAGAATCTCTGAACTTAAAACAGAGGTTCAGTTGGAGGGAAAATCAGTGTCAATGTTAGTTGCCCTTGGAGAAGAAAAGAAGTGGCGGTGGGTGTCATCTCGCTTGGAACAGAAAGAAGGTAAAAGAAGAAATGAGAGGATGAGGAGAAAACCACCACTACTGGACCTCTAAAAATGGGTAAGATTTGAGATGTACAAAAACACCCAAATAAGAAAATTGTCACCTGGATGCTCCAGTGTTGGAATGCTGGGGCTGGTAAAGTGGATCTAGATGATAAAGAAGCCTGCCAGCTGGCAGGTATTGCTAGAGATCCAGCCATTGACAGAGGAATTAGCAGAAAACAGAATCAAGCTTACACTCTCTGGAAGTGAATTTTAACAGCCATATGGGAAAGATATCTCTTCAAAGACTATGTGATGACTCATTGAAGTAAATGGAAAAGAGGTATCTAATATCTAAGGGAATTAGCAATGGTGGAGTTGCTTTACAACCCCATATTTGATCCTGATGATCCAAATCCAGACCATGATCCCGAAAGAGTTAGGTGTTCACCAGTTATGTGTCGGAAATTCACACAAACCGCACCAGTAATGCATGCCAGTACACAAGCAGTAGTGATATGGAAAGAGGAAGGGAGACCATATTACATGATTTGATTAATACACTTTGAGAATTTGAAGGAAATTTCACCTCTCCCTCATGAATCTGCATCTCGGCAATATCGGAAAGAATGGATAGAATAGAGGAAAGATAGTTCCAACTAACCAAAAATGATAAACCTGGCTCCCCACCTGTACAATCCAATATCTCTGCTATTAAAGGCAGGTGACCCTCTGCTCAAGCAAAGGATAATACTGGGTCCACACCATGTACTCTATGGTTTTACCTGTGTGATCATGGAGAGGATATGAGGAGGTGGGATGGAAAATTTACCTCAGCCCTACAGGCATGAGTAAAAGAGTTACACAAGAAGTGAACTACAAATGAGGGCACTTCCACAAGAATGGCCGCTCCAGTTGCTACTGACCACTGTAAATGCTGTAAATGTTCTGATCTTGACCTATGAGAAATGAATGATGGATACAATAATTAGAGGGACCCTGCCTTGAGCCGGGGGGGGGATAAGGGACAATTGAGCATATTGGACTGTGGGGATTCGATGGCCTAGCACATCAGAACCACAGAAGTATAAGGTTCTAGTAGATACTGGTGCATAGTGTATCCTAATGCCATCGAGTCATGAAGGGACAGAATCCATCTACATTTCATATCATAGAATAATAGAATCATAGAATGGCCTGGGTTGAAAAGGACCATAAAGATCATCTAGTTTCAACCCCGCTGCCACAAGCAGGGTTGCCAACCACTAGACCAGGCTGCCCAGAGCCACATCCAGCCTGGCCTTGAATGCATCCAGGGACGGTGCATCCACAACCTTCTTGGGCAACCTGTTCCAGTGCGTCACCACCCTCTGAATGAAGAATTTCCTCCTAATATCTAACCTAAACCTCTCCCGTCTTAGTTTCAAACCATTACCCCTTGTCCTATCACTATCCACCCTCGTAAACAGGGTGACAGAAGGTTCTCAAGAGTTGACTGTGCTGAAGGCTGAAGTAAGCCTCACTGGGATGAATTAAGGAAAATAAGTTAGGTTAAAAGTTATGTGCCTTCATGAGGTGCTGAATCAGCAGCTACAGATCTGACCTTTCTAAGCCAGGTTTTAGCTGCTGATAAAAGATGCTTTTGTACAGACTTAGACAATTAGTACAGACAGGGAGTCTCCTGTTTCTCCAAATAACACTGTTAGCTATCCTATCTCTGGAACGCAAGGTAGCAGGCTCGGACAGTAAAACCACAAATTAATGAAGAAGCAGTGGATTGGTGGACGGAGTTGTAGCCGATAAGACGACCAGCTAGAGCTAAGTCAGCGTTTTCCAACTCGACCCAGGCCAAGAGTACACAGCGAGAAAGACATACGGCCTTCATCAAAAAAGACCACCAGATGACCACAGAGAGATACCATGCATGCGTAAAAGATCTAAGTCTTGGGGCAGGGAAAAATGTCAGTCATTTTGGGGACTCATTGTAATAACCCAACCTTTTCTTGGAAATCTAATGCATATCTAAGCAGCTTGTTCTTTAAGTATGTGCCTTTCTTTCCCTCTGGTATGGAGGCTTGGAGGGGTTACCCCCCTGCATCCAGCATGGGTGCGCAGTGCTGAGTAAACATACCTGCTTTATAACTACTCTGTGGTTATAAAGTTTGATTCTGCACATCAGGGAGAGACAGGAAAAAACATCCTATTGTGACTGGCCCAGGGGCTCCATATATCCTCGGTATTGACAATCTTAAGAGGGGGTATTTTCAAGAACCCAAAGGGGTATCGATGGGTTTTTGGAATAGCTGCTTTAGAGACAGAATATTAAGCATCTGTCTGCCTTGCCCAGCCTTTCAGAAGACTTGTCTGTTTTGGGGTTGTCATAAATAGAAGAACAGCAGGTACCAATTGCTACTACAACAGTGCACAGATGATAGTACTATCACACTAACCGGGACTCCCTGCTCCCCATCCATAAGTTGATCCGTCAACTGGAGAGCCAAGGAGTGATCAGCAAAACTCACTCAACCTTCAACAGCCCCATATAGCCTGTGCGAAAAATTAGTGGACAGTAGAGGCTGACAGTGGACTATCATGGCCTGAATGAAGTCACACCACTTTTGAGTGCTGCTGTACCAGACATACTAGAACTCCAGTGTGAACTGGAGTCAAAGGCAGCCAGGTGGTATGCCACAAATGACATTGCCAATGCGTTCTTTTCCATCCAGGAATGGTGTGGTGAGCAGGACTAGGGAGGTAATCCTTCCTCTGTACTTGGCACTGGTGAGGCCTCACCTCGAGTACCGTGTTCAGTTTTGGGCACCTCAATACAGAAAGGACATTGAGGTGCTGGAGCAGGTCCAAAGAAGGGCAACAAGGCTTGTGAAGGGCTTGGAGAATATGCCCTACAAGGAGAGACTGAAGGAACTGGGGCTGTTTAGTCTGGGGAAAAGGAGGCTGACGGGAGACCTTATTGCTCTCTTCCAATATCTGAAAGGTGCTTACAGCGAGACCGGGGCTGGTCTCTTCTCACTGGTGACAGGTGACAGGATGAGGGGAAACGGCCTCAAGTTGCGCCAGGGGAGGTTTAGGTTGGATATCAGGAAAAACTTCTTTACAGAAAGGGTTGTTAAGCACTGGAATAGGCTCCCCAGGGAGGTGGTTGAGTCACCATCCCTGAATGTGTTTTAAACCTGTTTGGATGTGGTGCTTAGGGACATGATTTAGCAGAGGGTTGTTAGAGTTAGGGTAGTATGGTTAGGTTGTGGTTGGACTTGATGATCTTTAAGGTCTTTTCCAACCTGAGCAATTCTATGATTCTATCCCTTTGGCTGCAGAGTGCAGGACACAGTTTTCTTTCACTCAGAGAGGTGTTCAGTACACCTGGAACTGTTTGCCCCTGAGGTGGAAACATAGCCCAACCGTTTGCTATGGGCTAATTCAGGCTACCCTAGAACAGGGTGGAGCTCCTGAACATCTGCAATACATTGATGATATTATCATGTGGGGCAATACTGCAGAGTAAGTTTTCAAGAAAGGAGAGAAAATAATCCATAGAATCATAGAATAACCAAGGTTGGAAAAAACCTCCAAGATAATCCAGTCCAACCATCCACCTATCACCAATATTTCCCACTAAACCATGTCCCTCGATATAACATCTAAATGTTTCTTGAACACCTCCAAGGACAGTGTCATGGTTTTATGATTTTTGGTTATCGGTATTCCACATCATAACATCATGTAGTGCACTGGGGGTTAAAGAGTTAATGCTCCAGGTCCGGGTACTTGTCCAGGAAGAGAAGAACTACTACATTCCCCAAAGGACTGTTCGCCGTTCTGTTATTTCCACTCAGGGGGAACAGATATAAGGCCTTGGTAGGTCACCTGACATCCCTTTTTTCCTTTTCGATCGTCAGGCTCTCCTCCCTGCTGCTCGTCCCAACCGCACATCTCGCCTCAGCATTCAAGTAAGGCCTTTGGTTTTTCAGACACTCTCTCTCATTATATTTGATTTATTAGCTCCAATTCTAATTATATTGTATTATATTGTATTATAGTGTGTTATCTTGCATCCTGATATCTTATGTAGTAAATTAGTTTGTTTCTCCTCAGATTGTTGCCGCTATTATTTTTTGGGGCCCATCTCTCTATCCTTTTCCCTTATCCCTTATCCATGGATCCCCCTGCCCCGCTAGTCACAGAACTGGGTCGAACCAGCCCATAAACCGTTGACAGACAGTGACTCCACCACCTCCCTGGACAGCCTGTTCTAGCTCCTAACCACTCTCTTGAATAAGTATTTCCTGATGTCCAACCTGAATCTCGCCTGCCGCGACCTGAGGCCATTCCCTCTAGTCCTCTCGCTAGTTACATGGGAGAAGAGGCTAACTCCCATCTCACCACAACCTCCCTTCAGGTAGTTGTAGAGAGCTATAAGGTCCCCCCTGAGCCTCCTCTTCTCTAGACTAAACAATCTCAGCTCCCTCAGCTGCTCCTCGTAAGGCTTGTGCTCCAGAACCCTCCTCTTCTCTAGACTAAACAATCCCAGCTCCCTTAGCTGCTCTTCATAAGGCTTATGCTCTAGGCCCCTCACCAGCTTCATTGCCCTTCTCTGAACATGCTTCAGGGCCTCAATGTCTTAATAAAGTAGTGAGGGGCCCAAAACTGAACACAGTACTCAAGGTGCGGCCTCACCAGAGGGATGATCATTTCCCTGTTCCTGCTGGCAACACTATTTCTGATACAAGCCAGGATGCTATTGGCCTTCTTGGCCACCTGGGCACATTGCTGGCTCACGTTCAGCCAAGCGTTGACCAATACTCCCAGGTCCATTTCCTCTACACAGTCTTCCAGCCACTCTGCCCCAAGCCTGTAGCATTGCCTGGGGTTGTTGTGGCCAAAGTGCAGGACCCGGCACTTGGTCTTATTGAACTTCATCCTATTGGCCTCAGCCCAGCGATCCAACCTGTCCAGATACCTCTGAAGGGCCTTCCTTCCCCCAGGCAGATGGACACTTCCTCCCAACTTGGTGTCATCTGCAAACTTACTGAGGGTGCACTCAATGCCCTCATCCAGGTCATCAGTAAAGATATTGAACAGGACAGGCCCCAATACCAACCCCTGGGGAACTCTACTCGTGACCAGTCACCAGCTGGATTTAACTCCATTCAAACTCACCCTCTGGGCCTAGCCATCCAGCCAGTTCTTTACCCTGCTAAGAGTGTACTTGTCCAAGTCATGGGCTGCCAGCTACTCCAGGAGAATACTATAGGAGACGGTGTCAAAGGCTTTGCTGAAGTCTAGGTAGGCTACATCAACAGCCTTTCCTTCATCCACCAGGCAGGTCACCTGGTCATAGAAGGAGATCAGGTTGACCTGCCTTTTATGAACCCATGCTGGCTGGGCCTGATCCCCTGGTTGTCCTGCACATGCCATGTGATCTCCCTCAAGACAATCTGCTCCATAACCTTCCCTGGTACTGAGGTCAGGCTGACAGGCCTGTAGTTCCCTGGATCCTCCTTATGACCCTTCTTGTAGATGGGAGTCTGTCAATGGTTTGGCCCGGTTCCGGGATTTCGCAAAATCCGCGCCTCCGGAAAAGGGAAACAGGGGACCCCAAAATAATTAAAAACAGTGGCAACGATCTGAGGAGAAACACACTAATTTACTAAATATGGTATCAGAATGCAAGATAACACACTATAATACAATATAATTAGAATTGAAGCTAATAAATCAAATATAATGAGAGTGTCCGAAAGCTGGATAGGCCTCACCATAATGCTGAGGTGAGATGCGCGGTATGGTTCAGCAGCAGAGAGGAGAGCCTGACGAAGAAGAGAAGGTCAGATGACCTACCAAGGCCTTATATCTGTTCCCCCTGAGCAGAAATGATAACAGCACAGCGAACAGTCTTCTGGGTAATGTAGTTCTTCTTCTCTTCTGGGACAGGTACCTGGAACTGGAGCATTAACACTTTAACTCCCAGTGCACTACATGATGTTATGATGTGGAATAACGATAACCAAAAATCATAAAACCATGACAGTGTCACATTGGCAAGCCTCAAATCCTCTGGGACCTCCCCGGTTGACCAGGAATGCTGATAGATGATGGAATGTGGCTTGGCTATCACCTCCGCCAGCTCCCTCAGCACCCTAGGGTGGATCCCATCTGGCCCCGTGGACTTGTGGCAGTCCAGGTGGAGTAGCAGGTCTCTAACTTTCCACCTGAATTGTGTGGGGGTTTATTCTGCTCCCCATCCAAGATTTCCAGGTCAGGGGGTAGAGTATCCCAAGGATAACTGGTATGACTTTTAAAGGCAGACGTAAAGAAGTCATTGAGAACCTCAGCCTTTTCCTTTTCCTCAGTGGTCACATTCCCCGCTGTATCCAATAAAGAATGGAGATTCTCCTTAGCCCTCCTCTTACTGTTCATATATTTGTAAAAAAGTTTTTTGTTGTCTTTTACATGAACGGCCAAGTTGAGTTCAATCTGGACTTTTGCCTTTCTAATTTTCTCCCTGCGCATCCTAACAACTTCTTTATACTCTCCCCGAGTTGCCTGTCCCTTCTTCCACAGGAGGAAGATTCTCTTTTTCTCCTGGAGCCTCAGGAAAAGCTCCCTGTTCATCCATGCCGGTCTTCTTCAACGCCTACTCATCTTGAGGCATAGGGGGATAGCCTGCTCCTGCACCTTTAAAACTTCCTTCTTGAGGAGCGACCAGCCTTCCTGGATCCCCTTTACCCTTCAGGACTGAATCCTAAGGGACTCTCCCTACCAGCATCCCGAATAGTTCAAAGTCTGCCCTCCGTAAGTCCAAGGTAGCAGTTTTGCTGACCCCCCTTCCTGAATTCACCAAGAATCGAGAACTTTACCATTTCATGGTCACTCTGCCCAAGACAGCTCCCGACCTTCACATCTCCCACCATTTGTCATGGTTTAATGATTTTTTTGTTATCAGTATTCCACATCATAACATCATGTAGAGCACTGAGAGTTAAATAGAGCACTGAGAGTTAAATAGTTAATGCTCCAGTTCCCTGGACTGTCGATATTTCCAGGTACCTGATTCTCAGAAGAGAAGAACTATATATCACAGAAGATGTACTGTTCCCTTTCCATTTTCCATTCAGAGGGAAAGATAAAACAGCTCACAAGTCACAAGGCGTCCCTAGCTGTCTCGCCTTCAGCATTAGAGTAAGGCCTTCGGTTTTGGAAACTCTCTCTCATTTATTTGGTTTATTAGCTTCAATCACAATTAACTTATTGTTACCGCTGTTTTTTTTTTTCTTATTTATTATTCCTTTCCCTTTTTGTTCCCTTCCCCCCTTCCCCCCTCCCCCCCCTTTTTGAACCGGTAGGCCTATGGTCCTGCTGTCCCCCTGTTACAGACACAGATAGATCTAGAGATAACTCCGTGACACCAGTCCTCTGCTCGTGAACAGCAGGTCTAGCAGGGCACCTCCCCTGGTAAGCTCTCTTACCAGCTGCTTCAGGAAGTTATTTTCCATAGACTCTAGAAACCTCCTAGACTGCTTCTTCTGTGCTGTATTGTATTTCCAATATATATCAGGGAAGTTGAAGACCCCCATGAGAACAAGGGCTGATGATTGTGCAACTTCTGCCAGCTGTTTGTAGAATGTTTCATCTGTCTCTTCATCCTGGTTAGGCAGTCTATAACAGACCTCCACCAGGATTTCTGTCTTGTTGGCCCTCCCCCACTCCTTACCCATAGAGACTCAACCTTATCGTTCCCAGCCCCAAGCTCAGCAACATCAAAACTCGCTCTAACATAGAGAGCCACGCCACCACCCCTCCTTCATTACCTGTCCCTTCTGAAGAGCTTATAGCCATCCATTGCAGCACTCCAGTCGTGGGAGCGATCCTACAATGTTTCTGTAACGGCAACTAAGTCATAGTTTGCCTGCCGCACAATGGCTTCCAGCTCCTCCTGTTTGTTGCCCATGCTGCATGCATTGGTGTAGATGCAGTTCACTTGAGCCCCTTGCCTCACTCCCAATCTCATCATCGTTCCCCTAGGCTCATCTCAAGCAGGCCTGGTTTTATCCCATTCCCCCTTCATATCTAGTTTAAAGCCATCTCAACAAGCCCTGCCAGCTCCTGGGCTAGGATCTGGTTCCCCCTTTGAGGCAGGCAAGACCCATCTGCAGCCATCAGGCCAGGTGCCAAGTAGACCACTCCATGGTCAAAAATGGAAAATTCTTGTGTTTGCACCAGCCTCTCAGCCTCTCGGTATTCATGAGATGGGTTTTCCTGCTCCTTCCCTAGGATACTAAATCCTTCCCTGCCGCTGAAGGGATAGAGGAAAATACAACCTGTATGCCCGCTCCATCCACTAACTGCCCCAGTTCTCTGAAGTCCTTTTTGATAATCCTCAGGCTTCTCTCAGTGACTTCATCGCTGCCAGCCTGAACTATCAATAAAGGATAATAATCAGAGGAGCAAATCAGACTTGGAAGTTTCCTAGAAATCTCCCTCACCTGGGCCCCAGGGAGGCAGCACACTTCCCTATGGGTAGGGTTGGGTTGACATATAGGGCCCTCCGTTCCTCTCAGAAAGGAGTCGCCTACGACAATCACCCTTCTTTTCTTCTTGGCAGAGACAGTCTTGAGGTGTGGAGTTGACTGTGTCACCCTAGACAACCTCAAGGGTGAATCTCCCACCGCATCCTCACTCACCTCTCCCTCAAACCTATTACAAAGGGGCACCTGGAGAACCGAGGTAGGTCGGGATGGGGGTTGCCTGTGATGCCAAGCTGGAATCTGTTTCCACTCCTCCTCTTCCCTTAAATTGCCTCCCTCTGCTTGACGATGGCAGGAGAGGTGCTCCACCACCATTTGGGTGTATCACCCCAGTGTCTTTCTTGCAATTTTTGCAGAGTTACTCCACCAATCTATCTCCTGCTCGCACTCTTTGATTCTCCTTAGTCTCTCCACCTCCTCCTTGAGCTTCACTACCATACTGAGCAGATCATTCATCTGCTCACACCTCACACAGGTGGAATTCTTGCCACCAGTCACCGGCAGCAACAGGCTCAGGCACTTGCTGCATCCAGAGACTTGAACCGCCACATTTTTAGGTGGGCACTCTGACTCATCACATTCTTTCTTGCCAGAGCTTTCTACCAAGTGGAGACCACAGCTGGATTTGTTGTCAGGGATGCAGCCAATAGGTGAGCCAGTCTCCCATGTGGAGAGATACTCATTGCCCTTCCTGCTTGCCTGCCCTGCACAAAACTGCTGAGTCACACCCTACTGACATGCCACGACCTGTTTGTCTGTCCTGTTCACATTGCTCCTGGGTCACTCCATTCCCTAGTGGCAGGTTTTATACACGCAGGGGGTGATCCTGTTGATGCTCCTGGCTCCGCCCTCACGATGTCAGAACGCTGCTGCCATGCGAAGGACAATGGCACCCAGTGGCTGCTCCCTGACAGGGCTACCCCTCAACCAGCAGAAGCAATTCCCTGCTTTGGCGTGGAATGCGTCTGCTCCAGAGCCGAGTACCTCATCAGAAAAAAAAAAAAAATCCAAATCCTTCTGCAAGCCAGTTTCTCTGTTAAATGAAGTTAAAGGACCAGCAAAGGAAATCCAGTCCCTAGGAATAAAATGGCAAGATGGACATTGCCACATTCTGACAGATATAATCACCAAAATCACTGCTATGTCTTCGCCAACTAGTAAGAAGGAAACACAATCTTCTTAGGTATAGTGGGTTTTTGGCGAATACATATTCCAGACTATAGCCTTATTGTAAGCCCCTTCCATCAAGTGATGCGGAAGAAGAACAATTTTGTATGGGGCTCTAAGCAGCAGCAGGCTTTTGAGCAAATTAAGCAGGAAATAGACTGTACAGTAGCCCTGGGACCAGTCTGGATGGGACACAATGTAAAAAACTTGCTCTATGGTGCAGCCAGGGAGAAAGGCCCCACTTGGAGCTTTTGGCAAAGAACCTCAAGGGAGACCTGAGGTCAACCCCCTGGGTTTTGAAGTCAAGGATACAGGGGATCTGAAGAACAGTATACTCCACCTGAAAAGGAGATAGCAGCAGCATATGAGGGGATTTGAGCTTCTTCAGAAGCGATTGGTACTGAAACACAGCTCCTTTTAGCACCTCGACTGCTGGTGTTGAATTGGATGTTTAAAGGGAAGGTCCCCTCCACACAGAATCACAGAATCACAGAATCATAGGGGTTGGAAGGGACCTCCAGAGATCGAGTCCAACCCCCATGCTACTGATGCTACTTGGAGTAAGTGGATTGCATTGATTACACAACGGGCTCGGATGGGTATCCCCAGTCATCCAGGAAGTGATCATGGACTGTCCTGAAAGTAAAAATTTTGGAATAACACCAGGGGAAGAGGTAACACATGCTGAAGAGGCCCCAGTATACCATGAATTGCCAGAGAATGAAAAGAAATATGCCTTGTTCACTGATGGATCCTGCCATATTGTGGGAAAGTGTCATAGATGGAAAGCTGCTGTGGAGTCCATGGAAATAAATAGGAGGCATTACTTTTGGAGGGACCTACTTATAATAAAGGAGGGATTTTCAGGCATCTTGCATTCATAATAGTAATTCAAAAAAATTCTGTTCAACTATCATTTAATGTCAGTGAGTGGAAAAAAAACACAAGGTCTCAATATGTTTCTGTAAGCAGGCACTAGAACCAAGACCTTTCTGCTCCCATATGAAGGTGACAATCATCTGACTACATAGTCATTTTCTTTCTCACTCCTTTAATTTTGTACTCCTTTCTCCAGAGTTCTCAAGCTTTAAAGAAAAGAGAAGATCCCCATGGAAAGTTTCACCTTTAAGAAAATATCTTGGGAAATGTGAATTTTTAACTTTCATCTTGAGAGTAGCAGTGAACTTCAGCAGGTAAAGTATATCATAGCATAACTGTTACTCTAAAAGACAGGCACTGACAGCATTACCATTCCTTACCATTTTTAATGAGGATACTATAATTCTCATCTGACTTGAGGGGGTGGGGAGCGTGAGTAGTAGTCCTTAGGGCAGAATATGGGGCTCTGAACCACAAATGGGCATAGATATGTATCAATCCCAGAACAAGAATTGAAATCCTAGAGAGGCACGGGATTTAAGACATAGCCCTGCAACTGGTATTTCCTTATTGTTTATCTCTATGCAAAATCTCTTCTTTTAGAATAATAGAATCCTTAGAGTTGAAAGGGACCTTTAAAGGTCATCTAGTCCAACTCCCCTGCAATGAACAGGGTCATCCACAGCTAGATCAGGTTGCTCAGAGCCTGGTCCAGCCTGTCTCCAGAGATGGGGCTTCCACCACATCTCTAGGCAACCTGTCCCAGTGCCTCACCACCCTCACTGTAAAAGACTTTTTCCTTATATCCAACCTAAATCTACCCTCTTTTAGTTTAAAACCATTTCCCCTCATCCTATCACCATAGACCCTGCTAAAGATACTGCCCCCTTCTTTCTTGTAGCTCCCCTTTAGATACTGAACGGAGCTTTCTGAAGCACTGCTCTGATATTCCTTATTGTCCCAGTCAGCTGTATCTTAGGTACTTAGATTTCACAGCACCTAACTTGAAAACACTCCAGTTTCCTCTGGATCCAGTTCTGAGTAGGGAATATCTGCTAGAATATTGACTTATAGCAGGGTTCATAGTCCTTTTCTGCTTTATGCAACATGTGTGTTAAAACACAAGAACTGTCTTTGCTAAATGATCAACTCTGATTTTCATTTAAGGGAGTAATAAAGTTAGGGACAAGCAAGACAGAAGTTAATTTTCCACTTCAAATTCTCCACATTCTGTCAAAAAACTGCAGAATGTAGTGGATCTAGTTTAGGGTTGACATAGAACAATATTAATGCAGTGAGGAAGAGAGGGGCTCATTTATATAGCTATTTCTGTTTTCCTGATTCTGGTATAAATATGATCAGATTATAGTTGATCATAGTCTCAAAAAGGTACTGTGAATTGGGTGAAAACTCCCTTATGGGAGCAAAATCACAGCTTCCTGCCCATCCCTCAGTCTGTGCAATTCTTGTTATAGCAGTGGAGGAAAGGAAGGGAAAAAAGGTGTAAAAGCTGATCCTGCAAACTCTATACAAGTTTGCAAACTTCTCTAGCATAAACTTCCTGATGGCCACCAGTCAGATTACACCTAATCTATGCTAAAGACATAATGGAAAGGGATATCCTTGTCAATCTGATTCTTATTCATGATTTTGTTTGTTTGTTTGTTTATTTTTTGCATGACTTTTTAAATTATTTTCAAACACACATTTTTGGGAAATCAGGTACTCTTTCTTACCCTGAGATGCCTTTCCATTTGAACAGTATCTCTCAATTGCTTCTTTAACATTATGGCTACTCTTGAGAAGTTCGTACAGTGCCTACAAAATAAAGCCTTTTTAAAAAGAGTCAAAGTTTGCAAATATCCAATGTAAACTTCTGAAACTAGCTTTTCAGTGAGCACACCTCATATCAAACAGACATTCTCTCTCTCTTTTTTTTTTTTTTAACACATGATAAAAAACAGCCAAAAGCAAAACCATCCAAAAGTTGAGACAAGGTTTAATTAAATTTAAAATATTATACACAATTACTAAAAAAGCTGGATTTGTCAAGAGCATGGCAAACAGAAATGTCAGATCACAACACTGCCAACATTCAAATATTCATAACTTTAAGATCCTGACCCCCAATACTTAATCTAAAAGCAAACAATAAAGAAATTGAGTATTGCTGCCTTTATAATACAAGCAAAGAAGGAGAACGTGTTAATTACAAAGCAATGTGTCACAAATGGAACAGGATATAAAACATACTTGTTCATTGTCCCGTGTTTGTAGTCCTTCAGGAATTCTGCCAATCATTTTTAAATTTCCTGTTCTTACGTAGCTTTCAAAAAGGTATTCTTTAACTTTATTTTCTGAGATCACATCAGGATTCCAAAGTAAATGGTCTTCATTTTCATAGGCTGTTAAAACAGAAATCCATTAACATCAGGTGTGACATTTTTAAGACTATATAATAAAAAGCTATTTCAGAAAGACAAAGAACAAGAACACAGAAAAAAAATCAAATCAAACATCACAATGCTAATTGTAAATTGCAGCTCATTTTTTTCTCAAAAGCCTTGATTGAGAGAAGTACTCTGCAGTGTGATATGGTAAAGAGATTCAGCTTCCATGAGAATGAGATAATGAACTGAACTCTTTAGACAACCTTTACAGAGGATTGAATAAAGGGCTAATTTGTTATACTGTTAAAATTGTAAAAGTAGTTGAGCACGAACAATGGGAAAGATATGGGGTACATCAACCGTAACTTGAGGAGCCTGCTGATTGGTCCAAGGAGTCACATCCTAAAAACCATCCTAGAAACTGAACCAGTTGAAGCTGGAATACTTCCTCAAACTACACCGGGGTCAGAAGTACACTGCGAGGATGACATACGGCCTTCATCCCCGTGACCACCGGGGCGACTACCAGGAGGCAACATGCATGAGCAAAAACATTAATTAGGGGTGGAGTTCAGGGCATAGAATATTGTAATGAATTCCCAGAAGTAATTGTAATAACCACTTCTTGTCTTAGAAATACTACAAATATGCATGTATTCCTTCTATAAATAAAGATGTTTACCTGCTTTTGGCGTGCAGGCTAGGAAGGGGCTACCCCCCCCGCACTCGGCATGCGTGCGGCACTGAATAAAAACATACCTGATTTATAACTACTCTGTGGTTATAGAGTTTGATTCCACAAGTCAGTTTTGGTGAGCCAACCAGGAGCATCTTTGCTGGACCGCAGGGCTGTTTGGACCAGGGGATACTTCTGGTGCGCCCCCAAAAAAATTCGGAGAAGACTCTCCAGGCCGACACATCCACTGCGGGGCAGGGAAAGAGCTCCAGCATGGACCAAGTATGTTACAGGTACAGGGGACCCATAAGTCGTAAGGAGACATCCTACGCAGGGGTGAAGGAGCAAGGGTTCTCCCCCTGAGGGTGGATCCACAGGTAACGGTTGGGTGATCGTGATCGGTGTGGGAGTACACCCCTTGGGAGGGGGGTCCCACTTAGGGAGGTATCTCGAGAATTCTGAGAACCTCACAGGTATAACTCACGAGGTATCCTGAGATTGAGGCCATTGTGCACTCGGGAATGTAATCTTTGTAATACTTTGGAAAGATCGTGGCCACAAAAGGTGTACCCACTGGTGGCAAATTCATATACACTGCTCACCAAGTTATCTAGTGAATTGGCTTGGTTTACTGTACTGGATTTGAAGGATGCCTTCTTCTGTCTGCCCCTGAGCCCCGAAAGCCAATTACTATTTGCATTTGAATAGGAAAACCCCAACTCAGGAAGGAGGACTCAACTTACATGAACAGTGCTTCCTCAAGGGTTCAGAAACAGCCCAACTATCTTTGGGAACCAGTTGGCTAAGGATCCGGAGCAGTGGGAATGCCCACCTGGGAAAAGAATCCTACTACACTATGTAGATGATCTTTTAATAGCCACTGAGACGAAAGGGTTATGTGTGACATGGACAATAAGTTTACTGAATTTTCTTGGACTTAACGACTATCAAGTCTCCCCACAGAAAGCCCAAGTAGCTCAACAGCAAGTAGCCTATCTAGGCTACAAGATCACCGCCGGACTGAGGACACTTGGAACAGCAAGGAAAGAGGCCATCTGCCAAACTCCTGAACCACAGACAGCTAAGGAGCTATGCATGTTCCTGGGAATGACTGGGTGGTGTCAACTTTGGATCTATAACTACAGATTACTGGTAAAACCACTTTATGCACTTTTAAAATCTAGACCTAAAATTCTCACTTGGAATGGAGAGGCCAGGAGAGCCTTTCAGCAGCTGAAACATGAACTTATGAGGGCTCCTGCCTTAGGGCTGACACAACAAAACCCTTCTGGTTGTTCTCACATGAGAAGCAGGGAATAGCTTTGGGAGTCTTGGCCCAAAGCCTGGGGTCCTACTGAAGGGCTGTAGCATACTTCTCCAAACAACTGGATGAAGTAAGCAAAGCGTGGCCTGGCTGCTTGAGGGCAGTGGCTGCGTTAGTGCTTAATATTCAAGAAGCACGTAAATTCACACTGGGCCAAAGAATTACGGTATTAATATCTCATACCATCTCAGCTGTGTTGGAAGTGAAAGGAGGGCATTGGCTCTCACCACAGAGGTTCCTCAAGTATCAGGCTATCCTGGTGGAGCAGGATGATGTGGAAATTGTGGTGACTAACATTGTCAACCCAGCATCTTTCAGCAGAATCTCGGGAGAACCAGTGTCGCATGACTGCCTGGAGACCATCGAGGCAGTGTATTCCAGCCAACCAGACTTGAAAGAGAAACCCTTGGAGGATGCTGAGGACTCCTGGTATATTGATGGTAGTAGCCTTGTGCGACAGGGTGTACGCAAAGCTGGTTACGCCATGACAACTGCAAAGAGGGCAGTGGAAGCAGGTCCAGTGGAAGTGCATCCTCTGATTCCAGATGGTAAAATTCAAATTGACGGTGAACCAAAATATTCTAAAGAAGATCAAAAGCTAATTGAAGATTTAGAAAGACAAATAGGAGAAGGGGGATGGGCAATTACTCCTCAGGGTAAGATAATAGTCCCCTCAGCTCTGTTGTGGGCTGTGGTGATAGCTGAGCACAGGAAAACTCACTGGGGAGTAGAAGCCCTATATAAATATTTAAATCAAAGGATCACAGCTCGTAATTTATATACGACTGTCACACAGGTAACTAAAAGATGTGAAATTTGTTTGCAAACCAATCCGAGGGTAGGTCCCAAAGTACCTATGGGAAAGATAGGAAAGGGAAATTATCCTGGGTAACAATGGCAAATTGATTTCTCGGAACTCCCAAGAAAAGGGGGGTATAGGTATATGTTGGTATTAACAGATACCCTTTCAGGTTGGCCAGAGGCTTTCCCTTGCAGGACCAAAAAAGCACAGGAAGTAACTAAAGTATTGTTACAAGAGATAATTCCAAGATTTGGGGTTCCAGAACACCATATATAACGATCAAGGTGAAAGAACAAGCATCGTGGATCCATCACACTGAAGTCAAGAAGACAACGAAGCCACTGCGGACTGTTGAAGAGAAGGAACCTCTTAAGTTAAAACTTAAGAAGGCAACATGTATATACTAATTTCTTGTCATGGTTTTGTAATTTTTGCTATCAGTATTCCACATCATAACATCAAGCAAAACACGGGTAATTAAAGAGTTAATACTCCACCTCACTGCCAGAGAGGAAGATACATCACGGAAGTTACGGGATCTGGCCCCGCCTTTTGCTGGCGCACTGTCGGGTGGAGAGGTTGGGGGTGCTTCCAGGCCGTTGCTTTCAGGTTTGCTCAGTTTCAGAAACTTCTCTCGCTCTCTCCTATTTTATTTGATTTATTAGTCTCAATTTTCAATTAGATTGTATTATATTGTGTTATCTTGCATTCCAGTATCATAGTTAGTAAAATAAGTTTTCCTCCTTAGATCGTTGCTGCTGTTCTGTTTTTTTTCTTGAGCCCAGCTCCCATCTCCCTACCCCTTTCCCCTTTCCCTTCCAATTTTTTGGGGGCTGGTGGGCCCACGGGCCTACTGCCCCCCTGTCACGGGCATAGATTGATCTAGTTAACTCCGTGACAGATTTTCATAAAGAATGCGGGCACTCTGAACTTTTTAACATTAGGAAAAAAAGGGATTTCTTTAAGCCTCACTGGTAAAGACAGGCAAAAACATCCTATTGTGACTGGCCCAGGGGCTCCATGCATACTTGGTATTGATTACCTCAGAAGGGGGAATTTCAAGGATCCTAAAAGGCGTCGAAGGGCCTTTGGAATAGCTGCTGTAGACACAGACAACATTAAGCAGCTCTCTGTTTTGCCTGGCCTGTCAGAAGATCCGTCTGCTGTGGGGTTGCTATGAGTAAAAGAGCAGCAGGTACCGATTGCCACAAAAACAGTGCACAGACAACAGTACCTCACGAATACGGATTCCTTGCTCCCCATTCATAAGTTGATTCATCAACTAGAAAGTCAGGGAGTGATCAGCAAAACTCACTCACCTTTTAACAGCCCCATATGGACAGTGCGTAAAGCCAGTGGAGAATGGAGGCTGACGGTAGACTACCGTGGCCTGAATGAAGTCACACCCCCACTGAGTGCTGCTGTACCAGACATGTTAGAACTCCAGTATGAACTGGAGTCAAAACCAGCCAAATGGTATGCCACCATTGACATCCATTGACATTGCTAACGCCTTCTTTTCCATTCCTTTGGCCACAGAATGTAGGCCACAGTTTGCTTTCACCTGGAGGGGCATTCAGTATACTTGGAACCATTTGCCCCAGGGGTGGAAACACAGCCCAACCATTTGCCGTGGGTTGATCCAAACTGTATTGGAACAGGGCAGTGCTCCTGAGCACCTGCAGTACATTGATGTGTGGGGGCGATACACCAGAAGAAGTTTTCACAAAAGGAGAGCAAATAATCCAAATTCTTCTGCAAGCTGGTTTTGCTATTAAGCGAAGCAAAGTGAAAGGACCTGCCCAGGAAATTCAGTTCCTAGGTATAAAATGGCAAGATGGGCATCATCACATTCCAGCAGAGGTGATCAACAAAATCACTGCTATGTCTCCACCCACTAGCAACGGAGAGACACAATCTTTTCTGGGCGTAGCGGGCTTTTGGAGAATGCATGTTCCAAACTATAGCCTCATCGTAAGCCCCCTTTATCAGGTGACGCGGAAGAAGAATGATTTTACATGGGGCCCTGAGCAGCAGCAGGCTTTTGAACAGATTAAGCAGGAGATAGCCCGTGCCATGGCCCTGTGGCCAGTATGGACGGGAAAGGATGTAAAGAACATCCTCTACATTGCTGCGGGAGAGAAAGGTCCCACTTGGAGTCTGTGGCAAAGAGCCTCAGGAGAGACCCGGGGCCGACTCCTGGGATTTTGGAGTCGAGCATACAGGAGGTCCAAAGAGTGCTACACTCCAACTGAAAAGGAGATCTTAGCTGCATATGAGGGGGTTTGGTCTGCTTCTGAAGTAATTGGCACTGAAACGCAGCTCATTCTAGCTCCTCGACTGCCAGTGCTGAACTGGATGTTCAAGGGAAACGTTCCCTCCACCCAGCATGCTACTGATGCCACTTGGAGTAAGTAGATTGCGTTGATTATGCAACGAGCTCGGATGGGGAACCTCAGTCATCCAGGAATCTTAGTGGTGATCTTGGACTGGCCTGTAGGTAAAAAGTTTGGAACATCACCAGGAGAAGAGGTATCGTGTGCTAAAGAAGCCCCACCATACAATGAACCACCAGAAAATTGAAAGAAATATGCCCTGTTCACAGATGGATCGTGTCGTATTGTGGGGAAACATCGCAGATGGAAAGCTGCTGTGTGGAGCCCCACACGACAAGTTGCAGAGGCCACTGAAGGGAAAGGAGAATCAAGCCAATTTGCAGAGGCACAGGCTGTCCAGCTGGCCTTAGGTGTTGCTGAACGGGAGAGGTGGCCAATGCTTTATCTATATACTGACTTATGGATGGTGGCAAATGCCTTATGGGGGTGGTTACAGCAGTGGGAGAAAAATAAATGGCAGCGGAGGGGTAAACCTATTTGGGCAGCTGAACTGTGGAAAGACATTGCTGCCCGAATAAAGGATATGATCACAAAGGTGCACCATGTAGATGCTCATGTGCCCAAGAGTTGGGCTACTGAAGAACAACAAAACAACCGTCAGGTAGATCGAGCTACCGGAATTGAGATGGCTCAAATAGACTTGGACTGGCATCAAAAGAGTGAATTATTTCTAGCTTGGTGGGCCCTTGAGACCTCAGGCCATCAAGGAAGGGATGCAACATATAAGTGGGCCAGAGACCGAGGGGTGGACTTAAGGATGGATACCATTGCACAGTTTATTCATGACTGTGACACATGCACCACAATTAAACAAGCCAAGAGGATGAAACCTCTCTGGGGGGAAGGGCGATGGCAAAAGTATATATATGGGGAGGCATGGCAGGTTGATTACATCACCTTGTCACGATCTCGCAATGGTAAGCGTTATGTGCCTACCATGGTAGAGGCAACCACTCGGTGGCTTGAAACATATGCAGTACCCCATGCTACCTCCCTAAACACCATATTGGGTCTCGAGAAACAAGTCCTGTGGCATCACGGCACTCCAGAAAGAATTGAATCAGATAATGGGACTCATTTCAAAAATTCTCTTGTAAATACTTGGGCCAAAGATCATGGCATTGAGTGGTTTTATTATATCCCCTATCATGCACCAGCTTCTGGTAAAATTGAACGATACAATGGGTTGTTAAAAACTATGCTGAAAGCAATGGGTGGCGGAACATTTAAGCATTGGGAGAAGCATTTGGCAGAAGCCACCTGGCTGGTCAACACTCGAGGATCTATCAGTCGCGATGGTCCTGCCAGCTCCCTACATACTGTCAAGGGAGATAAGGTCCCTGTAATACATATAAAGAACATGTTAGGAAAAACGGTTTGGGTCTTTCCAGCTTCTTGGAAGGGCAAACCTCTTTGTGGAACTGTTTTTGCCCAGGGACCTGGGTCCACTTGGTGGGTGATGCAGAAAGATGGGGATGTTCAATGTGTGCCACAAGGGAATTTGATGTTGGGGGAGCGCAGTCAGTAATTCTATGTACATATATGTATATTGACATGTGTGTATAATGCATTTTAATAATTGTTTCTATATATGTACATACATTAAGCATGATGTAGTGATGTAGTTCTGTTTTTTTTCTTGAGCCCAGCTCCCATCTCCCTACCCCTTTCCTCTTTCCCTTCCAATTTTTTGGGGGCTGGTGGGCCCATGGGCCTACTGCCCCCCTGTCACGGGCATAGATTGATCTAGTTAACTCCGTGACATTTCTGTAAGTAGTGTTTGTATAGGACTTGCTTCAACCTGGTGGAACAATGCTTCTGAATTTTGCCTAGCTTAAGCAACTCTTTATAGTATGTAATACTTTACTCTTTCTTGGGATATTGTTATGCTTTATGCTACGTCGTTTTATGTGTATGTGTTAACAAACAGGTGATAGCTATGAGACATGGAAAAAACATAAATTGAGACAGAAAATTGAAAGTGGAGTATATTTCCGAAAATCATTAGATAATAACAGAATAATTTAGCAAAAGAATTTGCTAAGATATAGAAAAGGGGGGAATTGAATAAAGGGCTAATTTGTTATATTGTTAAAATTGTATACTTTTACAATTGAGTTGAGCACGAACAATGGGAAAGATATGGGGTACATCAACCGTAACTTGAGGAGCCTGCTGATTGGTCCAAGGAGCCACATCCTAAAAACCATCCTAGAAACTGAACCAGTTGAAGCTGAAATACTTCCTCAAACTACACCGGGGTCAGAAGTACACTGCGAGGATGACATATGGCCTTCATCCCCATGACCACCGAGGCAACTACCAGGAGGCAACATGCATGAGCAAAAACATTAATTAGGGGTGGAGTTCAGGGCATAGAATGGGCATGGAATATTGTAATGAATTCCCAGAAGTAATTGTAATAACCACTCCTTGTCTTAGAAATACTATGAATATGCATGTATTCCTTCTATAAATAAAGATGTTTACCTGCTTTTGGCATGCAGGCTAGGAAGGGGCTACCCCCCCCTGCACCCGGAGTGCACGCAGCGCTGAATAAAAACATACCTGATTTATAACTACTTTGTGGTTGTAGAGTGTGATTCCGCAAGTCATATCATCTTGTTGACTAATACATGACTCGAGTCAAATTACATGTATACACACATCATCTTCCTTTAAACACCGGTGCCCAGTGCACTATGATGCCTTCGAGTTATAAAGGAACAGAACTGATTTATATTTCTGGAGTGACTGGGGCCTCTCAGGAATTATCTGTGTTGGAGGCAGAAATAAGCCTCACCGGAAAAAACTGGCAGAAGCATCCTATAGTAACTAGACAGGAGGCCCCATGCATACTTGGTATAGATTATCTTAGAAGTGGGCATTTCAAGGATCCCAAGGGATACCGATGGGCTTTTGGAATAGCTGCTGTAGATACAGACAACATTAAGCAGCTGTCTGTCTTGTCTGGACTGTCAGAAGACCTGTCTGCTGTAGGGTTATTACAGGTAAAAGAGCAGCAGGTACCAATTGCTACAAAAACGGTGCACAGACGGCAGTACCGCACCAACAGGGATTCCTTGCTCCCCATTCACAAGCTGATTCATCAGCAAGAGAGTCAGGGAGTGATCAGCAGAACCCACTCACCATTTAACAGCCCCATATGGCCGGTGCGTAAAGCCAGTGGAGAATGGAGGCTGACAGTAGATTACCGCAGCCTGAATGAGGTCACACCCCCACTGAGTGCTGCTGTGCCAGATATGTTTGGAACTCCAGTACGAACTGGAGTTGAAAGCAGCCAAATGGTATGCTACCATTGACATTGCCAATGCATTCCTCTCCATTCCGTTGGCCACAGAATGCAGGCCACAGTTTGCTTTTACTTGGAGGGGTGTTCAGTACACATGGAACCGTTTGCCCCAGGGGTGGAAACACAGCCCAACCATTTGCCATGGGCTGATCCAAACCACATTGGAACAGGGCGGTGCTCCCAAGCATCTGCAGTACATTGATGACATTGTTGTGTGGGGTGATACAGCAGAAGAAGTCTTTAAGAAAGGAGACCAAATAATTCAAATTCTTCTGCGTGCCGGNCACTGTAAAGGACATCAGAAAGGTAACACTGTACAGGAAACTGGAAATGAGATGGTGGATCAGGTGGCAGAACAGGCAGTTGAAGAAGGCTTTAATTCCAGACTGTAAACTTGAAATCTCTGAACCTGAATCAGAACTTGTAAAATATTCTAAAGAGGATAGGAAGCTAACTAATGATTTAGAAGGGAAGAGAGCAAGCTGACAGATGGGTGCACCCCCAGATGGACACATTGTTTTGCTCTTTAGTATTTTTTGGAAATAGGTTCTAAGGGAAGATAAGAAAATATATTGGGCTAATAGACTATACAAAGTACGACCCTAGTACCAGGAACAGGGTACAAGTGGGCCTATTGGGAAAGGGAACCTTCCAGGGCAACAATGGCAAATTGATTTCTCGGAACTCCCAAGAAAAGGGGGGTATCGCTATATGTTGGTACTAACTGATACCTTTTTACAGTGGCCGGAGGCATTCCCTTGTAGAACTAATAAGGCATGTGGGGTAAGTAAAGTACTGTTGCAGGAGGTTATTCCAAGATGCTGAGGAACTACTTGGTATGTCAAGGAAAGTGCACCATCGAAAGTTAAACTCATAAAGAAAAGATGAGTCGGTTACTAATTTGCTTTATCTCAATGTACACGGGGTGGTGTCTGTGGCAAGTTGATATTGTGTGCTGTTACATTTTGTATTTTGGTTGCAATAGTACTATGTTTTGTGTTGTTGTGGGTGGTAATGTTGTATTTATTAGTTATTGTTCAATGTATGATTGTGACTCTTCTCCTTTCTATTTGGATCAACCTTACATTTCCGTATTTAACAGTGGCCTCTATTAAGGCAAGTAATAACACTCTCATTAGTGGGCATGAATATCATAATCGAAGTAATATAATGAGCAGGTGTCATTTGGGTAAAGGTTTCTGGTGGAGTTGCGGAGATGGGAGAGCTTGAAAATCAGTACCAATAAATTGGAAAGGACATTGTATAGGAGGATATTTAGCACCTCCTATAAGCGTCCATCCAAAACAACTCCCACCAGGCATAGTGAGAACTATGTGGATCCAGCATCAAAATCCAAGGAGGGTTAAAAGGGTTAATAACCCATTTGTAAGGTATAATGCAGGATACCATAGCTTCGTGAGAGCCCTTATCCCGGTAACAGCTAGAAAGGGCTATAGTGAACATTTCTGCAACTTTAGAAATAATAGAGAATGCTACAGCAGATGCCCTACAAGCAATCCAAGAGGAGGTATCCTCTTTATCTAAAGTGGTGTTTCAAAATAGAATGGCATTAGACTTATTAACAGCTAAAGAAGGAGGGGTATGTACTATAATAAATCAGAGTTGTTGTGCTTACCTAAATAAGGACTTGAGAATTGAATCAGACTTAAGGAAAATTTGGGAGCAAACAAAAGTCCTGCATGGGACAAGTCAAGATAACACCGACTGGAAAGCAGATTTATGGGGCTTACTTACTAGCTGGTTACCGAATCTAGGATGGTTAAAACAGCTTTTCTTGGCCTGCATCATCTTGGTACTGTTGGTATGTTTTATCTGTGTGGTAATGAAGTGTTCCATGTGCCTGTGCCAGAATACTAGGAAGAAGTAAGAGGTATGGAAGAGACGTGAGCTAAGGCAAAAGGAGGAGAGTGGGGATTATTTCGGGACATGTTAAGAAAGAATAAAATAATCTAGCAGGTAGAAGTCCTGCTAGATTAAAGAAAAGGGGGGAATTGAAGGATGAGAGAAGGGCCCCACAGTAAGAGAGAGAAAGGGGCTTCACAGAAACTGGGATAGGGGGAGTTAGAGATAGTTTACGTAGAGGTTGGTAGAAGAATGGGGATTGCAGACACTGGGTCTGGGATAATGAGGGGGATGAAGGCAGTAAAGATAAGAGTTTGAGAACAGCCTCCACCCCGCTAGTCACAGAACTGAGCCGAACCAGCCCGTAAACCGTTGTCTGGCCCCCAGCACAAGAAAGACACAGAGCTCTTGGAATGAGTCCAGAGGAGGGCCACTAAGATGATCAGAGGGCTGGAGCACCTCTCCTATGAGGAACGGTTGAGGGAACTGGGCTTGTTTAGCCTGGAAAAGAGACTCTATCCCTTCATCCAGGTCATTCATGAAGATGTTGAACAAGACCGGACCCAGCACTGACTCCTGGAGGAATGTTGCTAGTTACAGGCCTCCAACTATATTCTGCAGCACTGATCACAACCCTCTGAGCTCTGCCAGTCAGCCAGTCCACCTCACTTGTCCACTCATCTGTCCCACACTTTCTAAGCTTCATTACAAGGAAGCTGTGGGAGACAGGTTCAAAAGCCTTGCTGAAGTCAAGGTATACAACATCCACTGCTCTCCCCCATCTACCTAGCCAGAATGACATCATAGAAGGCTACCAAGTTGGTCAAGCACAATTTCCCCTTGGTGAATCCATGCTGACTACTCTTGATAACCTTCTTTTCCAATTGCTTGGAGAAGGCATCCAGAACAAGTTGTTCCATCACCTTTCCAGGGGTGGAGGTGAGGCTGACTGGCCTGTAGTTGCCCAGATCATCCTTCTTGCCCTTTTTGAAGACTAGTGTGACATTGGCTATCCTCAAGTCTTCAGGGACCTCTCTCATTCTCCAAGACCAAGCAAAGGTGTGTAATTGAATTCCTCCATGTGGAAAAAATGGCACCCATTGACATTCACTGATGCATATTTATGGAGACCAAACAGTGGATGTTAGCACAGTGAGGCGGTGGGTGGTGTGGTTCAGTAGTAGCGATAGAGATGTGAAAGTCAAGCCAAGTTCTGGACAGCCATGTACAGCTGTCACAACACAAAATGAAGAGTGTCTTGATCAGCTCATCCACATGAATCTGCGTATTATAACCAGTTAACTATGTACAGAGCTGAATGTTGGATACAATATGTTGGAAAAAATGGTGGCAACTTTGGAATATCACAAAGTTTGTGCCAGGTGGGTCCCTGTGATGCTGTGCACTGTTTGGTGGAGGGTGGTTGACTTAGTTTCAGCTGGGATAAAATTGTTTTCTTCAGAGTGTCTGGAAAAAGTTTGGAAATGTTTTGGAAATGTTTTGCTGTCACCCTGGCAATCCTAAAGAGGCACAAATCATTGCAGTGTGCTGAGGCCTGGCCTATTCTAGGTGTTCATACAGACTGGGTGAAGAACCCCTTGAGAGCAGCCCTGTGGAGAAGGACTTGGGGGTCCTGGTGGATGAGAAGCTGGACATGAGCCAGCAATGTGTGCTTGCAGCCCGGAAGGCCAACTATACCCTGGGCTGCATAAAAAGAGGAGTGGCCAGCAGGGAGTGGGAGGTGATTGTCCCCCTCTACTCAGCTCTTGTGAGGCCCCATCTGGAGTACTGCGTCCAGGCCTGGGGCCCCCAGTACAAGAAAGACACAGAGCTCTTGGAGCGGGTCCAGAGGAGGGCCACGAAGATGATCAGAGGGCTGGAGCACCTCTCCTATGAGGAAAGGTTGAGGGAACTGGGCTTGTTTAGCCTGGAAAAGAGAAGGCTCCAGGGAGACCTCATTGTGGCCTTCCAGTACTTGAAGGGAGCATATAAACAGGAGGGGGAACATCTGTTTACACGGGTGGATAGTGATAGGACAAGGGGGAATGATTTTAAACTAAGACAGGGGAGGTTTAGGTTAGATATTAGGAGGAAGTTTTTCACTCAGAGGGTGGTGAAGCACTGGAACAGGTTGCCCAAGGAGGTTGTGGATGCNGACCCTCTCACTAACCTCCAGGGTCTGGGATTCCTGAGGGAGAGCTTTTTCACTGAAGACAGAAGCAAAGAAGGCGTTCAGTATCTCCGCCTTCTCAGAATCCCCCATTACCAGAACACTCCCCTCACTTAGTAGGGGACCCACATTCTCCCTAGTCTTCCTTTTACTGTTAACATACTTAAAAAAGCCTTTTTTATTATCCTTTATCTCCTTTGCCAGGTTCAATTCCAGGTGGGCTTTAGCCTTCCTCGTTGCATTCCTGCAGTCCCTGACAACATTTCTATATTCTTCCCAAGTGGTCAGACCCTTTTTCCACATTTCATGGACCTTCTTTTTCCCTTTGAGCTCCATGCTCATCCACACAGGTCTCCTGTCACCCTTTCCTGATTTCTTGCTCACAGGGATGCACTGATCCTGAGTTTGGAAGAAGAGCTGTTTAAATGCTGACCAGGTCTCACAGGCCCCCTTACCTTCTAACACCCTAGCCCACGGGATAGCTCCAAGTAGGTCCTGGAAGAGATCAAAGTCGGCTCTCCTAAAGTCCAGGGTAGCAATCCTACTTTTTGCTTTGCTTCTTCCACTCAAGATCTTGAATTCTATGGGATTTCTCGGAAGGACTCACCTTCCTCATCCGATCACTGTGGGAACAGACAAGGACCATCCATTGGCAGTCCAGGTATGTGTATGGAAAGGGGGAACCCATAAGTCGTGAGGAGATGTCCTACGTGGGGTATGAAGGAGAATGCATGCTCCCTCCTGAGGAATGTGAGCTCACAGGTTAGGTTGCAGGCTGGGGTATGAAGACTCCTTGGGGGAGTTCCTACAAAGGGGACCTGTAAGTCGTACACGAGGAAAGTGCAATGGCTCTCCCTTAGGTAATTGGTAACAGCAGGTATCTTGTCAAATGATAACATGGGTTCTCCTGACTGTAGTAGTGGGAGTTATAAGTTGTATGATCATTATTACCATCTGTTGTAAGTGTTCCATACCGTGTATTTGAGTTGTTGTTATCGATACATTCAGAATATACTCTGAGAAATCTCAAACTCGGATTTCGATTAAGCCGGCATTGTGTGTGATTGCGAGTGAGTGTGTTGAGTACTTGAGACGCGGCATAGATGCAGGGTGAGTGCGGAGTATAACAATTATCGTTGTCTGATTGACTGCCTTTACGTATTTGTGTGAATTTATGAATGGGGACGATGAACCCATAGAGAGATGCCCGTTCCATTCGGGGAATGAGTGTCGACCCGTTTATGTAATATTGTGTTCTGCTTGCGAGGAGGTGTGTGAGGGGAGATGGGTCAATCAGTGCTGGTTCTGTGGCGAGGTGTTTATAACTGAACAATACGGATTGTTAGGGGAAAGTTATATGGTATTAAGGGTGTTTATGGAAACTGAAGAACTGTATTGTTTGATTTGTGGGTTTTGAAGGGAATGGGACAAACTGTTTTGATGGTATAATAAAGTGTAATTGTTAATGGTATACGGAAGTATAATTGAGGGTATGTGGAAGTGTAACTGAGGGTACAAATAGTGGAATAGTGTACAAAAGAAAAAGGGCTAAAGAGAAAGTGAGTTTATCTGCACTGGCATGAAAGCAACCCCCCCGCACCGTTCCCCCACGAAAAGAACTCTTGGAGTAACAGAGAGCGGGGCGGAGACTGCTGCTGTAAACAGCGAAGGGGGGAGGTCGAGAGGATGGGGCACTGGAAGTGAGAATAGCCTTCATCTGCAGAGATCTAGGAAACCCGAAATCCCAGTGTTAGCACTGGAAGCCTCTGGAGAGGAGGAGGTGAAACTGAAATATGATGTCAGTAGTTTATGTAATGATAAGAGTTTGGAAAGTGAAAAAGTTTGGGAAGGACACAGGCTGAGAAAGGCAAAGATGAGCAGAGTGTAACAGGGATGTCAGGACCAAAGAGAGGAGAGCGATATGGAAAGAAGAAAAAAAAACCAAAAAACTGATTGAGAAGCAGATATAGTAAGGAAATTGGGAATAGCAGCAGCTGTTACTGTTGCAGTGCTAGACTAGGGCCGTAGGACCCAGAGGTCCCCACAGAAAAAGGTAGGGGGGGGGCCTGGAAGAGCCCAGAGAAGGTTGCACCCCCTCTGGACCGAAAGCAGTGAGCAAACTGCAGGAAAAGGGACATGGGTGGAGAAATCCTACCAAGCTGAGTGAAAGGGAACTGAGTGCAAAAGCTGAATGATGGGAACCTGGGAAGTTTACCCTAGCAGATCCACTGGTTAAATTGCAGCTAGGGGAGCAGGATAAAAAGGTGTATTTTCTGGTGGATATGGGTGCCTCTTACCGCCCGTAGATGATTTTGTAACAGTAGTAGGATCTACTGTCCAACAAGTGAAAGCTTACCTTTTGGGATCGATTAAATATAGGCTGAGAAAACAAGTAGGAATACATAAATTCTTGAACATGCCAGGTTCTCCAAAACCATTACTCAGGCAAGACAAATGGATGCAGAGATTACATTCAATAAAACTGGAGCTAAGGATCAAACAATATTAACTGATTGAAAATTGTAAGTCCGGCTTTAACACAAACTGGAAAAAAAAAACAAGGTTGTACCCCCAGAAGTTACAGAAATCTTAAATAAGGTACGCTTAGAAGTGTGGGAATCAGGGATGCCTGGCAGAGCCAAAAATGCAGCCCAAAATAGAAGTTAAGTTAAAAGCAAGAGTTAGCACAGTTAGGTTAGAGCAGTGCCCTTTGAGGATATGTGACTGTAGAAGGATAAAAGAAATAATAAATAACTTTTTGAAGTTTGGATTACTAATTGAATGTGAATCCAAATACAATACTCCAAACTTGCCAACGAAAAACTGGAAAGCAAGTGCTATAGTTTGGTACAAGATCTGAGGGCAATTAATAGAATTGCTGAATGCATACACTCAGTGGTGGCAAATCCATACACTTTATTAACCAAGTTAAGGAATGAGTAGGTGGAGTTTACCTTCTGGATTTGAAGGATGCCTTTTCTGCCTGGTTTGGCCGAAGGAAGCCTAAGGGCTTCCCCTAATATGGGGAAGAAAAGGCTCAGTTAACCAGGACAGTGTTACCCAGGGTTGAGAGAACAGCTCAATGATTTTTGAGAACTGGTCAGCTCGTGAGCCTGACACTTGGGTTCCTCCATCCCAGGGTGGAACTTTACTGCAGTACGTGGATGCCACAGCAACAAAAGAGAACTGTCTGCAATAGACTGTGAGTTTGCTGAATTTCTTGTTTTAAATGATGATCAAGTTTCTCAACAGAAAGTACAAATAACTCAACAGCAAGTGACGTATTTGGGATATGAGATTACAGCTGGACTTCGAACCTTAAGGAATGCCAGGAAAGAAGCCATCTGCCAAGCCCCTGAGCTGCAAACTGCTAAGGAACTCTGTACATTCCTAGGAATGACAGGATGGTGCAGACTGTGGATACACAGCTATGGACTGTTGGTAAAGCCCCTTTAAATCGTATCCAAAATATTATATGAAATGGGGAGGCAAGGAGCGCATTTCCTCAGATGAGAAAAACAAGGAATAGCCCTGGGAGTCCTTGCACAGAACCTTGGACCCTATCAAAGGGCAGTGGCATACTTCTCCAAACAGCTTGACGAAGTGAGTAAAGGATGGCCAGGGTGCCTGAGGGCGGTGGCTGCACTTGTGCTCAATATTCAAGAAGTCCATAAATTTACGCTGGGCCAAAGAATAACAGTTTTAATATCTCATACAGCGTCTAATGTATTGGAGGTAAAGGGGGGGGCATTGGCTCTCACCCCAAAGGTTCCTGAAATACCAGGCCATCCTGGTAGAGCAGGAGGATGCAGAAATAATTGTTACTAATATTGTCAACCCAGTATCTTTCCTTAGCGGAACTCCTTGAGAAGCAGTATATCATGACTGCTTTGAAACAACTGAAGCTGCATATTCCAGCCGGTCGGATCTGAAGGACGAACCCTTGGAAGATGCAGAAGACACCTGGTTTACTGATGGTAGCAGTTTTGTGAGACAAGGAAACCATAAGGCAAGATATGCAGTAACTGCTACTGACAAGGTAATCAAAGCACAACCATTACCTGTGGGGACTTTTGCTCAGAAGGCAGAAATAACTGCCTTGACAAGAGCCTTAAATATATGGACAGATGCTAATTATGTATTTGGGGTGGTACATGCTCATAGTACCATCTGAAAAGAGCAAGGATTGCTCACACACAAGGAAAACAAATTCAGCATGATGTAAATCCACCAAAGAGCGTGGCTATTATACATTGTAAAGGACATCAGAAAGGTAACACTGTACAGGAAACTGGAAATGAGATGGTGGATCAGGTGGCAGAACAGGCAGTTGAAGAAGGCTTTAATTCCAGACTGTAAACTTGAAATCTCTGAACCTGAATCAGAACTTGTAAAATATTCTAAAGAGGATAGGAAGCTAACTAATGATTTAGAAGGGAAGAGAGCAAGCTGACAGATGGGTGCACCCCCAGATGGACACATTGTTTTGCTCTTTAGTATTTTTTGGAAATAGGTTCTAAGGGAAGATAAGAAAATATATTGGGCTAATAGACTATACAAAGTACGACCCTAGTACCAGGAACAGGGTACAAGTGGGCCTATTGGGAAAGGGAACCTTCCAGGGCAACAATGGCAAATTGATTTCTCGGAACTCCCAAGAAAAGGGGGGTATCGCTATATGTTGGTACTAACTGATACCTTTTTACAGTGGCCGGAGGCATTCCCTTGTAGAACTAATAAGGCATGTGGGGTAAGTAAAGTACTGTTGCAGGAGGTTATTCCAAGATGCTGAGGAACTACTTGGTATGTCAAGGAAAGTGCACCATCGAAAGTTAAACTCATAAAGAAAAGATGAGTCGGTTACTAATTTGCTTTATCTCAATGTACACGGGGTGGTGTCTGTGGCAAGTTGATATTGTGTGCTGTTACATTTTGTATTTTGGTTGCAATAGTACTATGTTTTGTGTTGTTGTGGGTGGTAATGTTGTATTTATTAGTTATTGTTCAATGTATGATTGTGACTCTTCTCCTTTCTATTTGGATCAACCTTACATTTCCGTATTTAACAGTGGCCTCTATTAAGGCAAGTAATAACACTCTCATTAGTGGGCATGAATATCATAATCGAAGTAATATAATGAGCAGGTGTCATTTGGGTAAAGGTTTCTGGTGGAGTTGCGGAGATGGGAGAGCTTGAAAATCAGTACCAATAAATTGGAAAGGACATTGTATAGGAGGATATTTAGCACCTCCTATAAGCGTCCATCCAAAACAACTCCCACCAGGCATAGTGAGAACTATGTGGATCCAGCATCAAAATCCAAGGAGGGTTAAAAGGGTTAATAACCCATTTGTAAGGTATAATGCAGGATACCATAGCTTCGTGAGAGCCCTTATCCCGGTAACAGCTAGAAAGGGCTATAGTGAACATTTCTGCAACTTTAGAAATAATAGAGAATGCTACAGCAGATGCCCTACAAGCAATCCAAGAGGAGGTATCCTCTTTATCTAAAGTGGTGTTTCAAAATAGAATGGCATTAGACTTATTAACAGCTAAAGAAGGAGGGGTATGTACTATAATAAATCAGAGTTGTTGTGCTTACCTAAATAAGGACTTGAGAATTGAATCAGACTTAAGGAAAATTTGGGAGCAAACAAAAGTCCTGCATGGGACAAGTCAAGATAACACCGACTGGAAAGCAGATTTATGGGGCTTACTTACTAGCTGGTTACCGAATCTAGGATGGTTAAAACAGCTTTTCTTGGCCTGCATCATCTTGGTACTGTTGGTATGTTTTATCTGTGTGGTAATGAAGTGTTCCATGTGCCTGTGCCAGAATACTAGGAAGAAGTAAGAGGTATGGAAGAGACGTGAGCTAAGGCAAAAGGAGGAGAGTGGGGATTATTTCGGGACATGTTAAGAAAGAATAAAATAATCTAGCAGGTAGAAGTCCTGCTAGATTAAAGAAAAGGGGGGAATTGAAGGATGAGAGAAGGGCCCCACAGTAAGAGAGAGAAAGGGGCTTCACAGAAACTGGGATAGGGGGAGTTAGAGATAGTTTACGTAGAGGTTGGTAGAAGAATGGGGATTGCAGACACTGGGTCTGGGATAATGAGGGGGATGAAGGCAGTAAAGATAAGAGTTTGAGAACAGCCTCCACCCCGCTAGTCACAGAACTGAGCCGAACCAGCCCGTAAACCGTTGTCTGGCCCCCAGCACAAGAAAGACACAGAGCTCTTGGAATGAGTCCAGAGGAGGGCCACTAAGATGATCAGAGGGCTGGAGCACCTCTCCTATGAGGAACGGTTGAGGGAACTGGGCTTGTTTAGCCTGGAAAAGAGACTCTATCCCTTCATCCAGGTCATTCATGAAGATGTTGAACAAGACCGGACCCAGCACTGACTCCTGGAGGAATGTTGCTAGTTACAGGCCTCCAACTATATTCTGCAGCACTGATCACAACCCTCTGAGCTCTGCCAGTCAGCCAGTCCACCTCACTTGTCCACTCATCTGTCCCACACTTTCTAAGCTTCATTACAAGGAAGCTGTGGGAGACAGGTTCAAAAGCCTTGCTGAAGTCAAGGTATACAACATCCACTGCTCTCCCCCATCTACCTAGCCAGAATGACATCATAGAAGGCTACCAAGTTGGTCAAGCACAATTTCCCCTTGGTGAATCCATGCTGACTACTCTTGATAACCTTCTTTTCCAATTGCTTGGAGAAGGCATCCAGAACAAGTTGTTCCATCACCTTTCCAGGGGTGGAGGTGAGGCTGACTGGCCTGTAGTTGCCCAGATCATCCTTCTTGCCCTTTTTGAAGACTAGTGTGACATTGGCTATCCTCAAGTCTTCAGGGACCTCTCTCATTCTCCAAGACCAAGCAAAGGTGTGTAATTGAATTCCTCCATGTGGAAAAAATGGCACCCATTGACATTCACTGATGCATATTTATGGAGACCAAACAGTGGATGTTAGCACAGTGAGGCGGTGGGTGGTGTGGTTCAGTAGTAGCGATAGAGATGTGAAAGTCAAGCCAAGTTCTGGACAGCCATGTACAGCTGTCACAACACAAAATGAAGAGTGTCTTGATCAGCTCATCCACATGAATCTGCGTATTATAACCAGTTAACTATGTACAGAGCTGAATGTTGGATACAATATGTTGGAAAAAATGGTGGCAACTTTGGAATATCACAAAGTTTGTGCCAGGTGGGTCCCTGTGATGCTGTGCACTGTTTGGTGGAGGGTGGTTGACTTAGTTTCAGCTGGGATAAAATTGTTTTCTTCAGAGTGTCTGGAAAAAGTTTGGAAATGTTTTGGAAATGTTTTGCTGTCACCCTGGCAATCCTAAAGAGGCACAAATCATTGCAGTGTGCTGAGGCCTGGCCTATTCTAGGTGTTCATACAGACTGGGTGAAGAACCCCTTGAGAGCAGCCCTGTGGAGAAGGACTTGGGGGTCCTGGTGGATGAGAAGCTGGACATGAGCCAGCAATGTGTGCTTGCAGCCCGGAAGGCCAACTATACCCTGGGCTGCATAAAAAGAGGAGTGGCCAGCAGGGAGTGGGAGGTGATTGTCCCCCTCTACTCAGCTCTTGTGAGGCCCCATCTGGAGTACTGCGTCCAGGCCTGGGGCCCCCAGTACAAGAAAGACACAGAGCTCTTGGAGCGGGTCCAGAGGAGGGCCACGAAGATGATCAGAGGGCTGGAGCACCTCTCCTATGAGGAAAGGTTGAGGGAACTGGGCTTGTTTAGCCTGGAAAAGAGAAGGCTCCAGGGAGACCTCATTGTGGCCTTCCAGTACTTGAAGGGAGCATATAAACAGGAGGGGGAACATCTGTTTACACGGGTGGATAGTGATAGGACAAGGGGGAATGATTTTAAACTAAGACAGGGGAGGTTTAGGTTAGATATTAGGAGGAAGTTTTTCACTCAGAGGGTGGTGAAGCACTGGAACAGGTTGCCCAAGGAGGTTGTGGATGCCCCATCCCTGGAGGCATTCAAGGCCAGGCTGGATGTGGCTCTGGGCAGCCTGGGCTGGTGGTTGACAACCCTGCCCTTGGCAGGGGGGTTGAAACTATATGATCATTATGGTCCTTTTCAACCCAGGCCATTCTATGATTCTATGCCTACTGAGCTCTATTTAACACTATTCAGCATCCTCAAGGGGAAGAGAATACCTCTGGATCTGATGACAATGCAACAGACCCTCCAACTACTGCGACAGACCCTGAGGCAGCTCCAATTCCTGCAACAGGTCCTGCGGTTGCTCCAAGCATTGCAAAAGACCCTGCTGTCACTCCAACCCTCGGGATGATCCCTGTGGTTGTTCCTGCTATGGATCCTGTGGTTGTTCCATGTATTGCAATTAGAAAAAGAAAAAAGTTCCTCCTGAGGGAGGTGCACCGTGCCCAGAGGTACAGTTCTGTAGTTGCTTCAATCCCTGCAATAAGCCCTGTGTCTGCTTCAGCTTCTGTGACAGGTCCTGTGTTTACTCCAACTCCTACAACGAGCTCTGTATCTGCTCCAAGTCCCGCGATGGGCCCTGCAGTTGTTCTGACTTTTTTGACATACTCTGTGGTTACTCTAAAAAAAATATGGAACACTTCATGAATTGGCATGCCAACCTTGTGCAGAGGCCGTGCTAATCTCTGTATCATTCCAATTTTAGTATATGTGCTGCTGGAGGGAGGGCAGGCCCTGCAGGTGCCACAACCCTCACAACCAGTCCTGTGGTCACTCTAATCCCTGTGACAAGCCCCACAGTTCAATCAGAGAATCAACCAGTGCCAGTATCAGTTGATCCTATAAGCAAGATGAAAGTCAGAATATTTAGCAAAGAGAAGCTTATAAGTTTGGAGAAGAAGATGATGAAGATAGAGTGGGGCCATCACAAAAGCAGAAGGAAGAGACAGAAATCATCTGACTCCTAACACTGAGTGATCTGCAAGATTTGTGAAAAGATTACAGCTGTTGGTCAGGAGAGAACACTGCCACCTGGCTGCTCCGGTGCTGGGATGGTGGGGCCAGTAGATTGGACTTAGTGGTCAGTGAAGTCAAGCAGCTGGGATCTCTTTCTAGAGATAGTGGCATTGACAAAGCGATTGGAAAAGAGATATAGTCTTTCAGCCTATGGAGGTGACTCTTGTCAGCCGTGAAGGAAAGATATCCCTTCAAGGAAGACCTAGTATTTAACCCAGGCAAATGGACCACCATGGAGAAAGGTACCCAGTACTTGAGGGAACTAGCTGTGGTAGAGATGATGTATGAAATTAACTTGGATGATAATATCAACTCCCAAGATCCAGACAATATGATATGTACATGACCTATGTGGCAGAGAGTTGTATGCAATGCACCATCATCATATGCCAGCACCCTGGCAGGAATGAACTGGAAAGATAACAAAAGACCAATGGTGGATGAAATGGCTACCTCAATGATATGAAGATAGTCTCTCTTCCTCCCTACAAGCCTGTGTCTCGGCTGTGAAGAAACTGGTTCAATGGCTCGAAGAAAAAGAAACTGTTTAAATGGCTCCTCCACCTGTACAAACCAGTATTTCATCCATTAGAAATACATGTTCCTCTGCTTGAGAGAGAGGATATAGTAGGTACACACTATGTACCATCCTGTGGTTTTACCTGCGTGACCATGGAGAGGATATGAGGAAGTAGGATGGAAAACCCACATCAAATCTACAGGCAAAGGTACGTGAGTTGCAAAGGAAAACAAACACAAAAGAGGATCCTTCCAGGAAAATGGCAGCTCCCGTTTCCAGCGGGTAGTTCTCCAGACAGAAAATGGTCCTATCTTATCTCTGAGGTTGACAATGAGCCTTCAGGTTCCCAGACACAAGAGATAAGTAATTAATACAATAACCAGAACTAGAGGGGCACTGCATCCAACCAGGTGGAAGAAAGGGACAATTGGGATTATTGGACTGTCTGGATTTGATGGCCTGGCACATCAGAATCACAGAAATATGAGGCCCTAGTAGACATTGGTGCACAATGTATTCTAAAGCCATCAAGTTATAAAGGGGCAAAACCCATCTGTATTTCTGGAATGACAGAAGGATCCCAAGAGTTAACTGCATTTGAGGCCGAAGTGAACCTAACTGGAAATGAGTGGCAAAAGCACCCCATTTCAACTGTCCCAGAGGTTTCGTGCATCCTTGGTATAAATTATTTCAGGAGAGGGTACTTCAAGGACCCAAAAGGATACTGGTGGGCTTTCGGTATAGTTGCCTTGGAGATGGAGGATATTAAGCAGCTGTCCATCTTGCCTGGTCTCTCAGACAACCCTTCTGCTTTGGAGTTGCTAAGAGTAGAACAGCAGGTGCCAACTGCTACTACTGTAGTGCACCAGCAGCAATATCGCACTAAGACTCCCTAATTCCCATTCATCAGCTGATCTGCCAATTGGAGAACCAAGGAGTAATCAGCAAGACTTGCTCACCCTTTAATGGTCCCATACGGCCAGTGCAAAAGTCCAATGGAGAGTGGAGGCTAACAGTGAACTATCATGGCCTGAATGAAGTCACATCACCACTAAGTGCTGCTGTGCCTGACATGCTAGAACTCCAATATGAACTGAAGTCAAAGGCAGCCAAGTGGTATGCCAGAACTGACTTTGCTAATGTGTTTTTCTCAATCCCTCTGGCAGCAGAGCCAGTAAACTTGGAGGGGCGTCCAGTACACCTAGAATTGACTGCCCCAGGGGTGGAAACACAGCCCTACCATTTGTCATGGGCTGATCCAGACTGCACTGGAACAGGGGGAAGCTCCTGAACATCTGCAATACATCGATGACATCATTGTGTGGGGCAACACAGTAGAAGAAGTTTTTGAGAAATGGAAGAAAATAATTCAAATCCTTCTGAAAGCCAGTTTTACCATAAAGCAAAGTAAGGTCAAGAGACCTGCACAGGAGATCCAGTTCTTAGGAATAAAATGGCAAGATGGACGTTGACAGATCTCCACGGATGTGATCAATAAAATAACTGCTATGTCCTCATCAACTAGAAAAAAGAAAACACAAGCTTTCTTAGGCGTTGTGGGTTTTTGGATAATGCATATTCTGGATTATAGTCCAATTGTAAACCCTGTCTTTCAAGTGACCTGGAAGAAGAACAATTTCACATGGGGTCACTGAACTACAACAAGCCTTTGAACAAAACAAACAAGCAGTAGCCCTTGGGCCAGTCCATACAGGACAAGATGTAAAAAACGTGCTCTACACTGCAGCCAAGGAGAATGGTCCCACTTGGAGCCTCTGGCAGAAAGCCCCAGGGGAGACTCCACATCGACACACATTTAGCAAAAGCCACCCAGTTAGTCAACACTTGGGGATCTGCCATTCGATCTGGTTTTGCTCAATCAAACCTCCTACATAGCTTAGTAGGGGATGAAGCCCTGGTGGTATACATAAAGAAAATGCTGGGTAAGAGTCTAGGTTATTCCTGCCTCAGGCAAAGGGAAGCCCATTCGTGGGATTGCTTTTGATCAAGGACCTGGGTGCACTTGGTGGGTAATGCAGAAGGATGGGGATGTCTGCTGTGTACCTCAAAGTGATTTGATGCTGGGTGAAAACAGCCATTAATTTACATTGTATGATGTTAAATTACTACATAGTACTGCATGTAATCATTATTATGGTTGTTATATGTCTTGTTAACAGTATTACAGTAAGAACTACACAGATTAAAAAAGAATGAACTTTGATGGAACAGGAACTTGCTTCTGCATGCAGTAATCCAACACTGTGAATCATCACTCCTGCACTGAAGGATTGTTATGAAAGACAGAGCTCAAAGTTACGAATACCATGGACAAGTTACATGGATGACCCACAGACCATGGGAATAATAAGTGTGTGTGTGTATATATCAAAAAGCAAGATAGGTGATGATAATTAGTTAGGATGTGTAGAAACTGTGGGACCTGAGCACGATACAAATGGTATGGAATAAGGGGTGGATCTTGTCTTAGTTTCAGCTGGGACAGAACTGTTTGATTCAGACTGTCTGGTATGATGCTATATTTTGGTTCTAGGAGAAAAACAATGTTGGTAACACACCAATGTTTATAGTTGCTGCTAAGCAGTGTTTTATAGAGCCAAGGCCATTCACAGTGAAGGGCCCAAGGAGCTGGGAAGGAACAGGACAGCTGACTTAAACTGTCCAAAGGGATATTCCATACCATATGACATCATGCAGAAGGATTTTGGAAGGGGATAGGACTCCATCTGGTTCTCTTCTGCTGCTTGGGAAGCTAGCCGAGTATCGGTTGTCATAATTATTATCTTTTTCCTTTTCTCCTCTATCTTAATAAATGGTTTTATCTCAACCCATGAGTTCTACTTTTTTTTATTTTTCCTGATTTACTCCCCCATCTCACTGGGAAGGAGGGGGACTGAGCAAACGACTGTGTGGTGCTCAGTCGCCTGCCAGGTTAAACTACAACACTGGTGCATTTCAGCAGTGGACAGAGTGACAGTGGGTCATGTCTGCTGCTGCAGATTTTTACAAGCACGGCATGCAGGCCCTTGTTCATCGCTGGTGAAAATGCATAACTAATGGTAGAGACTATGAAGAAAATTAGTGTTTTGTAAACAACAAATTAAGGAAGAAGCAGCAGATTGGTGAATGGAGTTGTGGCCGAAGAGACAACCAACCAGAGCCAGCCAAGTGTCCTCCAACTTGACCCAGGCCTTCATCAGAAGGACCACCAAACAACAACCGAGAGATACGCATGTGTAAAAGACCTGAGACTCAAGGCAGGGGGGGATGTCAATCATTCTGGGGAATCAATGTAATAATCCAACCTTTTCTTGGACACTGTCATGGTTTTATGATCTTTGGTTATTGGTATTCCACATCATAACATCATGTAGTGCACTGGGAGTTAAAGTGTTAATGTTCCATGTACTTGTCCCAGAAGAGGAGAAGAACTACATTCCCCAGAAGACTGTTCGCTGTGCTGTTATCATTTCTGCTCAGGGGGAACAGATATAAGGCCTTGGTAGGTCATCTGACCTTCCCTTTCTTCGTCAGGCTGTCCTCCCTGCTGCTCAACCATACCGCGCATCTCACCTCAGTGTTATGGTGAGGCCTATCCACCTTTCGGACACTCTCTTTCATGATATTTGATTTATTAGCTTCAATTCTAATTATATTGTATTATAGTGTGTTATCTTGCATTCTGATACCATATTTAGTAAATTAGTTTGTTTCTCCTCAGATCGTTGCCGCTGTTTTTAATTATTTTGGGGTCCCCTGTTTCCTTTTTCTGGAGGCGCGGATTTTGCGAAATCCCTCCGCCCTGCTAGTCACAGAACCGGGCTGAACCAGCCCATAAACCGTTGACATTCTTGGTGGAGAATGCGGGCAAAAGCTGCTTTTTAGCTTTTAGAACGAATCTCTCTCAGCTCTTGGAGAGCTTTGTTAGGGAACTTTATCAGCACTTCAGGTTCCTGTGCTGAAAAACTTGACCTTGAAAGTCCAGGCGGACTGCCAATATTCTGGGATATTTGCAAACTTTGAGCACTGCTATCTTGCTTCCTTAAAGAGAGAAAAAAATTATTCTGTTTTTTCTTTTAAACCTGTTTGATGAGGGAGCTGCTAATTTTACAGAACTTGTGATTTTTAAAAAGGTTCCCAGTCTCTCCTTTGAATCCTTTATGCAGTTTTTGAATTCTCATCTGATCACGTTGTTAATCTCCCTGAATGTACAGTTCATTATTTTACTTATTTCACTCAGTATCTGGATTTATAATATTCTGAGGAAGCCTTCCCCAGAACCAGAGAATACTGAGTGGCAGGGAGTGTGGAGAGGCTTGGTAGAGACTTTAGAGAGGTGGACATCTTCGATGTCCTGGAACTTTATTCCTGAACACCTGAAAGACCCTGAGGGCTTAAACAGATATTTGAGACAGGGATGTTGCGGCTCAGGCAGATCTGAGGAAGAACAAATGATTTGGGGCCTGGCTAATGCTTATCGGGTCTTATTCAGTACTATCCCAGAGAGGGAGAGAGTTTTTGAAATCGAGAGAGAGTGTCTGAGAGCTGAAAGGGAGAGTCTCAGGGAGACAGTACAAAATGAGCGGGAGAGTCTCCAAGCTGAAATGGAGAGTTTCCAGGAGAGACTCCGAGCCGACAGAGAGAATCTCCGGGCTGAGCGAGAGAGTATCCTAGTCAAGAGAAAAGACCTCCAATCCGAGCAGGACTCCCTCCGATCCGAGAGAGATGCCCTCCAAATTGAGAAAGAATCCCTTCAATCCAAACTTGACAACCTTCAATTTCAACAAGACACCCTCCAGTCTGAGCGAGACACCCTCCGGTCTGAACGAGATGCCCTCCAGTCCTAGAGGGACATCCTCAAGTCCAAATTCACGCACTTCGAACTGAACTGAGCGAGACGGCTTCCAGTTCACAATACTCAGTCTCCAAATTGAACTAAGCAACATTCAGGCGCATCGAGTCATGCTCAAATCTGAACTAAATACACTCATAATAGAACAAGACAGATCAACCACCAAGGTGAACCTCTCCAAAAAGGTGATTGCTCCAGTTGCTGCGGGACATGGCAATAGCAGTAAGAACGATACAGGTAACAAATAGAGGGGCCTTGCCCCCAGCCGGGGGGGGAAGGGATAACAGAGTGTATTGGACTGTGTGGATAAGATGGCCTGGCACATCAAAACCACAGAAATATGAGGCACTGGTGGACACTGGTGCTCAGCGCACTCTAATGCCCTCAAGTCACCAAGGGACAAAATCAATTTATATTCATGGGGTGACTGGGGGTTCCCAAGAGTCGACTATGTTGGAGGCTGAAATAAGCCTCACTGGTAAAGACAGGCAAAAGCACCCTATTGTGACTGGCCCAGGGGCTCCCTGTATACTTGATATTGATTACCACTGAAGGGGATATTTTAAGGATCCCAAAGGATATCGATGGGCCTTTGGAATAGCAGCTGTAGACACAGAAGGTGTCAAGCAGTCGTCTGTTTTGACTGGCCTATCAGAAGATCTATCTGTTGTGGGGTTGCTACGAGTGAAAAAGCAACAGGTACCAATTGCTACAAAAACAGTGCACAGACAACAGTACTGCGCGAATAGGGATTCCTTGCTCCCCATTCACAAGTTGATTCATCAACTAGAGAGCCAGGGAGTGATCAGCAAAACTCACTCACCATTTAACAGCCCCATATGGCCAGTGCGTAAAGCCAGTGGAGAATGCAGGCTGACAGTAGACTACCGTGGCCTGAATGAAGTCACACCTCCACTGAGTGCTGCTGTACCAGACATGCTAGAACACCAAAATGAACTGGAGTCAAAAGCAGCCAAATGGTATGCCAACATAGACATTGCTCATGCCTTCTTTTCCATTCCTTTGTTCACGGAATGTAGGCCACAGTTTGCTTTCACCTGGAGGGGCGTTCAGTATACTTGGAATCGTTTGCCCCAGGGGTGGAAACACAGCCCCACCATTTGCCATGGGTTGATCCAAACTGTATTGGAACAGGGCAGTGCTCCTGAGCACCTGCAGTACATTGATGATATCGTTGTGTGGGGCGATACAGCAGAAGAAGTTTTCACAAAAGGAGAGCAAATAATCCAAATTCTTCTGCAAGCTGGTTTTGCTATTAAGCGAAGCAAAGTGAAAGGACCTGCCCAGGAAATTCAGTTCCTAGGTATAAAGTGGCAAGATGGGCGTCATCACATTCCAGCAGAGGTGATCGACAAAATCACTGCTATGTCTCCACCCACTAGCAAGGGAGAGACACAGTCTTTTCTNTGCACATCCCAAACTACAGCCTCATAGTAAGCCCCCTCTATCAGGTGACGCAAAAGAAGAACAATTTTGCATGGGGTCCTGAACAGCAGCAGGCTTTTGAACAGATTAAACAGGAGATAGCCCGTGCTGTGGCCCTAGGGCCAGTACGGATGGGAGAGAATGTAAAGAACATCCTCTACACTGCTGCTGGGGAGAAAGGTCCCACTTGGAGTCTGTGGCAAAGAGCCTCTGGAGAGACCCGGGGCCGCCCCCTGGGATTCTGGAGTCGAGCATACAGGGGGTCGGAAGAGGGAGTGGATGTGTGTATACACACATCATCTTCCTTTAAACAAACTGGCAAATCTACTCAGTTTCATTCAGCTGTTTTCAACAAATGATCTACAGTTTACAGTAAAAGAGTGTAGGATATTACATTTAAAATTTAAGTATTATATTATATTATAAAGATAGAAGGGTAATTATGGTAGGCTATTCCCTTCTCAGGGGAACAGAGGGTCCCATATGCAGACCCGGCCTGACCCGTAGGGAGGTGTGTTGTCTCCCTGGGGCCTGCATCAGGGACATCACCAAAAAACTCCCGGAAGGATTCACTCCTCCGATTACTACCCATTATTGATAGTTCAGGCAGGCAGTGGTGAAATTGCTCAAGGAAGCCTGCGAGCTACCAAAAGAGATTTCAGGGGTTTAGGGCGAATGGTTGAGGGAGAGGGAACACAAGTGGTATTTTCCTCTCTCCCTTCTGGGGGATGGTGAGGGATATGGAGTGGTCTAGGAAAACACAGGCTTTGAATAAGTGGCTGAAAGGTTGGTGCTACCACAGGAACTTTGAGTTCTTTGATCATGGGGTGGTTTACTCGGCGCCTGGCCTGACGGCTGCAGACGGGTCTCGCCTGTCTCAGGGGAAAGCAGATCCTAGCCCAGGAGCTGTCAGGGCTCATTGAGAGAGCATTAAACTAGGTAAGGGGGAAAGGGACAAAATGACGCTCACTAGGGTGGAGTGAGTAGTTCAGAAATTTCAACTAGATTTGATGGGGGAAGAGGGTGGAGGTCAATGGGACAGAGAAGGGCTTGGAGATCTTGTCATTGTAGGAGATTGTGGGGAAAAACCTCCGAACTGTCCTGTAGGATCTTCTGGAAACTCAGAGGAGGTAATGTTGCTGACCCCCCATCCGAAACCTTCTTGTGTCCCTCCAGGAAGCAGTGGGGGAAAACTTCAGATTTCTTTCGGAGGTTTGAGGGAGGGCCCCTCTATAAAGGTAGTGTCAGAAAGCCCAGCTGAAGTGCCTTTACACTAATGCATGCAGCATAAGAAATAAGCAGGAGGAGTTGGAAACAATGATGTGCTTGGAAAATTATGATCTAGTTGCTATGACAGAAACGTGGTGGGATGAATCCCATGATTGGAATACTGTGATTGAGTACTATAGGCTCTTCAGAAGGCATAGACTGGTGTTGTGGTTTGGTGATTTTTGTTTTGTGGTCAGTATTCCACATCAGAACATCATGTGAACCAGTGGGAGTAAAAGAGTTAATGTTCTGGTTCCGTTTACTGCCCCTTATGGGCATTTGGTGTATCCTGATGGGAGGAGAGGTACGGCTTCCCCGGGGAGGACTTGGCGCGAAGAGGAAGTGGGGTGGAGCTCCGGACCGGACCGAGCGCCTGGCTTCCCCCGCTGCCCCGGATCAGCCTTCTCAGCTCCCCGCGGAGAACAGCACGTGGTTCCCTCGCACTACTGTGGTTTGATCTCGCGTTTTGAATACTCTTCTCTCTCTCATTTTGTTTGATTTGGTTAAATTTAGTAAATTACCGTTCCCTCTCAGATCGGTGCTGGTGCATTCCTTTTGTTAAACCCATCCACTAGCTCCCTGCCCTTCCCCCTCTCCCAGAGCGCGTGGCCCGGGGCCTGTGCCCCCCTGTCACGGACTTGTATCCAGGGATAACCCGTGACAACTGGATAGGAGGGGTGGGGGAGTTGCACTCTATGTTAGGAAGTGGGTAGATTGCAAAGAGCTGTGTCTGAGGAACAGCCATGACCAGGTTGAGAGCTTATGGGTTAAAATGAGGGATCGGACCAATAAAGGACATCTAGTGGTTGGGGTCTGCTACAGGCCACCTAATCAGGGGGAGCCTGTTGATGAGGCCTTCTTGCTTCAACTGCGGGAGGTGTCGTGCTCGTGAGCTCTCATCCTGATGGGGGATTTCAACCACCCAGATATCTGCTGGGATAGCGGCGCGGCAGGTGGCAGACAATCCAGGAGATTCCTGGAGTTGAGGATAACTTTCTGGTCCAGGTAATAGACGGACCGACCTGAGGTGAAGCCTTACTGGACCTGGTGCTCACCAGTGTGGAGGAAAGCATTAGAGTGGTTAAGATTGGCGGCAGCCTGGGCTGCAGTGATCATGCCCTAGTGGAGTTTGTGATCTGGAGGAATGCAGGCCTGGCAAAAAGCAGAGTCAGGACCCTGAACATCAGGAGAGCAAACTTCCAGCTGCTCAAGGAACTGCTGGGTGGGATCTCCTGGGAGAGGCATAGGATCAGAACAGAGCTGGCAGCACTTTAAGGACACTCTTCTGAGAGCGCAAGAGCTCTCCATCCCCCAGCAGAAGAAATCGAGGAAAGGAGGCGGGCGACCGGCATGGCTGAGCAAAGACCTGCAGCTTAAACTGAGGGAAAAAAGGGCAATGTACAGGAAGTGGAAGCAAGGTTGTGTAGCCTGGGAGGAATACAGGGCTGTTGTCGGTGTGTGTAGAGATAGGATCAGGAAAGCCAAGGCACAGGTGGAGCTGAACTTGGCAAGGGATGTGACAAATAACAAGAAGGGGTTCTACAGGTACATAGGCAGGAGGACACAGATCAAGCTCCCCCTCTGATAAATGAGGATGGAGAATTGGCTTCCTCAGACATGGAAAAAGCTGAGGTGCTCAGTAAGTGCTTTGCCTTGGTCTTCACTGGTGGTCATGCTTCCCGTGTCTGCCAGGACCATGAACCTCTAGGTGTGGGTGAGAGGAGTGGATTCCGTCCCACGGTAACAATGGAACAAGTCTGGGACCTCCTCGGGATACTGAATGTATACAAGTCCATTGGGCCAGATGACATGCATCCTAGGGTACTGAGAGAGATGGCCTATGTGGTTGCCAAGCCGCTCTCCATCATATCTGAAAAATCATGGCTGTTGGGTGAAATTCCCAGTGACTGGAAAAAGGGAAACATTACTCCCATTTTCAAGAAAGGGTGAAAAGAAGACCTGGGGAACTACAGGCCGGTGAGCCTCACCTCTGTGTCTGGGAAGGTCATGGAGCAGATCCTCCTAGAAGCTATGTTAAGGTATATACAAGACAAAGAAGTGATTCGAGACAGCCAGCATGGCTTCACCAAGGGCAGATCTTGCCTGACCAATCTGGTGGCCTTCTATGACGGAGTGATGGCATCGGTGAACAGGGGAAGGGCGACGTATGTAAACTACCTGGACTTCTGCAAAGCCTTTGACATGGTCCCTCACATCCTTCTCTCTAAATTGGAGAGGAATGGATTTGAAGGATGGTCTGTTCGATGGATTAAGAACTGGTTGGCTGGACACAGCCAAATAGTTGTGATCAACGGTTCTATGTCAGGGTGGAGGCCAGTCACGAGTGGTATCCCCCAAGGCTCGTTCTTGGGATCTCTTCAACATCTTTATCAGTGACATAGATGATGGAATCGAGTCCAACCTCAGCAAGATTGCAGATGACACCAAGCTGAACGGTTCAGTCGATACATTGGAGGGAAGGGAAGCCATCCAGAGGGACCTGGACAGGCTGGAGAAGTGGGCCCGTGTGAACCGAATGAAGTTCAACAAGGCCAAGTGCAAGGTGTTGCACTTGAGCAGGGGCAATCCCGGGTATTTATACAGACTGAGTGAAGACCTCCTTGAGAGCAGCCCTGAGGAAAAGGACTTGGGGGTCCTGGTGGACAGGAAGCTGGACATAAGCCAGCAGTGTGCGCTTGAAGCACGGAAGGCCAACTACATCCTGGGCTGCATTAAAAAAGGGGTGGCCAGTAGGGAGAGAGAGGTGATTGTTCCCCTCTACTCAGCTCTTGTGAAACCCCATCTGGAATACTGCGTCCAGGCCGGGAGCCCTGTCATGGTTTTATGATTTTTGGTTATCGGTTTTCCACATCATAACATCATGTAGTCCACTGGGAGTTAAAGAGTTAATGCTTCAGTTCCGGGCACCTGTTCGGAAGAGAGGAACTACATACCACAGGGGGCATTGCGTTCAGAGAGGAGATATAACCCCTGGCAAGGTCACCTGATGTCCTTTTTTTTCCTTCGGCTCTCCTCCCCTGCTGCTCGACCCAACTCTGCATCTCACCTCAGCATTACGGTGAGGCCTTTCCACCTTTCGGACACTTTCTCTCATATTTGATTTATTAGCTTCAATTCTAATTGTATTATAGTGTGCTATCTTGCATTCTGATACCATATTTAGTAAATTAGTCTGTTTCTCCTCAGATCGTTGCCACTGTTTTTAATGATTCGGGGTCCCCTGTTTCCCTTTTCCAGAGGCGCAGATCTGCAGATCCTGAAGGATGAGAGAAGGGCCTCACAGTAAGAGAGAGAAAGGGGCTTCACAGAAACTGGGATAGGGGGAGTTAGAGATAGTTTACATAGAGGTTGGTAGAAGAATGGGGATTGCAGACACTGGGTCTGGGATAATGAGGGGGATGAAGGCAGTAAAGATAAGAGTTTGAGAACAGCCTGAGGACGTCTGGCAGTGAGGTGATTAGATGTCCACAGGGCAAGCTGAAACTGGTTTGGGGGGTGCCTCTCCCACAGGGTCAGAAGTTTACAGCAAGGAAGACTACAAGCCTTCGCGAGGAAGACGATGAGCCTTCATCCCACGACCACCAGGAGGAGACCCTCATGACTCACTAAGCATGAGCGAGAGGGGGAGGGACCGCATGCTAATGGGTTCTCAGGAATGTAATGAATATGTATCCGAATTCCTGGAAACTAATGATTATGAATTAGTTCAGCCTATATCTGTAGCACGCTTTTTCCTGACGGTGTGCAAGTTAGGTGGAGCTATCCCCCTTGCACCCTGCGTATGCGCACTGCTGAAATAAACATACCTGCTCTATATCTCTCGGGCTATAGAGTTTGATTCCTAATGTCAATTTGGCACCCCAGATGGAACACCCTCTGTTTGGCTGCAGGATCGGCCGAGAGGGGGGACACCTTTGGCGCACTCCGGGATCACAGAATCACAGAATCACAGAATCGTAGGGGTTGGAAGGGACCTCCAGAGATCATCGAGTCCAAGCCCCCTGCCAAAGCAGGTTCCCTACACCAGGTCACACAGGTAGGTGTCAAGGCGGGTCTTGAATATCTCCAGAGAAGGAGACTCCACAACCTCTCTGGACAGCCTGTTCCAGTGCTCCGTCACCTTCACCTTAAAGAAGTTTTTGCGCACATTTGTGTGGAACTTCCTATGCCCTAGTTTCTGGCCATTTCCCCTTGTCCTGTCTCCACACACTGCTGAAAAGAGTCTGGCCTCGCCACTTTGCCCCCCATNATTAGCTTCAATTCTAATTATATTGTATTATAGTGTGTTATCTTGCATTCCGATACCATATTTAGTAAATTAGTTTGTTTCTCCTCAGATCGTTGCCACTGTTTTTAATTATTTTGGGGTCCCCTGTTTCCCTTTTCCGGAGGCACGGATTTTGCGAAATCCCTCTGCCCCGCTAGTCACGGAACCGGGCCGAACCAGCCCATAAACAGTTGACAGACATCTACTGCATATGTAAGCAGCTCGTTCTTTAAGTATATGTTTTTCTTGCCCTCCAGTATGCAGATTAGGTGGGAATACCCCCTCTGCATCCAGCGTGTGTGCAGCACTGATTAAACATACCTGCTTTATACCTACTCTGTGGTTATAGTGTTTGATTTCCGCACAGCAATTTGGCGAGCCAGCCAGGAGACTCTTTGCTGGGCAGTGGGCCTGGTCAGCCCAGGGGACACAGCTGGTGTGCCCCGAGAGATTCTCGGAGAAGACTCCCCCAGGCCAACGCATCCACTGCGGAGCAAAGAGCCCCGGCTGCAGACCAGGTATGTTGGGAGCAGGGAACCCTGAAGTCATGAGGAGACGTCCTACGCGGGATATGAAGGAGCGTATGCTCCCCCCTGAGGAACATGAGCTCACAGGTAAGGTTGCTGGCTAGGTTGGGAAGGCTCCTTGGGGGAGCTCCCACTAGGGCCCATATGTTCGAGGGAACCTACAGAAACCGAACGATCAGTAATTCGGACTCTCATGAGCCTGAGAGGGCATTTGGAGCAAATGTCCGAATAGTTTTTATTTTCTTCATTCTTTTCTCTGGCCAGTCATAGAAATTACAGTAGTAATTGCTGTAATTGCTAGGGGCTTGTTCTGCAAAAATGCTTCTTATGGGATTCTTACAGAGATTAAATGCTTGTGTTGTAAAAATGTTACATGTGGAATTCCATTCCCAGTTTAAAATACTCTTGTTTTGCTGGGAGACGTTGGCTAAGACTCTTGCCCGGGGAATTTGGTGTTCCTGTGCCCCAGGGAAGCAGGTGGACTCAATTACCCAGCAAAACACAAGGGATTTTCACCCAATACCTAAAACCACTCGGGATAAACAGCTGTTATGAGACAAATGGTGTCAAAAGAAATTCCAGAAAAGACCATTCTGGGATGTATTTTGGCTCACTGGAGAAATGTCACTGATGAACCAGGGGGAACACTGAATAAGAAACCAAGAACATAAATGAAGTAACAGGACCAGTTTTTATAATTGAGTGTTCTAAACATGAGACAAAGAACTGAGTGTTTGTGGAAACTGAAGAACTGTATTGTTTGATTCGTGGGTTTTGAAGGGAATGGGACAAACTGTTTTGATGGTATAAGAAAGTGTAATTGTTAATGGAAGCATAAATGAGGGTATGTGGAAGTGTAACTGAGGGTATGAATAGTGGAATAGTGTAAAAAGGCAAAAGGGTTAAATAAAAAGTAAGTTTATCTGCGCTGGCATTAGAGCAAACACCCCCCCCACACACACACACACACCACCCCCCTGCGAGCAGAACTCGGACTGAGAGAGAGCCGGGGCCAGAGACTGCTGCTGTAAACAGCACTACTTGCGAAGGGGGGGTGGAGGGGATGGGTCATTGGAAGTGAGAATAAGCCTTCATCTGCAGAGATCTAGGAAACCCGAAATCCCAGTGTTAGCACAAGAAGCCTCCAGAGGGGAGGAGGTGAAACAGAAATGTTGGTAGTTTACGTAATGATGAGAGTTTGGAAAGTGAAAAAGGTTTGGGAGAGACACATGCTGAGGAAGGCAAAGAAGAGCAAGGTGTAACAGGGATGTCAGGACCGAAGAGAGGTGAGCGATATGGAAAAATTGATTGGGAACAGAGATAGTACGGAAATTGGGAAGAACAGCAGCAGCTGCTACTGTTGCTGCACTAGAGTAGGGCCCTAGGACCCAGAGATCTCCTCAGGAAGACATGGGGGGGGCCTGGAAGAGCCCAGGGAGGGCTCTGCCCCCGCTGGACCAAAAGCAGTGTACAAACTGCAGGAAAAGGGACACTGGTGGAGAAATCATACCAAGCTGAGTGAGAGGGAACCGTCTCTGCTCACAAAAGCTGAATGATGGGAACCTGGGAAGTTTACCCTAGCAGATCCACTGGTTAAATTGCAGCTAGGGGAGCAGGATAAAGAGGTTTATTTTCAGGTGGATACGGGTGCCTCTTACTACCCGTAGATGATTTTTGTAACAGTAGAAGGAGCTACTGGCCAACAAGAAAAAGCTTACCTTTTGGGATCGATTAAATACAGGCTTGGAGAACAAGAAGGGATACATAAATTCTTGAACATGCCAGGTTCTCCAAAACCATTACTCAGGCAAGACTTAATAGAACAAATAGATGCAGAGATTAAATTCAATAAAACTGGAGCGAAGGGTTAAACAATATCAGATGACTGAAAACTGTAAGCCTGGCTTTAACACAAACTGGGAAAAATAATGTTGTACCCCCAGAAGTTACAGAAATCTTAAATCAGGTACACTTTGGAGTGTGGGTATCAGGGATGCCTAGCAGAGCCAAAAATGCAGCCGCAACAGAAATGAAGATAAAAGCAGGGCCAGTCCAGTCAGGGTAAAGCAGTGCCCTTTGAGGATATGAGAATGCAGAAGGATAAAAGAAATAATAGATAACTTTTTGGAGTTTGGATTACTAATTGAATGTTAATCCAAATCACCCCAATCTTGCCAATGAAAAATTGGATAGCATGTGCTATAGTTTGGTACAAGATTTGAGGGCAATTAATAGAACTGTTGAATGTATACACCCAGTGGTGGCAAATCCATACACTTTATTAACCAAGTTAAGGAATGAGTAGGTGGAGTTGTTTACCTTCTGGATTTGAAGGCTGCCTTATTTTGCCTGGTTTGGCCAAAGGAAGCCTAAAATTATTTGCCTTTGAATAGGAAAACCCTAATATGGGGAAGAAAAGGCTCAGTTAACCAGGACAGTGTTACCCAGGGTTGAGAGAACAGCTCAATGATTTTTGAGAACTGGTCAGCTCGTGAGCCTGACACTTGGGTTCCTCCATCCCAGGGTGGAACTTTACTGCAGTACGTGGATGCCACAGCAACAAAAGAGAACTGTCTGCAATAGACTGTGAGTTTGCTGAATTTCTTGTTTTAAATGATGATCAAGTTTCTCAACAGAAAGCACAAATAACTCAGCAGCAAGTGACGTATCTGGGATATGAGATTACAGCTGGACTTCAAACCCAAAGGACTTCCAGGAAAGAAGCCATCTGCCAAGCCCCTGAGCTGCAAACTGCTAAGGAACTCTGTACGTTCCGAGGAATGATAGGATGGTGCCAACTGTGGATACACAGCTATGGACTGTTGGTAAAGCCTCTTTATGCTCTTTTGAAATCGTATCCAAAGAATATTAAATGGAATGGGGAGGTAAGGAGGGCATTCCACCAGCTGAAACAAGAACACATGAAGGCCCCTGTTTTGGGGCTACCAGACACAACTAAAGCCTTCTGGCTGTTCTCGCATAAAAAACAAGGAATAGCCCTGGGAGTCCTTGCACAGAACCTTGGACCCTATCAAAGGGCAGTGGCATACTTCTCCAAAAAGCTTGATGAAGTGAGTAAGGGATGGCCAGGGTGCCTGAGGGCGGTGGATGCATTAGTGCTCAGTATTCAAGAAGCCCGTAAATTTATGTTGGGCCAAAGAATAACAGTTTTAATATCTCATACAGCGTCTAATGTATTGGAGGTAAAGGGGGGGGCATTGGCTCTCACCCCAAAGGTTCCTGAAATACCAGGCCATCCTGGTAGAGCAGGAGGATGCAGAAATAATTGTTACTAATATTGTCAACCCAGTATCTTTCCTTAGCGGAACTCCTGGAGAAGCAGTATATCATGACTGCTTTGAAACAACTGAAGCTGCATATTCCAGCCGGTCGGATCTGAAGGACGAACCCTTGGAAGATGCAGAAGACACCTGGTTTACTGATGGTAGCAGTTTTGTGAGACAAGGAAACCATAAGGCAAGATATGCAGTAACTGCTACTGACAAGGTAATCAAAGCACAACCATTACCTGTGGGGACTTTTGCTCAGAAGGCAGAAATAACTGCCTTGACAAGAGCCTTAAATATATGGACAGATGCTAATTATGTATTTGGGGTGGTACATGCTCATAGTACCATCTGAAAAGAGCAAGGATTGCTCACACACAAGGAAAACAAATTCAGCATGATGTAAATCCACCAAAGAGCGTGGCTATTATACATTGTAAAGGACATCAGAAAGGTAACACTGTACAGGAAACTGGAAATGAGATGGTGGATCAGGTGGCAGAACAGGCAGTTGAAGAAGGCTTTAATTCCAGACTGTAAACTTGAAATCTCTGAACCTGAATCAGAACTTGTAAAATATTCTAAAGAGGATAGGAAGCTAACTAATGATTTAGAAGGGAAGAGAGCAAGCTGACAGATGGGTGCACCCCCAGATGGACACATTGTTTTGCTCTTTAGTATTTTTTGGAAATAGGTTCTAAGGGAAGATAAGAAAATATATTGGGCTAATAGACTATACAAAGTACGACCCTAGTACCAGGAACAGGGTACAAGTGGGCCTATTGGGAAAGGGAACCTTCCAGGGCAACAATGGCAAATTGATTTCTCGGAACTCCCAAGAAAAGGGGGGTATCGCTATATGTTGGTACTAACTGATACCTTTTTACAGTGGCCGGAGGCATTCCCTTGTAGAACTAATAAGGCATGTGGGGTAAGTAAAGTACTGTTGCAGGAGGTTATTCCAAGATGCTAAGAACTACTTGGTCTCTCAAGGAATGTACACCATCGAAAGCTAAACTCGTAAAGAAAAGATGAGTCGGTTACTAATTTGCTTTATCTCAACGTATACGGGAGGTGTTTTAGCCTGGGAAGAGAACTCCTTTTACAATGTAATTAGTAACTTTTCTAAAACTTCTCTGATTGCTGGGTCTGCACACAACTACCAAAGGCAGGGATGGAAGTACCGTGGTTTTGAGTCCTGTCACTAAATTGGTCTGCTGTGTACAAATATAAAAGCGGTCAGAGGAAGTCCATTTGCTTAGGGGCAGGTGAGGAAGCTGCTGCTAACAGCACCATTACTTTAGGACCAAAATTCAATCTCATATTTTGGGCACATAATGGGATGACCCAACTTATAAGTAGATGTAAGAATGACTCCACGTATTCTCCCTTATCCTTCGAAGTACCTTGGATCAATCTTACATTTCCAAATTTAACACTGGCCGCCATTAAGGATGGGCTTCTCGTGGCTGTGTGGGGACAAGAGCTCGGAAATTTGCACCAATAAATTGGAAAGGACATTGTATAGGAGGATTTTTAGTACCTCCTACAAGCATCCATCCTAAAGAACTCCCATCAGGTATAGTGAGAACTATGTGGGACCAATATCAAAATACAAGGAGAGTAAGAAGCCCCAGTATATTAACTAAAGATTCCTTGGGACTTTATAAGTTCCTCAGCGCAATCATCCCAATCTGGGGAATCGCAGATGTCCGGAATGCGATATTAAATATCTCAAAAAGCACTAGAATATATTGAGAATGCAACTATGGATGCTATAACAGCTGTCCAAACAGAAGTTAGCTTTCTTAGCAAGGTAGTGTTACAGAATCGAATGGCCTTAGACTTACTAATGGCCAAAGAAGGGGGAGTGTGCATGATTGTCAATCAATCTTGTGCTTATGTAGATGAGACCCACAGAGTAGAAACAGATCTGCAGACCATATGGGAAAAATCCCAGGTAGTTCACCAGGTAACCCAATATGAATCATTGGCTGATTTCTCTGGAATTTGGGACACGTTGACAGGCTGGTTGCCTGATATAAAATGGCTAAAACATCTCCTTATTGGAGGAATAGTTGTACTAGTAGTGATCCTAGTACTAATGCTTTAATATGTTGTGTAGTGAAATACTTCGTATGGTTTGGGAAAAACAATTTAGAGTCCTATGAACAGTGGAAACAGTGTCAGCTCCATCAGTCTATAGAAAAGGGGAAGTATTTCCAGATGAATCTTAATGAGAATGGGATAATCTAGCAAGGGAGGGTAACCTTGCTAGATTGAAGAAAAGGGGGGGATTGAATTAAGGAAAGTAAGTTAGGTTATGTGCCTTCATGGGGTTCTGAATCGGCAGCTGCAGGTTTGACCTTGCTAAGCCAGGTTCTCACTGCCGATAATAGATGCTTTTCTACAGATTTAGACAGTTAGTACAGACAGCAGGTCTCCTGTTTTTTTTCCAAATAACATTGTTATCTCCCCTATCTCTGGAATGAGAGACAGCAGAATAGGAAGGTAAACCACAAATTAACAAAGAAGCAGCAGATTGGTGAATGGAGTTGTGGCCGATGGGACGACCAACCAGAGCCAGCCAAGTGTCCTCCAACCTGATCCAGGCCTTCATCAGAAAGACCACCAAACAACAACCAAGAGATACACATGTGTAAAAGAACTGAGACTCAGGGCAGGGGGGGATGTCAGTCATTCTAGGGACTCGTAATAATCCAACCTTTTCTTGGATAGCTAATGCATATGTAAGTAGCTTGTTCTTTATGTATGTGCCTTTCTTGCCCTCCGTTATGCATGCTAGGTGGGAATACTCCCTCTGCATCCGGCGTGTGTGCAGCGCTGATTAAACATACCTTCTTTATAACTACTCTGTGGTTATAGAGTTTGATTTCCGCATGTCAGTATGGAATAACTTCTTGCCAAATTCAGGCCAGCTGTCCTGGTTCTACCCTACCACCTACTTCTGCACCATAAAGGCAGCAGCTCTTCCACCTAGTGGCCTGGCCCCAGGTATGCAACCATAATGAAGCAGCAACCAAAGCATGTGTGTGGTATTAACACTGACTCAGCTGAAACCAGGACAATATCCATCCCTTATTCCATGCAATTTTTTATCATGCTTAAGTCCTACACTTTCCCATACATCCCAATTAATTACACAGATGTAATTTCCATATTCTATGGGCCATCCCTCTAAATTGTCCATAGAGTTCATTTAGTCCATGACTTTGGGCTCCATCTGTCATAAAAGTCCTTCAGGGCAAGAGAGACATTGCACAGTGCTGGATTGTTGCATGGTTTTGCTCAATCAACCAGCCTGATCTGGTTTGGAGAAAAAGGTCAGAATTCATTCTTCTTTAATGTATGTGATTCTTACTGTAATACAACTGATAAGGCATATAACAACCATAGTGGAGATTATATGCAGCATTACGTAAATCAAATTATTGGCTATTCTCACCCAACATCAAATCCCCTTGAGGTACACACCGGACTTCCCCATCCTCCTGCATTACCCAACAAGGGCATTCAGGTTCTTGTGTGCCCTTGTGTCCAAGAAGGCTCATGGTATTCTAGGGCACATCAAGAAGAACGTGGCCAGCAGGTCAAGGGAGGTGATCCTCCCCCTCTACTCTGCCCTGGTGAGGCCACATCTGGAATACTGTGTTCAGTTCTGGGCTACTCAGTTCCAAAAAGACAGGGATCTTCTAGAGAGAGTCCACTGGATGGCCACAATAATGATTAGGAGCCTGAAACATCTCCTGTCTAAGGCTGAGAGATCTGGGACTGTTCAGTTTGGGAAAGAGAAAACTGGGGGGGGGATCTCATCGTTTATAAATATCTAAAGTGTGGGGGTCAAGTGGATGGGGCAAGACTTTTCAGTGGTGTGCAACAATAGAACAAGGGGCAATGGGCAAAAACAGAAGCACAGGAAGATTCAAACAAACACAAGGAAGAACTTCTTAACTGTCAGAGTGGCAAAGCACTGGAACAGGCATCCCAGAGAGGTTGTGGATTTTCCTTCTCTGGAAGTATTCAAGACCCGTCTGGACACTTTCGTGTGTGACCTACAGTAGGGCACTTGCTTTAGCAGGGTGGTTGGACTTCATGATCTCTAGAGGTCTCTTCCAACCCCTACAATTCTGTGAAAACAATCCCACAGATGGGTTTGCCTTTGCCTGAGGCAGGAATAACCCAGACTGTCTTGCCCAGCATGTTTTTCATTTCTACTACAGGAACTTTATCACCTTCTATAGTATGGAAGAGTTTTGACTGGGCAGGACCAGCTTGATTGGCAGATCCCTGAGTGTTGACTAACCACGTTGCTTTTGTATCCCAATGTTTGAATGTCCCAGCACTCAGTGTAGTCTTAAACAGTCCAATATGGTTCAATTTTTCCAGAAGCTGGTGCACGATAAGGAATGAGATATACCCACTCAACGCCATGCTCTTTGGCCCAGGTATCTGTGAGGTTTCAGAAATGATTCCCATTGTCTAACTCATTTATTTCTGGGGTGCCATGTCACCACAAGACTTGCTTTTCAAGACCCAGGATAGTATTTCAGGCAGTGGCATGGAGCACAGAATATGTTTCCAGCCATACTCTGGTTGCTTCCACCATAGTAAACACATGGTGCTTGTCATGGCAGGTTTGTGGAAGTGTGACATAATCTACCTGCCAGAACTACCAATATTTATATTTCAGCCATTGCCCTTCATACCAAAGAGACTCTCCCTCACCCTACCTCTCCCCTGACTCTCTACCTCCCTCTCCCCCATCTCTCTCTCCCTCTCCCTTCCTATTCCCTCCTCTGCTCCTTTCTCTCCCTCTCCCTCTCCCCCATGCCTCTCACTTTCTCTCCCTCTACCCTGTCTCTCTTCCTCTTCCCCCCAGTCTCTCTCCCTCCCTCTACACCTCCTCCCGTCTCTCTCTACTTCCTTCCCCCATCCCTCTCCCTCAGTCTCTCTCCCTTCCTCTCCCCCTCCCTTCCTATCCCCTCCTCTGCTCCTTTCTCTCTCTCACATCCTTCCCTCTCTCTCTCAGTCCTCACTGTCTCAACCTCTTTCTCTACCTGTCACACTCAATCCCCCCCATCACACTCTCTCTCTCTCCCTCCTGCCTCTATCTCTTTTTGTCTCCCTCCCAGCACTCTCTCTCTCAGCTCCCTTTCTCACTTTCTCTCTCCTTCTCGTCTCTCTCTCCCTCCCGTCTCTCACTCTCATTCTCTCTCTCTCTCTCACCCTCTCCCTCCCAGCTCTCTGCCTTTCTGACTATTGTCCTCCCGGCTCTCTCTCTCTCTCTAGCTCCCTCCCAGCTCTTGCTCTCTCTCCTTCTCTGTCATGGTTTTATAATTTTTGGTTATCGGTATTCCACATCATAACATCATGTAGTGCACTGGGAGTTAAAGAGTTAATGTTCCAGTTCTGTGGATTGTGGATAGTTCCGGGTACCTGGTTCTCAGAAGAGAAGAACAACTACATACTACATATCTCAGAGGATTTGGCGTTGTGTTTCCCTTTTCCCTTCAGAGGGTGTCATGGTTTTGTGATTTTTGGTTATCAGTATTCCACATCATAACATCATGTAGTGCACTGGGAGTTAAAGTGTTAATGCTCCAGTTCTGGGTACCTGTCCCTGTATGTCACGGGGGTCATGGGATCTGGCCCCTCCTTTTGTCTCGCTCTTACCGCCAGTTGGAGGGTGTGGGGGTTTCAGGTTTGCTCAGTAGCTCGGAAACTCTCTCCTATTTTATTTGATTTATTAGCCTCAATTTCAATTAGATTGTATTATATTGTGTTATCTTGCATTCCGATATCATAGTTAGTAAAATAAGTTTTCCTCCTTAGATCGTTGCCGCTGTTCTGTTTTTTTTTTCCTTGAACCCAGCTCCCATCTCCCTACCCATTTTCCCTTTTCCTTCCCATTTTTGGGGGCCGGGGGGCCCACAGGCCTCCAGCCCCCTTTCACGGGCATAGATTGATCTAGTTAACTCCGTGACAGAGGGAAAAGATAAAAAGCCGTTCACAGATTACTTTCTCCCTTTTTGATTGTCTGGCTTGTCTCTGTTGCAGGTACCGTCTCGTCACAGCATTAGAGTAAGGCTTTCGGACCCTCTCTCATTTTATTTGATTTATTAGCTTCAATTCTAATTATATTGTATTATATTGTATTATAGTGTGTTATCTTGCATTCCGACATCTTATTTAGTAAATTAGTTTGTTTCTCCTCAGATCGTTGCCACTGTTTTGTTTTTAGGCCCATCTCTCTACCCTTTTCCCTTTTTTTCCCTTTTTCCCTTTCCCAGGGCGTGGGTCCGTGAGTCCCCTCACCCCGCTAGTCACGGAACCAGGCCGAACCAGCCCGTAAACCATTGGCATTCTCTCTCCCAAATCTCTGTCTCATTAACACTCTCCCTCCTGGCTTCATCTCTTTCTCCTTCTCTCTTACTCTACATCCCGTCTCTGTCCCTCTCTCTCTTTCCCTCCCTCCTGGTTATTTCTCCCTCCCTCCCCCAGTCTCCCTCCTGGCTCTCTCTGTCTTTGTCTCTCTCTCTCCCTCCTGGCTCTCTTACTCTCTTTCTTTCTCTCTCTCTCTCTCCCTCCCTTCTCACTCTTCCTTTCACTTTCCCTCCCCTCTCTGTCTCTATCTGCATCCAATCTCTCTCCCTCTCCGCCTTCTGTCATGTTCTCTTTTTCTCTCCCTCATGTCTCTCTCTCTCCCTCTTGCTCTGTCTCCCTACCTGCACACTCTCTCTCACCCTCTCGTCTCTCTCTCTCTCTCTCTCTCTCTCACCCTCTTGGCTACCTCTTTGTCTAACACCCATCTCTGTCACTCTCTCCCTCTCCCTGCTCTCTGCCTCTCTCTCTCCCTCCCATCTCTCTCTCTCTCTCTCTCCATCCTTGGTCTCTCTCTCCCTGTCTCTCTCCCTCTCTTTCTCTACCTCACAGTTCTCACTTTGCCTCTCTCTTTCTCTCTTCCTCTGTCCCCCTCCCAGCTCTCTCTCTCTCACATTCTCCCTCTCTCCCTCTCAGCTCTCTGTCTTGCTCTTTCTCCCTTCTTCCCTTCCTCCCTCCCTCCCAGGTCTCTGTCTCACTCATTTCTCCATCCCTCCCTCACTCCTGGCTCTCTGTCTCGCTCCCTTCCACCCTGCCTCCCTCTCTCCCAGCTGTCGCGCCCTTTCTCCCTTCCTCCCTTCCTCCCTCCAAGCTCTGTCTCGCTCTTTTCTCCCTTCCTCACTCCATCCCTCCATCCTGTCTCACCATCTCGCTCATTTCTCCCTTTCTCCCTTCCTCCCTTCCTCACTCTCAGCTCTCTGAATTGCTCATTTCTCCCTCCCTCCCTCCCTTCCGCCTGTCTCTCTGACTTGCTAATTTCTCCCTTCCTCCCACCTGGATCCCTGTCTCACTCATTCCTCCCTTCCTTCCAACATCCCTTCCTCCCAACTCCTAGTCTCGCTCATTTCTCCCTTCCTCTCTCCCTCCCAGCTCTCTGTCTCGCTCTTTCTCCCATCCTCCCTTCTCACCCCAGCTCTCTGTCTTTCTCTTCTGCCCTTCCATCCTTCCTCCCTCCCTCCCAGCTCCCTGTCTCACTCATTTCCCCCTTCCTCCCAGCTCCCTCTCATGCTCATTTCTCCCTTCCTCCCTCCCTGCCTCCTGGATCCCTGTTTCACACATCTCCCTTTCTCCCTTACTCCCTTCCTCCTTCTCAGCTTGTTGTCTCGCTCATTTCTCCCTTCCGCCCTCAATCAGGTAGATCGACCTGCCAAAATTAAGGTGGCTCAAATAGACTTGGACTGGCAACACAAAGGTGAATTATTTCTATCTATCTCGGTGGGCCCATGAGACTTCAGGCCATCAAGGAAGAGATGCAACATATAAGTGGGCTATGAATTAAGGAAAGTAAGTTAGGTTAAAAGTTATGTGCTTTCATGAGGTGCTGAATCGGCAGCTGCAGGTTTGACCTTGCTAAGCCAGGTTCTCGCTGCCGATAACAAATGCTTTTCTACAGACTTAGACAATTAGTGCAGAAAGCGGCTCTCCTGTTTTCCCAAATAACATCGTAAGCTATCCTATCTCTGGAATGCGAGACAGTAGACTAAGATGGCAAACCACAAATTAATGAAGAAGTAGCTGATTGGTGAACAGAGTTGAGGCCTATGAGACGACCAATTAGAGCCAGCCAAGTGTCCTCCATCCTTACCCAAGTCCAAGAAAATAAGACAACGACCTTCATCGGAAAGACCACTGAGAGATACGCGTGTGTAAAAGAGCTGAGACTTGGGGCGAGGGGGGGAATGTCAATCATTTTGAGGACTCATTGTAATAACCCAGCCTTTTCTTGGACATCTAATGCATACGTAAGCAGCTTGCTTTTAAAGTATGTGCCTTTCTTGTCCTCAGGTATGCAGGCTAGGTGGGAATATCCCCTCTACATCCGGCGTGTGCGCAGCGCTGATTAAACATACCTGCTTTACAACTACTCTGTGGTTATAGAGTTTGATTTCCGCACGTCAGCTAGAGAGTGAGGGGTGGACTATGGACACTACTGCACAGGTTATTCATGACTGTGACACATGCACCACAATTAAACAAGCCAAGAGGATGAAACCTCTCCGGGGGGAAGGGCGATGGCAAAAGTATAAAGATGGGGAGGCGTGGCAGGTTGATTACATCACCTTGCCACGATCTCGGAATGGTAAACGTTATGTGCTTATCATTGTTCAGGCTACCACTGAGTGGCTTGAAATGTATGCAGTACCCCATGCTATCACCCGAAACACCATATTGGGTCTCGAGAAACAAGTCCTGTGGCGACATGGCACTCCAGAAAGAATTGAGTCAGATAATGGGATAATTTCAAAAATTCTCTTGTAAATACTTGGGCCAAAGATCATGGCATTGAGTGGATTTATCATATCCCCTATCATGCATCAGCTTCTGGTAAAATCAAATGATACAATGGGTTGTTAAAAATTATGTTGAAAACAATGGGTGGCGGAACATTTAAGCACCGGGAGAAGCATTTGGCAGAAGCCACCTGGTTGGTCAACACTAGAGGATCTATCAATTGCGATGGTCCTGCCCAATCCAGCTCCCTACAAACTGTAGAAAGAGATAAGGTCCCTGTAGTACATGTAAAGAACATGTTGGGAAAAGCGGTCTGGGTCCTCTAGCTTCTGGAAAGGGCAAACCTCTTCATGGAACTGTTTTTGCCCAGGGACCTGGGTCCACTTGGTGGGTGATGAAGAAAAATGGGGACGTTCAGTGTGTACCACAAGGGAATTTGATGTTGGGGGAGTGCAGTCAGTAATTTCATGTGTATATATATGTGTGTGCATGTGTTTAATGCTTGTTAATTATTGTTTGAATATATTAAGCATGAGGTAGTGATGTGGAATAAGGGGCGGAATGTCATGGTTTTATGATTTTTGGTTATTGGTATTCCACATCATAACATCATGCAGTGTACTGGGAGTTAAAGAGCTAATACTCCAGTTCCAGGTACCTGTTCCAGAAGAGAACTACTACTTCTCCCAGAGGACTGTTCGCTGTTCTGTTACCATTATCGCTCAGAAGGAAAAGATAAAAACTGTTCGTAGATAAGGAGATGCCATTTTTTTTTTCAACCGTCTGGCTTGTCTCTGTTTGCCGGTGCCATATCGCTCCAGCTTACTTAGAGTAAGGCCTTCGGTTCTCGGACACACTCTCTCATTTTATTTGATTTATTATCGTCAATTCTAATTATATTGTATTAGATTCTATTATAGTGTATTATCTTGCATTCTGATATCTTATTTAGTAAATTAGTTTGTTACTTCTCAGATCATTGCCTCTGCTTTTTTTTTAGGCCTATCTCTCTACCCTTTACCCTGAATAAAGGGCTAATTTGTTATATTGTTAAAATTGTAAAAGTAGTTGAGCACGAACAATGGGAAAGATATGGGGTACATCAATCATAACCCGAGGAGACTGCTGATTGGTCCAAGGAGCCACATCCTAGAAACCATCCTAGAAACTGAACCAGTTGAAGCTGGAATACTTCCTCAACTACACCGGGGTCAGAAGTACACTGCGAGGATGACATATGGCCTTCATCCCCATGACCACAGGGGCGACTACCAGAAGGCAACATGCATGCGCAAAAGCATTAATTAGGGGTGGAGTTCAGGGCATAGAATGGGCATGGAATATTGTAATGAATTCCCAGAAGTAATTGTAATAATCACTCCTTGTCTAAGAAATACTATGATTATGAATGTATACCTTCTATAAATAAAGATGTTTACTTGCTTTTGGCGGGCAGGTTAGGAAGGGCCTACCCCCTCTGCACCCAGCGTGTGCACGGCGCTGAATAAACATACCTGCTTTATAACTACCTTGTGGTTATAGAGTTTGATTCCGCAAGTCAACCCCTTTTTCTCTTTTTCCCTTTCCCAGGGCATGGATCCATGGGTCCCCCTGCCCCGCTAGTCGCAGAACCAGGATGAACCAGCCTGTAAACCATTGACACTCTCTCACTCCTGGCTCCCTATCAAGCCCCTGCCTCGCATCCTCTCCTATCCTCCCGGCTCCCTGTCGCACCCATTTCTCCATTTCTCGTTACCTCTATTTCCCTCCCAGCTCCCTGCTGCGCACCTTTCTCCCTTCCTATCGCTCCCTCCCGGCTCGGTCGCGCACCTTTCTCCTTTCCTCTCCCTCCCTCTTGGCTCCCTGTGGCACCCCTCTCTCCCTACCTCTCCCACCCTCCTGGCTCTCCGTCGCACCCCTTTCTCCCTTCCTCTCCTCCCTCCCAGCTCCCTGTCGCACCCCTTCTGCACCTGCTCTCACCCCTTCCTGACTCCCTATCGCACCTCTTCCTCCCTACCACTCCCTCTCCCTCCCTACTGTTTCCCTGTTGTGCCCCTTCCTCCTTTCCTCTCCCTGCCTCCCTGCTCCCTGTTGCGCCCATTTCTCCCTTTCCCCTGACTCTCCCACACACCTGGCTCCCTGTCGACCCCTATCTCCCTTCTTCTCCCTCCCTCCTGGCATAATGTAGCACCCCTTTCACACTTCTCCCTCCCTCCCTCCCAGCTCCCTGCTGACCCCTATCTCCCTATCTCTCGGCTCTGTCATGCCCCCTCGGCTCCCATCGCACCCCCTAGGGGTGGCCAGCAGGGAGAGGGAGGTGATTGTCCCCCTCTACTCAGCTCTTGTGAGGCCCCATCTGGAGTACTGCATCCAGGCCTGGGGCCCCCAGTACAGGAAAGATGTGGAGCTCTTGGAGCGGGTCCAGAGGAGGGCCACGAAGATGATCAGAGGGCTGGAGCACCTCTTCTACGAGGAAAGGTTGAGGGAACTGGGATTGTTTAGCTTGGGGAAGAGAAGGCTCCGGGGAGACCTCATTGCAGCCTTCCAGCACTTCAAGGGAGCATATAAACAGGAAGGGGAACGGCTGTTTACGAGGGTGGATAGAGATAGGACAAGGGGGAATGGTTTTAAACTGAGACAGGAGAGGTTTAGATTAGATATTAGGAGGAAGTTTTTCACACAGAGGGTGGTGAAGCACTGGAGCAGGTTGCCCAAGGAGGTTGTGGATTCCCCATCCCTGGAGGCATTCAAGGCCAGGCTGGATGTGGCTCTGGGCAGCCTGGTCTAGTGGTTGGCGACCCTGCACATAGCAGGGGGGTTGAAACTAGATGATCACTGTGGTCCTTTTCAACCCAGGCCATTCTATGATTCTATGATTCTATGAATTCCTTCCACTCCCTCACGCGGGGCTCCCTGTTAAGCCCCTTTCTCCCTTCCTCTCCCTCCCTTCCTCCTGGCTCCCTGTCAAACCTCTTTCTCCCTATTGCCCTATTTCTCCCTCCCTCCCGGTTCCCTGTAGTGCGCCTTTCTCCCTTCCTCTCCCTCCCTTCCTCCCGGCACCATGTCGCACCCCTTTCTCCATATTGCCCTTCATCTCCCTCCCTCCTGACTCACTGTCGCACCCCTTCCTCCTTTCCTATCTTCCCTCCCTGCTCCCTGTCCCGCCCCTTCCTCCCCTGCTCTCACTCCCTCCTGGCTCCCTATCGCGCTCCTTTCTCCCTTCCTCTCCCTCCCTACCAGCTCCCTGTCACACCCCTTTCACCCTTCCTCTCGCTTCCTCCAGGCTCCCTGTCGAACCTCTTTCTCCCTATCGCCCTATTTCTCCCTCCCTCCCGGCTCCCTGTAGTGCCTCTTTCTCCCTTCCCCTCCCTCGCTTCAGGTTCCCTGTCACCCTCTTACTTCATTCCACTGCCTCTCACGTGGCTACCTGTCAAGCCCCTTTCTCCCTTCCTCTCCCTCCCTCCTAGCTCGCTGTCACGCCCCTTTCACCCTAATTCTCCCTCCCTCCCAGCTCCCCGTTTCACCCCTTTCTCCCATCCTCTCCTCCCTCCCAGCTCCCTCTTGCACTGCCCCTTTCTCCCTACCTCTCCCTCTCTCCCGGCTCTCTGTCACTCTCCTTTCTCCCTACCTCTCCCTCCTTCCCAGCTCTCTGTCACTCCCCTTTCTCCCTACCACTCCCTCTCTCCCAGGTCTCTGTCGCACCCCTTTCAACCTTCATCCCTACCTCTCCCTCCCTCCCAGGTCTCTCTGTTGCGCCCCTTTCTCCCTACCTCTCCTACCCTTCCGGCTCACTGTCGGGCCCCTGTATGGGAACTGTTGAATCATGGCCTGAACCTCTGATTGACCACCTGAGGCAAGCACTGAGTCAGCCATGGGAGCACAGGTGAAAGCAATTCACCTGTGTGCCTGGAAGGGGTGGAGCCAGGCTCCACCTCTCCTAGACCCCATTTAAGGGCTGACTTCCACTGAGGAAGGATCTCTTCCTGGAGATCGCTCCTTCTGGAGTCTTGTGAGCCTACAAC
>JACDJE010000631.1:211446-239668 GCA_016647715.1 Pavo muticus | reverse complement strand
CTTCCTCTTCGCGCCAAGTCCTCCCCAGGGAAGCCACACCTCTCCTCCCGTCAGGATACTCCACATGCCCATAAGGGGCAGTAAACGGAACCAGAACATTAACTCTTTAACTCCTACTGGTTCACATGATGTTCTGATGTGGAATACTGATCACAAAAGAAAAATCACCAAACCACAACAGTGCCCATTGCGTCTTGTCCTCTTATTGGACATTCAAAGGAATTTCTGGCCCCACTTTCTGAGCTACTCATCATATATGCATATTTATATGCATGAGTAAGTGGTTTCATGAGACTTCTCTAGGCTAAACACTGCCAGTTCTAGACCTCTTCTCATATAACAAATACTCCAGTCCTTTCATCATTTTTATGGGCCTTTACTGGACTCATTCCAGTAGATTCATAACTCTCTTGTCCTGAGCAGCACATCATTGGACCTGGAACCCAAATGTGTCTCATCAGTGCTAAGTTAGGAGAAAGGTTCACCTCATTTGGTTTCCTGTTAATAATCTTTGTTATGATGCCCAGGATGCTGTTAGCCTTCTATGCTAGAAAGGTACATTGCTGGCTTATGTGAACCAGGACACCCAGGTCCTTTTCTGTCAAACTGTTTTCTAGCCATCTGCACTGCAGCTGTGTGCATATATTTCCTCCCCATTGGCAGTTTAGCATTTCCTTTTGTTGTACACAGTGAGATTCCTATTGGACATTTCTCTATCCTGCCAAATTATCCCTGAACACTGGGACTGATAACCTATCTGGTGTACACATTTCCTTCCACTTTAGTATCCTCCGAAAACATGTACTTTGTTCAAGTGATTAATAAAGTTGTTCAACATTTGTGGACCCAGATAAGTAATATTGACCCCTGTGGTACACCAGAGCAGCTGACCTTCAATATGACTTCATGAATCTCATCATTCCTTACAGTCTTGTAGTTCACCGGTTTTCAGTCCATCTCATTAATCATACTTCTGTTTGTCTATGAGAATGTTATGGGAGTCAGTGTCAAAAGCTTTGCTAAATTCAAGACAAAGAGCATTCACTTGTCAATCACTCTAGTAAACTCAGAATAGAAGGGTATGAAGTTTGTTAAGTATGATTCCATATGCTTCCCATATCTATACTGCCTATATCCAATTGCCTTTTTCTCCCTCATATGTTTGGAATTTGTTTGCAGGTTTTCCTCTATTGTCTTCTTAGAAATTAAGGCAAAGCTGACTACCTGTAGTTCCCCAGATCTTTCTTCTTTCCGTTCTTGAGCAAAGGAGTGATCTTCACTTCCTATAGTCACCGTAGCAACTCTAAGATAAATCCAAAGTAGTCTTGCAATTAAATGAACCAACTCTTCGGCAGTGGTGGGTGCAATCCATCAGGTCCCAGGAATTTAGGTAAATCTATTTTCTTTTAATCATTCATATTCTGGTCTTCTCTCCTCTACTGAGTGTAGATCTTTTCCTTCCAGACTTTTCCTCTCATCTCAAGGCCTTGAGACTTACTCTTAAGTATCAAAATATGAAAGTCTTTGTCTCAGTCTTTTCTGTGTCCTTTGTCACCGGTTTCCTTGTCTCCTTAAGCAGTGGGCCCACATTTTCCTTTGTCTTCATTTTTCTTCTGATGTACCTGTAGAAACTATTTTATTGCCCATCATATTCCTCACCTGTTGTGCTCCAGGTGAGTTTTGACTTTTCTAACCCCATTTCTGTATGTTTGGATGTTGTGTCCATGTTCTTTCTGTGTCACCCGTCCTTCAGTATGTTGCATTTTCTAGCCTTAGTTTTCTTAGGATCTCCATGTACATCTATTAAAGATTACATCTTTTGTAAGAGTGACTTATATTTTGTCAGAAGATGAGGAAAAAAGATCATGGAATATAGCATAATGCATGCAAAATGTGTAAGGTCCAGTAAATGGGGAATCAGCAAAAACAGTAACAGCGTCCTCTGAGAGGCATGGGAAGTAAGCACTGAAGCTGCTGAGTTGGTGGATGACAAGTGAACAAGGGAAATTTCCCATGCAAAATGGATTTCATGGAAATTTTCATTTCAGAAATTCACTGTAACTGGTAATGTAGAAAGAGAGTCTAAAGGACACTTTTTTTTTTAGAGTTACTTATTTTGTTTACGAGGTTTATATTCTAATTGAAATATAATTTTAGAAATGGTATATCCTTTTAGCAGATTTCTCTGTGTGAAAACACAGATTTCCTTCAAACCCCTACTCATCTTGGAGTATAAGTTTCTGCAATTGTTTCAGTTTTATCAGATCTTAACACTTCACTGACTTTGCTAATCCTCAGCAGAAGCTGCAAAGTGCAAAACTGACTATAAACACTGTCAATTAATTGATATGTTTGGTTTATTCCACGATTTCCTTCTCTGTAAGACTTAGAAGTTATACTTATGAAATGACTGCTCTAATGCAAGGAAATATGTTATTAGCATTTCCAAACTAGATCATAAGGAAAATATATTATTTTTTCTTCTACGTTCATTTGAGATAAATACTTTTTAAAAGAACATGTTTTGTTTTCATTTATTTAGTAAATGTGACTACATGTAGTCTTTTAGTGTTTATCATTATGTGAAGCTAGTCATTTTTGTATCTGAAGGCATGCAACAATAAAACCAATAAAAAAAATTTAGGCTAGTCAAATTATTTAGCAGTTACTGTGTAAAAAAAAATTACTTAACACTTCCAGATAATGCTGATTAAAATGAGACAAAGTTCTGAATTCAGTTCTATACTTCTTTTAGGGATTGCACTTTTCTTGAAGTGTTCAATATGAAACTTCATTTTGACCACAGTAGGAAAAATTCTTTATCTGCACTGAAATGAGAGAACGTTACTTTTTTTCTGGTATTTAGAAAAGGCTGATAAATCAAAATACCTTACAGACTGCTGAAACTGTGGCACCATCTTCAGTTTCCACAGCAGGAAAAAAGACACAATTTCTCCACAGTTTTGGCTTTCAGTGCTGATCCCTGAATCCTAGATTCTGGATAGATGCACCTTAAAGATACGTTTATTTTTTTTAAGCAAAAGATTTGTATCACATTCTCCATTCATCAGTTAATGGCATTGAAGCCCATCTCGCTGCACTAAATGTACTGTGTATAGTTTTCACCATACTACAACTACAAATTTGACTAGTGGTACAAAAGACTGGGAAAAAAATAAAGGTTTATTAGCTTGTGTGATACACTGAAATGCTGTCTTACTGCTTCCAAAAACTCAAATTGCAACAGCACTGAAAAGCAGAATGCAGATGTCAACAGCTGCTTGCTGACTTAGTTGCATAAAGAACAGATGTTCCTATATCCATCAAATAATAATGAATAAACAACTGAAAACCATGTAAAGCAATAGATACACTTGCTTATGTGGTGTTCCATACCAAAGAAATGTCCTACCTCCGATCTACTTTTTTTTTTCCTGAAGTTTATTCATAACAATAATTGACTGCTTTTGTTGCAAGTCTTCTTTTCATTTTGTGTGGAAAAAATGCCAGATACAGTAACTAGAACAGTAACTGCACTTTGAAAGTTATGTGGATCACAAAATAAAGTTCTGAATAACAAAGCCAAACAAATTATTTCATAATAGGTCTGACTAGAAAACGAAATAGAAGATTAAGTGGGGAGCAAGTAATCCTTTTCGCTTTTTTTTTTCTTTTTTCTTTTCTTTTCTTTTCTTTTTTTTTTTTTTTTTTCTGCTAAAATTGAAGTAATCTTTGATTATGAGATAACTTCTTGTTTAAGAATTAGTATTTATCCAAGCCTAGGTAGTTTCACAAGACCAAGCCTTTGAACTCTGTCTTTAATTCCTTTCTGCAGTGGTTTCACTATACTCTACCACACTCAGGGTAAACCTTATCACTTTCTACAACTACGTGAAGGGAGGTTGTGGTGAGGTGAGAGTCAGCCTCTTCTTCTGTGTAACTAATGATAGGACTATAGGCAACTGTCTCATGTTGCACCAAGGGAGATTCAGGTTGGACATTGGGAAAAATTTATTCTCCAAAAGAATGATTAGGTGCTGGAATGGGCTGCCCAGGGGGGTGGTTAGGTCATTGTCTTTCGAGAAATATACCAAATGCTGGGTCCTACACTTTGGCCACAATAACCCCAGGCAACGCTACAGGCTTGGGGCAGAGTGGCTGGAAGACTGTGTAGAGAAAATGGACTTGGGGGTGTTGATTGATGCTAGACTGAACATGAGCCAGCCGTGTGCCCAGGTGGCCAAGAAGGCCAATGGTGTCCTGGCTTGTATCAGAAATAATGTGACCAGCAGGAACAGGGAAGTAATTTTCCCCCTGTACTCAGCACTGGTGAGGCCGCACCTTGAGTACTGTGTCCAGTTTTGGGCCCCTGGCTGTAAGAAAGACAATGGAGGCCCTGGAGCGTGTTCAGAGAAGGCCAACAAAGCTGGTGAGGGGTCTGGAGCACAGGTCTTATGAGGAGCGGCTGAAGGAGCTGGGATTGTTCAGTCTGGAGAAGAGGAGGCTCAGGGGAGACCTTATTGCTCTCTATAACTACCTGAAGGGAGGTTGTAGTGAGCTGGGGGTCAGCCTCTTCTCTTGTGTGACTAGTGATAGGACTAGAGGGAATGGCTTCAAGCTGCGCCAGGGAAGGTTCAGGCTGGACATTAGGAAATACTACTACTCTGAAAGGGTGGTCAGGCACTGGAATGGGCTGCCCAGGGAGGTGGTGGAGTCACCATCCCTGGAGGTGTTCAAGAAGCGTTTGGATGTTGTGTTGAGGGACATGGTTTAGTGAGAACCATTGGTGATGGGTGAATGGTTGGACTGGATGATCCTGTGGGTCTTTTCCAACCTTAGTGATTCTATGATTCTATGATTTGTATGTTGTACTAAGCGACATGTTTTAGTGGGGAAATATTGGTGATATGTGGATGGTTGGAGTGGATTGTCTTGGAGGTCTTTTCCAACTTTGGTGATTCTATGATTCTACAAGGCTGGGAGTGTTCAGACTAGAAGAGAGAAGTATTTCAGGAGATCGTATGTATAAATATCTGATCCATAATACATATCCGTATGTTTAAACACCTGATAGCATTATGTGGAGAAGATGGAATCAGACTGTTCTCAGTGTTGCACAGTAGCAGGAGAGGTGGAAATGCAGAAAGCCAGAGAGATTAAAAATTACATCTGAATATAAGAAAAATATTTTTTCCAGTGGAGGTGATAAAAGCTTACACAGATTGCCCAGAGAAGTCATGGAGTCTCCATTCTTAGAGATATTCAAGTCCGTCTGGACACAGCCTTCAGAAACATGTTCTAGGTAACGCTGCTCTAAGCAGAGGGTTGGAATAGTTCTTCAAATACGCCGAACAATTTTTTTCCATTCTGTGATTCTGTGAAGTGCTAGTTGAGTGACATAATCATAGCTGTTATTACCTAGCAAATACAGGCAAGGATAATTTGTCTTCAGTGAATTCAGAATTATACAGGAAACTTATCACTAGTGATGGAAAACTCTTCCAAGGCAAGTAAGATAGATATACTGTCAATAAGCTAACTCCAAACGCATTTTCCTCAAACCACTTTTCTGCTTCTCTCACATGGAGAGTGTTTTACTGTTGTAATTCATCAATTCCAATCTTGTATTTTTTTGCTGAATGCTACCCAGAATAGAAGTATGTTTTCCTGCACCTATTAAGAAGTTTTAGGGGTTTTAAATTCCCAGTTCATAGTGTTATTAACAAAGCCGACAGTCAAAGTGGCAATGAATAACAGCATCAAACCAGTTTCCCTGGAATCCCAAGGGGCAATGTAAATTTAAAAATGATAATCAGCTGAATTTTGGAGCCGAACATGACTTGTGTGATCATTCCCAAATTAATGATACTGAGTGATATGTGTTGGACATGTATGGAATTTTAGACTCCGTGACCCAGAAATTATTGTGTTTAAAAGAATGTTAATAACTGAAATAGGTCCTAGAATACCTGTCTCATTTTATAGACATATACAGCATTATCTGCAACAGAACCCTAAGACATAATGATGTATAATTTACATTATCATGGATTGAATAAGCAACTGAGTAAAAACTGTCAAATTATATTGTTGTTTTTAATATGGATGCACATCCCAGTCTCTCAGAAAGACATGAATTGTAATTTCATGCTTTAAAACTTCACAATACAGAGAATTGATCATTAGATTTCCATTTGTTAAAGCAGCAATATGAGGAGAATACAATCAGATCTATAGTAGTTTATCATTTTGTATGTTGTAGACTATGGCAACATCTTTAAAAAGATATCTTAAAGAACAATATAGCAATTATATAAAATACTTTGTAGAACTACTGTTAAAGAAAACACGTTCTGAAGTGATAATTATATATTCAAACATGACTTGTACATCTCAATATATAATCCTATGTACTTTTCTAAGCTCCAGTTTTTTTTTCTTGTTTGTTCTGCTTTGGAGTAATTTGTTCTCAGAAATCGACTCAATTGCATTTTATTAAGTAGAGCTAAACATTTGCACTTTATTCTACTCAATATTTTTTGAAAAAATAAAGTGTGAAAACAATCAAATTTACTGAGCACTAAGATTATCTATTGATAATTTTTATATTTAGCAAAATTACTTTCTAGATGAGTAGAGTTTTTCGTTTTACAGCAAGTTGTTAGAGATGTAAGCTAGTGTGGAATTAAGGTGAGCAGTATTTAATTATTCCTCATTTATTTTGATTTCATCTTTAATGTTTCTGGATTTTGACTTACTTTCTCAAATTTACATTAAGAAGCATGGATTTCTTTGAATTTTCCATCATTTCTCATAAGATTCTAGAGTATCCAGAACCCATGTAACAAATTTTGTGTTAATTATTAGGATCATAGGATCACTAGGGAAAAATAAGCATCAGTAAGACATATTTTTACTATTGAAAGCGCAGCAGATTATCTATGCTGTAGTCAGATACCAGAACTGATTTGTAAGATATATTACCTAAAAGTAAATGTATTAATTACTGTATCTAGTGCAGTAAATCTGTAACAGCCCTTTCCTTTATAAGCAGCCTTGTTAAAGGACTAAAGCATTCCTACTATAAAAAATATTTCATATTACTTTTGGTATGTTATTATAAATCAAGAACTAATAAAAGATAATTCATCTGAGTATTTTTCTTTGCCTTCATTTCCCCACCCTCCACCTTTTTACTTTGTTTGCTTGCTTGTTTGTTTTATAATATAGATTTAATCAGTACTTTGGTCTACAGCACTTATGTATGTATTATATTTGTATATATATACGAATGCTGTGCTATATACATACATAAATGCTTGTATACCATATAACATATGTAATAAGTAATTTATTTATGAATTAATAACTAAATCATAATTTTGAAGTTGAATAGCAAATAGCAGTAATATTATATATTATATATACTTTTATATATATACATAAATGATATTATTTGATTTTTTGTTACTTGATTGCAAATTTTTTATTTTGACAAATTAAAGTAAGCAGTATTTTGTTAGTAACCATAAAAATTAAGCTTGCTTCTTTCCGTTCATTTCAAGTAGATATTGAAAGTCTTTTTTTTACTAATATTATTGTTATTTTTCTTCAGTCCAGCATTCACATGCATATGCTTCAAGGTGTGTGTTTCAGGAGAGTGAGAAAAAAAACATAATTACCTTTTGGATCACATCAAGACATACATAGGTTCCTCAATAACAAAACAATATATCTATACAAAATATAACATAACTCTATTTACTATATTATATATGCATAACAATAATAAAGTATGATAAAAATATATAATAATATAATGATAGTATAGCACAGTATATAGCAATGTAATAACATTAAAGCAATATATATTTTATACAGGCAGATAATGATAGCACAAGAATGAATGGTTTTAAACTAAAGGATAGGAGATTTAGATTTGATATTAAGAAGAAATTATTTACACAGAATTTGGTGAGGCTCTGGAACATGTTACCCAGATAAACGGTGGATACTCCACCCCCGGGAAGTGGTCAAGGCCAGGATGGATGTCACCTTGGGCAACATAATCTAGTACTGACAGGTCTGCCCACAGCAGAGTGGTTGGCATTATGTGATCTTCATGGTCCCTTCCAACCCTATGAAGGGCTGAAGAATGAAGTATGATCCTATGATATTTATATCCTATCCATAGTATGATCCTATGATATTTTCTGGTAATTTGTATAAGTCATATATACATATAATCATTTATTAATTGCAGCTGAATTTACATGCTCTTATCTAATTAAAGTCATGATTAAGAATTTAAGTAAGGTTCCTGAAGACAGTTCTTAAGTATGCCAGATGTTCCTGATTGAAGAAAAGTGAAGTTTAATAATTATGTGTTTTCTTTTGATCCATATTTTTACCTAGTAAGTGCCTGTCTCTTACTCTGCTTCTTCTGTTTATGACTTCTCAATTTCATGCAGCAAAATTTCTGTTCTGCTGCTTCTTCTGCACCTCTCTGGAATGTGCTTTGGAACTTTTGAATAAAAGGTCTATTTCCTTTTACATTAGTGTAAATTCTTAACTTGTGACTGGCTGATTGCAATCAAGGGCTTTAATAGTTTATCTGGCAGGTATTCCTTAAAAAAATTGGAATCAGAATTGTAGACCAAGTCAGTAAAAGTTGTTAATCATTTTATTTCCATCCCATTGTAGATTATCTAAGGCAAACAAAAACTAAATCAAGACTAGAAACCTCTGTGAGGTGGCGTTACATACTTGTTTATATTAAATATGAGTAATATATCTTATGCATAAGAATATGTTTATTTTCAGTTTATTCATGCATTACTGACAACTCACTCCTTCTTCACCTTCTTTCTTCCTTGTGGGTCTGAGAAAGCCTCTCATTGTACTTTTTTTGTGGGTACATTTTTATCTTTTTTTTTCCCAAATGAGGTACACTTTAGTGTGTCTGAGTTCTCATATTATCAAATACTTTAGCTAGAATCTGTATCTAATACATTTTAATTTACACATGTGCTAACAGAAGTTACATGGATGTGTTCTTTTATTTTGTCATGAATCAGTAAGGCTAGATTTCTGATCAACAAATTCCTTCCTAGTCTAATTTTCAATGTAGAATTTTTCTTCTGAGTAAAAGGAAAGCAAACAAACAAACAAAACCAACAAATGCAAGTACATAGTCTTTTTTTTATATATAATATTTTTATTCCTATATTGTAATATAGTGCAAGTTGTCGATTTCCATCAAGTCATATTTACAGACCATATCCTCACATCAAGACTGTGATAACGTATTGACTCAGGAAGAAGTACTTCCTTTTTTTTTATCTCCCTTATCTCTGTTGAGCACTTCTTGACTGTGTCATCACTCATCTGTAACTTACTATATCTAAGATGTGGTGTTCATATACAACAAATTTATCACAGGCTGCAGTTTGTACCCTATGATGCTGAGGCATGTTTTCTACTGAAGTCTTTAGAGTTTTTGGTCAATAAGTTATCAGGGGAAGAATTTCTCCCCAGTTGTTTAGGTCACAAGTTACTATCTTCTCAATCAGAAATCATTAGAGGAACCTATCCCGCTTTCTCTTGGAATCAAAATTCCCTGAGTTGCTTTATGAATTTTGAGTGCATAAAGTATATGCTGCTGACATTTGAGGTAACCTTTGGAGACCAGAATTATTTTGTTAAGGTTGTGTGTTACTTTTATCACGAACCTTACAATTTTTGAAAAGGCAAAAGAAAATGGACAAATAGGTATCTGTATGGTTGGCATATAGATATGTCATATTGATATTGAGATGTGTATAACTCAAAATAAGCCAGATACTTAATACAGTCTTCCTGTACTGCTGTCACACAAGAAAACAGAGGAAACCTGAAGTTCAGCTAGGGTGGTAAGGAAGTGGCAGGCTGAAAACTTTCCCTGTTGTTTTTGTTGATGGTTTATTTCCATCAGAATCTCGCCTTCATTACCCTCAGTTGCTATCCTATTGAAAGATATGATACAGCTGAAAGACAGAAGGAATCTAAGTAAAAGACAATTGAGAAAAACAGAAAATTATGACCATCTTGTGATTTCAGAGATATAGAAAATGGAAAAAAAAACAAACTGATTATAATTTGATGGGATAGAGAAAATCAGAGTGTATAGCATTATCTAGAGCATGGAAAAGACAGAGGGCCACAGAGAAAAAGGAAAAAAATCAACAGTAAGTTTAGAGTCTGACAGGAGGTAGAGTGGGAATTAATTCATTAAACAAGGATGGGAGCATTAAATAAATAAATAAATAAATAAAACCAACAAACAACAACAACAACAACAGGAGGAAGACAAGCAAAAATTAGCAATCAGGAATAGTTTTGCATGTCCTGAAATTTGAAGATCTTATCCATATTCATAATATTTTTCTGTCACAGAATACACCATAAGACCACATGTATCCCCTTCACCATCAAAATGACATAGAAATATCAGAAGGGTAGGGAATGGTGGATTTCTGAGAGGAGTATGAGGAGAAAAGGTAGGAGGATAAAAAAAAAAAAAAAAAGGAAAGGGAATTGAGGCTGGGGACTTAAAGGAAACATAAAGAAGCAAACAGGGATATTGTTTTGGAGTGGAGAAAGATCTTTCAAAAGCACAAATGAGCTACGGAGAGAATACAGAAATTGTTATAAGAAAAATAATTAAAAAATGTTGCAAGAAAAGAGGTCTTCCAGGATGGAAGTAGAAGTGATGATGTGGCAGTATGGAATAAAAAATAATAATTAAAAATCTCATAAATTGTTAGAATGTGTTTTCACTTTTAGAGATCCTGAAGCCGTTGGTAGTTCTAAATCTGTACTTGTTTCAATCTATAAAAAAAGTCAGCAATAAAAAAACAAAGAATTGAATTTCACACTTTGGAAAAATAATGTTGAGGGATAAGGAGAAGAAGATGTAGCATAGCAACAAGTTTTTCAGTCTTTTAATATGGTAGTGAAATTTTGTTGAATGCTTTTTGCATGTTCTCTCTATTCTTTAACACTGACAATTATTTGTATTCAGCATGCTTTCTGATTGCACTTATTTCTTTATTCCTATCTTTCACTACAAATCTTAATGTCAGTTGTGATTAGGAGTCTGTTGCTTATTGATAATGTTGATATCTACATAGCAAGCTATTTATGCACTTAATTTAGTTTTATTTGTAGGGATGAAACAGATATTGTGGAGTTCTGAATTCTCCGACAGTTCCATGAGTGTCACTTAATTGAAGCCTTTTCTTTCCAGTAGCTTTCTTTTTCTTTAACCATACGTACCTGATCATATGTGAGAAAATCACTTTCATAACTAACCCAAATACTGTCAGTGGCTAAAGTCACTGGAAATCTTTCTTCTCTGCCTGAACGTTTACTTTTTACATGCATTTAGATACTAACAGAGGATTACATCATAGTTGTCATGGATGCTGCGTGTACGTGTGTGCACATGAAAATGATATGTGCCAGCTACTCAAAGAATCACTTTGAGTGAGATTCTCAAGGGTTTGGAAATGACTAGTAACAATTTATAGGTCTGATCTATGATTATTCTTAAAATCTTTCTGTGAAGGAATGTTGAAGATAAGCATTCTCTATACAGACCTCTAATGGTTGTTGATGAGTCAGGTTCATGGTTGAATGTGATGATCTTGAAGGTCATTTCCAATGTAAATGATTTTTTAATTCTGTATGAAATTTTCCTTTCTCTTTCTGCTGTCATACTTTGTTTTCTGTCTTGCTTTCATCCATTAGAGAAAATTAAAACAATCCAAGACCATTCATGAACAAAGGCTTGCAAGAACTGTCAATCTTTCAAAATCTAAGTTTCCATATCGCTGATACTCCTTTGTCCTGCCTAATATATCTAATCTCTTTTGTAGTCCTACATGAGGAATAAGGGACTTAAATAGTGTATGGGAAAATCATAGTTATATCATAATTAAACCTGCAAACCCTGTTTTACCTAGATTCCTGGCATTGTGACAACATTTAGGTCCTTACATTCTCTCTTACATTTATTGTCTTCTCACTTACAGCTGACCTTACTGGTAATGATGCTAACTGTATTGTTAAACTGAAACTGCAATTGCCTGGAAATTACTAAATTTTAATTCATTTATTTGTTTGTTTGTTTATTATTTGAATAGAACAAAATTTATTAAATATATTTTTCAGTGAATTTTCTAGAGAATAGTTTTATTTACCATTGCCTAATTCATGGATCTGCAAAATTTCAAATATTTTCTTTGCAAATCTGTAGTATATTCTACAATATGCATAAACTGCAATATATTTTAGAAGACATTTCTCTTGGTCTTGTGCAGGGAGGTGAAAATAGAAATGTCTGATAAAATATGCTAAGTTTATTGTACAAAGACAAATCCCTACACTTACATTTATCAGTAGATGTCATATACTTTTTTCTATGGTAATCTGAATTCCTTGCAGATTTTTATATTTTGGTCTTGAAAGAGCTTGAGCCGTTCTCTGTATCACTATGTAATGACAAACAAATCAGGAACACTGTATCATGTTTTAGATTATGATAGGTGAGTCTCCAATGTAAGAAATATGTGATCATAAAGAGTCTGCAGTAAGGAAATTCAGTTTCCATAAGCAAAGACAGTTTTTTTTAAATATTTGTTGCTAAGAGGTTCAGGAAAATTCTTCATGTTGTTTTTTAATGCAAGTGCTGTCATCATTAAAATTAGAAAGGGGAAATTAAAAAGTGTAGTGCTCTAAAAGGTACTGATGTGAATACACAGTTATGAATGTTATAGCACTTTTCATATTTTATTGAAATTTTTAAAGTTTATTTTATTATATATAGAATGAACTTGTGTGTGATTTGATCCAACATTTGGAAACTATCTGAAAAATTTAAATAAGCCTTTTTAGTGAAAGATGAAAATGAAATGTGAACTACAGAAAATAGGCTTTCCTCATTTTTTTAGGATTTCATCTGTTTTATTCTGTTTTCCCAGAACCCAGTGCAGAGTAGTTTTGGTCTGTGATGAAAACTTGTCTAGACAACAATAATAATGAAAGAATATAATCACTATAGATACGACACCCTGTCGATACTTATATTTTTTGGAGGGGAGGACATTTTTTTCTCCCTGTTTAATATGTGGGCAACTCAAGACATCTGCATCATACGTTAATCTTACAAACTTGCTGCAAAATGAAAACTAAAGCTACTTGACTGCTAAAACATTCACCAGCTCTCAGAGGGATTGTTTACTGCCAGAATCTAGGTAGTTAGCTAACTGAAAATAGGTAACTGATATCAGCATATTATTTGCTATACTTTGCGAATGTTTTTCAGATCATGAAGATGGAAATATGTAGTGGATCAGTTGATACCCATCTGTGTAGAAGGGCTGACCTGAAAGTAGTGCCTCCTATTTTATTATGTTGGATCATTAAGTCAGAGTTGGATGTTGATAGTGTGGCCTTAGGAGATGAAACTTCCCACCAGTATTTCATTAAATTTTGTTGCCATGAAACAGATGGCAGCAGAGGGGCAGTCTGACAAAATGGTATCTGACATGGAAGTGTGTATAAAGCTAAGGTGTGTCATTGAATTCCTCCAGGTGGAAAAAATGACACCCACTGATATTCATTGACACTTGCTGAATATTTATGGAGACAAAACAGTGGATGTCAGCATGGTGAGGTGGGTGGTGCATTTCAGGAGTGACAACAGTGATGTGAAAGACAAGCTATGTTCCAAATGTCCATGTACAACAATTGCTCTCATCTTTCTGATGCCAGTGAATTTTTAGATCATGTGCTGCCATGTTCCCATTTATTCTGAGACATTAATTATTATAGAATATGGATCAACTGTAGCAATTATGTGTGTGCAAAGCATGCTCCACCAGCTCAGACAATGGGATTCACTCTAGAGGGTCTACCTTTCATACCATTGTATTTATACAATACTACGGTACTTCTATCGATATCACTAGAATTATCTTGATGAAATGAACCCTCACAAAGAAAAAAAATGTAACAGAAAAAGGACAAAGATTTTCTGTCTTGTTGCAATATCTGTTTTAAATGGCTGTCAAAATATGCTTCTACATTTTTAATAACAATATTTTTAACTTATAGTCTTTTGCATTTATTTGTCAAGCTGAGAGGTTTATCATGACAGACTGGAAATGTCTTGAACTTGAGATAAGGCAGAGAAGTGAGTTGTTGACAGGTTGATTTGTTTCAACCTGTTGAAGAAATATTTTTCAATTTCTTTCTAGAAAAAAGCTATGCAAATAGAAATTAATATTCAAATAATCAGCATAACAATTGATATTAACATACAGCACCTTCCTAGATATTTATTGCTGCAGTAAAACTTCTGGCTTATATGAATCAGCTTTCATTGCAGTTTATTAGCAATCAATGATGATTATTTGGCTCTCATGTTTACAAAATATAATTCATCATCATCTTATCTTTTATTTATGAGACAATGCCAAATGAAAGAAACAAATTATGCATAATTTTTGGTTGGAAGAACTCTGCACTCTATAGCTTATTAACTTTGCCACGAAGTAGCAGTGCTCGATGTTCTACCCTAACTGCCATCTGCATTCAGTCCGCCTTCAGCTCACACTAAAGGAGAAAGCAGATTCTTCAGTGTATTCTCACACTCCGGCAGATGTGGTTTTTACCACCATTTTAGAAATGTCCTGACCTTATGAAGAAACATAGAGATTTTCCATTTACTTCAGGGAAGCCAAGATTTTATCCCTTCTATTTACTGTGTTGATACTTTGGTTCACACCTGTGCCAAGCAAATATGAAGCAGAAGAGAGTAGATTTCTTCTGTTCACTCTCCTTCCATTGGGAATAATTTCCAGCACATCAAAAATATATGGGTGTTCTGAAACAAAACTTTACAATATCTGTTGTTCTCAGTTTTATAACTCTCAGTTTAAAGTAAAATATTATAAGAAAGAAAAAATTAAGCTAGAGTGTCATCTCTGATGTCGTCGTATCTGCTGCTGGGGACTGCATGTAACTACAAGGAGAGATAATCATTCTAGTTATTTTTCTTACAGATTTTTTAAGTTAGGAGAATGACAGTCATATCTAATCACTGGATTCATACTGTGCTAGTGTGTAAATTGCATGTATTTCCAAAAACAACAAAAAAAGGATGAAAAACAAAATTAATAAAGTAAAAGGAGTAAGTGAAAGTACAAATGAGCACCTGAAATAGCACATATCATAACGGCACTTTTTTACCAACTGAAGCTCTAATTTTCACAGATTTTAATGACCCCAGTGTGAAATTACTGATCTAAATATCATCATACTTATTACTATACAACAGAACTCTAGTTATATTATTCTAATTGTCACTCATATAGTAAACATCCACTTCCAAAGAGAAATTAATTGGAGGCTTCTACATACTCTGTATCAATTTTTCTCCCAATTGACACGCTAAAACAATACTCAAACTCACCAGTAAATTTTAATTTGACAATACCCTGCAACACTAAAATGCATTTATCTTTTTTCCTTTTTCCTTCCCTTCCCTTCTCTTCTCTTTCATTCTGTCTCCCTCTTCCTCTCCCAGTGTCAACGGTTTGCAGGTTGGTTCAGCCTGGTTCCGTGACTAGCAGGGCGGAGGGATTTCACAAAATCCGCTCTTCCGCGGAAGAGGGAAACAGGGGACCCCAAAATAATAAGAAAAAGTGGCAACAATCTGAGGAGAAACAAACTAATTTACTAAATATGGTATCGGAATGCAAGATAACACACTACAATACAATATAATTAGAATTGAAGCTAATAAATCAAATATAATGAGAGAGATTGTCCGAAAGCTGGGTAGGCCTCACCATAACGCTGAGGTGAGATGCGCAGTCCAGTCAAGCAGCAGGGAGAGAGACTGACTAAGAAGAGCGGGTCAGATGACCTAACAAGGCCTTATATTTGTTCCCCCTGAGCAGAATGATAACAGCACAGCAAATAGTCTTCTGGGGAATGTAGCTTTTCTTTTCTTCGGGGACACTTTAACTCCCAGTGCACTACACGATGTTATGATGTGGAATACTGATAACCAAAAATCATAAAACCATGACACCCAGTTAGAAAATTATTTCAAAACTTCCTTTCATTATTATTGGGAAAGCATCCTCATATTAATGAAAAGATGAATAGTGTGCTATTATAAATGTTAGTATTAAAGATATCATAAGTGTGTATGCAGTACTGTTTAAGTTAGTGGTGAAAGTACAAAATTTTTCATAGGAAATGAACCTTAAAATGACCCTAATCACTTTTGATTTAAAATATATACAATGCAGTAGAGAAGCTCATTCAGCAGATCTCATGAGTGGACTCAGACAAAATTAGTAATTTAACTTTGTTCATAGTGTTTGTTCTTAAACAATCCACGTATGCCATAATTTTAAGTTTAATTTTGGGAAAAAAAAACTAAATTTTTTTCACAATACATTTTTTCCTCAGAGCTACTGAATAAAGTAACATGGCTAGCCATAGGCAATCCAAGAGGCTCCTGGAATGCACTGAGGGTAACTTCCTGAGTCATGTAATAGGCATCTCCACGAGGGGAGATACAATACTGGACCAGTTGTTCACCAGTGCAAGTGAACTTACTGGTGATATCAAGATTGGAGTCTCCCTAGGCTATAGTGACCATGCTATGGTTGAGTTCACACTCCTGAATGATATGAAACAGTCAAAGAGCAATTAAATTTTAAGAAAGCTGACTACCAGCTCTTCAGGGATTTTGTCAACAAAGCACTCTGGGAAACTGTCCTCATGAGCAACGATGAAGAGCAGAAGTGGCAGGTCTTTAAGAAAGCATTCCTCAGGGCACAAGGGATCTCCATCCCCAGGTGTAGCTAGTTAGGGAAGGAAGGCAAGAGACAGGAATGACTGAAGTGGGACATGTTGGTCAAACTGAAGAGCAAGAAGTAAAGCCGTAGGCAGTGGAAACAGAGGCAGATATCATGCGAAGAGTATAACAAAGCTGCTAGGCTATGTAGGGATGCGATCAGGAAAACAAGTCCCTGTTTGAACTAAATTTGGCAAGGGGTGAGAAGAACAAGAAGGGTTTAACAGCTGTTTATGGGGGTGGACAGTGATAGGACAAGGGGGAATGGTCTTAAACTGAGACAGGGGAGGTTTAGGTTAGAAATTAAGAGGAAGTTTTTCACACAGAGGGTGGTGACACACTGGAACAGGTTGCTCAAGGAGGTTGTAGATGCCCCATCCCTGGAAGCATTCAAGGCCAGGCTGGATGTGGCTCTGGGCAGCCTGGTCTAGAGGTTGGCAACCCTGCCCATAGCAGGGGAGTTGAAACTCGATGATCATTGTGGTCCTTTTCAACCCAGGCTATTTTATGAGTCTATGATTCTAAGAAAAGTTTCTACAGGTAACTCAGTCAGAAAGAGAAAGTCCAGGAAGGTGCACCTGCCTTAACAGGTGACACAGACAAACTGCTAACAATAGACAAGGAGAAGGCTGAGGTACTTAATGGCTTTTTTTTTGCCTTGGTCTTCTGTTAACTGCTCATCACACAGCCCTCGAACAATTTGTTTGGAAGGAGGGGATTGGGAAAGCAATGTCCCTACTGCTGTAAGCAAAGGTCAAGATCGTGACCACCTGAGGAACCTGAACATCCACAAGTCAGTGGGTCCTGATGAGATACATCCCAGAGTACTGAGGGAATTGGCTGATATAGTCACCAAGCCACTGTCGATATTTGAAAAGTTATGACAATTAGATGAAGCCCTTGGTGACTGGAAAAAAAGGCAACATCACACTAATTTTTAAGAAGGATAAAAGGATGACCCTGGGAACTACTAACCTGTCAGTTTCACCTCTGTGCCAGGAAAGATCATGGAGCAGATCCTCCTGGAAGCTATGCTAAGGCACACGGAAGACAGGGAAGTGATACAGGAGAAACAGCATGGCTTCACCAATGGCAAATCCTGCTTGACCAACATAGTGGCCTTTTATTATGATGTAATTGAGACAATGGATAAGGGAAGAGCCACGGATGTCATCTATCTGGACTTCAGCAAGGCCTTTGACACAGTACCCTACAATATCCTTCTCTCCAAATTGGAAAGGAATGAGTTTGATGGGTTGACTCTTCAATGGATGCCTGTGGCCTTCTATGATGGAGTGACATTATTGGTGGACAAAGGGAAGTTGACCAATGTAATCTACCTGGACTTGTGCAGGGCCTTTGACATGGTTCCCCAACACATCCTTATCTCTAAATTGGTGAGAGATGGATTTGAGAGGTGGACTATTCTGTGGATAAGGAATTGGTTGGAAGGCTGTAGAAAGAAAGTTGTGTTGAATGGCACTATGTCCAGGTGGAAGCTGGTGATGAGCAGTGTCTCCCAGGGATCTGTCTTGGCACTGGTACTCTTCTACATCTTCATCCAATGATGAGCTTGAGTGTATCCTCAGCAAGTTTGTCAATGACACCAAGCTGAGTGTTGTGGTTGACACATTAGAAGGAAGGGACGCCATCCCAAGAGACCTCATCAAACTCTAAAGATGGGCCTGTCTGAACCTAATGAGGTTCAACACAGCAAAGTTCAAGGTTTTGCACCTGAGTTGGAATAATCCCAGATATGTATACAGACTAGAAGAACTCCTTGAGAGTAGCCCAATGGAGAAGGGGCAGGAGGTCCTGGTGGATGAAGAACTGAACATGAGCCAGCAGTGTGCTCTCACAGCTCAGAAGGCTAATGGTATCCTGGGCTCCACCAGAAGAGGGATGGCCAGACAGTGCAGGGAAGATGACTGTCCCTTTCTATTCTGCCCTTGTGAAGCCCCCACTGGAGTACTGCATCCAGGTCTGGGGCCCCCAGTATAGGAAAGACATGGAGCTGTTGGAGAGGGTCCTGAGGAGGGCTGGAACACTTCTGTGCTTCTGTGCAGCCTGTGGAGACAAGTTGAAGAAAGTGGGCTTATTCAAACTGGAAAAGAGAAGGCTGTGGGGAGACATCATTGCAGCCTTCCAGTATTTAAAGAGAATTTGTAAACATGAGGGATATCAAGTTTTTACATGGGTAGATAGTGATAGGAGAAGGGGGAATGATTTTAAACTGAAGGTGGTGAGATTTAGATTAGATGTCAAGGGGAAGTTTTTTACTGAGGGAGTGGTGGAACAGGCTGCCCAGAGAGGTTGTGGATGCTCCGTCCCTGGAGGTGTTCAAGATCAGGTTGGATGGGGAGAGAGTAGTGGTCAGTGGTTCAATGTCTGGACACAGATCAGTGATGAGTAGTGTCCCCAGGGGATCAGTGCTAGGACTGATACTGTTTAATATCTTCATTATTGACACTGACAGTGGGATCAAGCACACTTACTTTCAGCAAGTTTGCGGATGACACCAAGATGGGGGGTGCAGCTGATGCACCAGAAGGATAGGATGCCATCCAGAGGGACCTTGACAGGCTTGAGCAGGGGTCCCCCTTCATGAGATCCAACAAATCCAAATGTAAGATCTTGCACCTGAGTCAAGACATCCACTATCAGTACAAACTGGGGGATTAAATGATTGAGCACAGCCCTGCCAAAAAGGGCTTGGGAGAACTGGTGGATGGGAAGCTGGACATAAGCCAGCAGTGTGCCCTCGCAGCCTAGAAAGACAACCATATTCTGGGCTTGATCAAAAGGAGTGTGGCCAGCAGGTGGAGGGGTGATCCTGCCCCTTTATTTTGCTCTGATGAGGTCTCATCTGGAGTACAGTCTCCAGGTGTGAAGTCCTCACTACAGGAGAGACATAGACCTGTTGAAGTACGTCCAGAGGAGAGCCACAAAAATAATCCAAGGAATGGAACACCTCTCCTATGAGGACAGGCTGAAAGATCTGGGGCTGTTCAGCCTGGAGAAGAGAAGGCACCAAGATGACCTGAGAGTGGCCTTTCTATATGTAAAGGGGAGCTACAGGAAAGAAGGGGACAGATTCTTTAGCAAAGTTTGTGGTGATAGAACAAGGGGAAATGCATTCAAGATTAAAGAGGGTAGATTTGGTTTAGATAAAAGGAAAAAGTCTTTTACAGTGAGGATGGTGAGGTACTGGAACACATTGCCCAGAGATGTGGTAGATGCACCATCTCTGGACACTTTAAAGGTGAGGCTGGATCAGGCCCTGAGCAACCTGATCTAGCTGTGGATGTCCCTGTTCAATACAGAGGAGTTGATCTTGATGACAATTAAATGTCCCTTCCAACTCTGAGGATTCTGTGATTCTATGAATATAAGACTCAAATGTACAGGAAAAAGAAGCAATCTATTGAGTGTCTGATTAAATCATTATGAATCATTATCTATGATCTGTTAGCTGAATGTTTTGTGAAACTGTGTGTGAACTACCTGCATCCTCACAATACGGTAGAATTGCAAAATCATAGAATCATAGAATTGTTTGTGTTGGAAGGAACACTTAAAGATCATCTAGTCCAACTCCCTGCAATGAACAGGGACTTCTACAGCTAGATCAAGTTGCTCTGGTCCTGGTCCAGCCTTGCCTTAAATGTCTCCAAGGACCACCACATGTCTGGGCAACCTCTTTCAGTGCCTCACCGCTGTCACTGTAAAAAAAAATAACAACTTCTTCCACATATCCAAATGTATCTCCACTCTTTTCCCCTTGTCCTATCACAACAGGCCCTGCTAAAGAGTCTGTCTCCTTCTTTCTTATAGCTCTCTTCTAGACATGGAAAGGGCTCTATTAGCTCTCAGGTCTCACCTGTGCAGATATTTGGACAGGATCACCTCCCTCTCCCTGCTGGTCACACTTCTTTTCATGCAGCCCAGGATATGGTTTTCTCTGTGGGCTGCCATGGCACACTGCTGGCTCATGTACACCTTGCCATCCGCTAGTCCCCCCAAGTCCTTGTCAGGACTGTGCTCTATCCTTTTGACTCCCAGCTTATTCTGAGTGCAGGTTGCCACAACCCTGATGCAAGACCATAAACTTGGATTTGTTGAATTTCATGAGGTTCTCCTGGTCCACAACTTGAGCCTGACTAGTTCTCTCTGAATGGTATTCCATCTGTTAAGCATGTTGACTGCACCACACAGTGTGGTGCCATATGCAAACTTGATCCCACTGTCAATGTCATTGATGAAGATGTTAATGAGCACAGAAAGCACAATGTTTATTTAGTGTTGTGAATACTTCTTCCTGAATTACATATTTTTGGCTTAACTTCACCTCAGACACTTGAATGTTTTAGAGCTAATTTGGAGCTCTGCATACAACATACTCAATTAAGATTTTCTGAAATTTAAAACACAAAGAATCTGAAAGCCAGGTGGCCTTATGAATTAAGACAGTCCTGGTTTTTAGTTTAATGATATGTCCCTACATAATCAAAGAATTTTAGTCTTAGAGGTGCCATTATACGCTAAATTCTTTCTTTCTTGTCTACCATCCCATTTTCACCCAGAAGGCATCACTTCTTTGAGAGAACACTTTCAAAACTTCCATGTACATTTGTAGCATCAGCTACGCTTTCCATAAAAGGCATGTGCCACAGGACATCATGGAGAGGCTGAGTGAACTCTAGTACAGTAAATAAAAAGACTTTCTGGAGTTGTATTCTTACACTAGAGAGGGTGGTTTGCCAGCTAATAGGCAATATAGGTAACTCTGGGTTTATTTGTTATGTCACAAGGGCAATGCGCTCATCATATGAAACTATTAGTGACAGTTGATGAGAAATCTAAAGTGGTGAAATGATTAAAAGCACACCTGTGATCATATTATCAATAAAAATTAAAATGGCCTGTCTCCACTGACTTTCTCTGCTGTCATGTACCATGCACAATTTCCATGGTAATGAAGCATTTACACTGCTTATGCTAGACTTAGATAATATGTTCCCCTCAGGTGTACATTTTTCATCATCATCCATTTTACTGTATGAATGCTGATGGTGCAGGTGACTGCAAATGTGTCATAATCCTTGGTTCCTGCAAATACTCTCCCTCACTTCTCCCTCTCACTACACAGGTATTTATAGTTCTGTCACAAAGTCACTGATTGAATGTTGTGTTTTCAGTCTTTCTTTGAAAAGGCTTAGTAGATGAATTGATACAGGAAAGAGATAATATGAAAGTTTTATCTAATATAATGCATTCACTCCTAAGCTTCAATTCCATATAACAAATACATTTTAATCTTTGTGAAATTTAAATCGTTACTTCTTTTAGAAGTCCGTAAAAAGACAATATTTTAAAAACAATACTTTATTCTCTCTCTCTCTCTCTCTTTTTTTTTTTTTTTTTTTTTTTTTTTTTTTTTTTTTTTTTTTCTAAAAACCTTACATACAAAGGTGCAGTCTGATGGTAGAATTGAATTAAATGCAGTGAATGGGCTTCCTATGTATAGATCCACACTGCTTGGAGAACACTCTCTGTAGCTGTACTGAAATGTTTGATTAAACTGTTAAGTTCACATGTGAGTCTATGGTTTAACAGTTTGAACTGCAGAATTGTGTCAGTCTTCTTATCTTGCAATAGCTTTTATTCTATGGACAATTCACCTTTTGCAATAAAAAACTGTTATTTAAAAATTTTGCTTGGAGATGTGGTCCTGTGGGTTTTTTGCTTGTTTATGCTTGTGTGCATGTGTTTGTTTTCTTCTAATAAAGACAGATACATAGAAGTCATTATATTTAATAACAAGAATTCCTGGCCAAAACTATGCTTCACTATAGGTTAAGATTCCATTTTAAAACTTTTCCACCTTTCTTATTTTTACAAATGTCAACCAGCTGTATCAGAAAATTTTACAACCTCCAAATATTACACTTTTATAAGATTGTAACCTCCATCTTACTATAAAAGAATCTTATTTAATTACTAGTCTATTCTGAGACAGAAATAATTTACTTGAAATTAGTATTTAATAACCTAAAACTGTAAAGGATATTTACAGATGGTACTTAACATAACATTAACATTTATAAGTTTAATTGCATCTAAAAGTAATACATGATGCACAATCACAAAAGAAAACACACCACTGATAATCAATCCTCTGTCCTCTGCAATTAAACTGAAAATAAATTGTACTTTATAAATTGATGCACAACAGGCATAAATACTCAAACAACTGTGTAACGATCATTAAGAATTTTCAAAATAATTAAATGATGATAGTGAAGCTGTGTTACACTAAAATCCTAATGGGAACATTTAAGAAGACATTAAACCAGAACTTTCTTGGAAATATTTATATCACTCTAATTCAGAATTTTTTTTATTATAAGCATGATTTTGAATCATTGGGATCAAAATGAGATGTCAAAGTTCAGTTTTGTTTGAGATTTTCTGAGAAACATATTTCAATCAGGATACATATGCTTACTGTTTCACTTAATCTGGACTGTAGCTTGTCTTGGCTTCAGAGGATGAAGACCAAATAAAAACTTCTATTTAAAAAGTGTTTCAGAGTATTTAAAAATGAACGTTTCATGTCTTAGTACAGTTCATAAAAATAAAACACAGTTTCTATTTATATACTAATGACTATTAAGAAATTGTCCATCTACTTTCATAAATAAGTTAATGACATTTTCATTTAAAATATCTCTGATTTCTTAAACTAATTTCATTGCAAATGTTATTTTGCTAACTTTGTTGTAGTTGAAGTCATACGGTATTTACAAAAAAACCCTGATTTTTCAATTACCCATTTGTTCTAAATTTCCTGGTGAGTTTACAAAGGAATTGTATTTTTATTTAATTTATTTAAATGGTTAGATTTTAGTTATGGTTAGATATTAGTTTCTACTTACAGTTATGAACAGAACATGATCTGAGAAATGTGTTTGGCCACATTAGCAAAGCAACTATTTCCTATGCCTTTAAATAATTTCCTGCCTTTGCTCGATCTGAGAGGTTGAAGGGTTTGACATGTGGACTTTTGTCTCAAAATTTCTATGGAAAACACAAAAAAATATGTAGAAAATTTGTCTAAAAAGGTTCTCACATAGAAGAATTCATCAGAAAGAATTTCTTAATTGTTTGTCCTGCCATAGATCCTTACAATTTAAATTGTTAATTATTGTTCAATAAAGTGTAAGAAGAGGGATGCACTCATCTGAGCAACCTGGTAATTTGAACTTAATTGTACATTACATGTACTAATTAATTAAGGGTTAACATGTAATATAATTCCTTAAAGCAGAATTGAATTAGATTTAGTGACATTGGAGGTCTCTTGATCTACTATTATGATAATAGTACTAATATAGCATTGTTATACTCAGCATGCAGTATTAACTCACCTAGAAGCATACTACTATTTCTAGATGCAGCTGTTCAGTAGAAGGAAAACTGCTTGATGTGGTCTTTTTGACTTTTCATTTATATTATGTATAAATACAAACAGCAATTGTTTTCCACAGACCTGTTTTTGATCATCCACAGGTTAAGTGCTAATGGTGTTGTTTACTTAATCCCTAAACCAGAAGGTTAATTTTAAACAAACAAACAAACAAAAAAGATACTCGCATACCAAAAGTTATACTGCATCTCTGAATCTCTCTGGAAATTGCTCACTCTTTAGCAGTCTCACTGAGTTCTCTGATAATGTTGGCATATTTTGACAGTTATTCCTTCTTTTCTTTGCACTGATACTAGGCCCCCAAAAGTTATCAATTTATGGGTATACCAATTGAAATACCGAGTATTCAACAAGCTTTTCTTTCATTCTGGAAAATGCTGCATCCTCTTTTATCTCTTTTCGAATTAATAATGCTGTTTTAGATTTTCTCTCTCATGCATCTCTTTCTTGAATCCTGAGTAATCATTTCTTTGCTGATTACTCTCTAGATATTTTTAAATCTCTGATTTATTTCCTGCTTTGTTTTTGATTACAGCAAACCTTTGAAGACTCTTGCAGGTTGTCCCACCTTCCATCTTGGGATGGATTTGTCAAGATTTGTCAAGTCATAAGCTGTTTTACCTTTTCCTCACCATTCTGCCTTGTCTCCTAAAATCTAACAGCTGACAGTGTAACACTGTTTCTCACGCTTTTCTTTCTATTCCCCTTTCAAGTACCCCGATAAACTAAACACTTTTTAAATTATTATTTATTTTTATTTTTATTTTTTTTCCTCCTCCTATGTGAAAATAATACTTTTTTATCTGTTTCTTCTCTTCAGAATTAAATAGTGCTTTTTTTCCATCCTTTCTCGGTCCTATCTCCATTCCCTTACTATTACTTTTAAATCAGAAAATTCAAAATAAGAAAAGTCTTCTGCACTATTATGTACAGATCTCTTTCTTTTCAATGGACAGCAAATTAATTCCTCCTGATGCTTTTGAAACTGCATCTATGGGCTGTTTTTTGGTCTCCATTGTGCTGGACATCTTTACTTGTGCTTATTTTGACATTCCAATTAATAGGAGCAATCAGTGTAATTACAACCTCTTTTTTCTTAGAAGAAACTTTTGTCTTCCTCAGAGCACTGCAGTTATAGAATCCATATAATCTTTGTCACATTACTGATGTTTCTTAATATACATCTGTTCTCTATTATTGATCATAAGTTTTAGGAGATACAGCTGAATTTTTAACTCGTACTTATGATTCGTTTTGACGTTAGATTAAATATAACAACTTTCTTTAAAAAGTCTTGAAATATGTAGACAAAATTTACAAATTTACAAAATCACTGTATTACATTTTGAAAAACGTTTAAAAAGGGAAATGCCAAATTTTGTCTCAAATAAGAGAAAATGTTTAAAAATTACATTTCTTATTAAATCTGTTGTTCTCAATATTGTTGCCAGAAGAATGTTCTTGAAATTATTTGCTTCCTATGATATTGTCTTTTTCTAGCAGCTATGAGATAATATAGCAGTAAGTAGAAATGGATAGGTAGGAAAACTGGGAAGTGCCATGCTTCCAGGGAGCTCCTACTTTAGTTGTTTTTTGTTTGTTTTTGTTTTTTTTCTCAAAAAGAAAGTCACATGCAGAAAATTTAGAAATGTTTTGTCTGTATCGAGTCTTAATAGCAAGAGAATAAATAGCTGTTTCATGAACAGTCTCAAAAAATATACTGTCGTCAGTTCTAATAAGTAATAATCTTGTACACATTCAGTTCACAGTGATGTGTTCATTCTGATTTTCTAAGACTCAGTCAAAATAGAAGAAAAATTTCTTGTAATCATTAACCTATCTACTCAGTAAAAGATTAAGAATGACCTTTAGTGACTGTATGAAGAATCATATGTAGTAAGATTATTTTATTGAACCACACAATTTTCCATAGTGAAGATAAACATAGCATAGAAGATGACTGTTATCACTAAGAAACAATTAAATATTAGATTTCTATTTTAGAAAGGTGGATCATCTTCATAATGGACTGGGGCATGGAAAAGGAAAATCATTCCTGTGTTGAAAAAGCATTTTTTTGCTTAGTGATATTTTTTTTTTTCTCTTAAAAACAAAGAGTTACTAGCTTCTCTTTCCTTCTCACCAGTGTAAAGGAGAGCCTTTCCAAAAATATGTATTTTTGTTGCCTACCGTTCATATTGTTTCCACATCACTAGTAATCATTCCACATGCAATACTTCAATCAATTCATATGATGTAGAAACTGTGGGAATTATAGCTAGAAAGACTTGAAGCACTTTATTTATCAGCAGTCTAACATGCAGTTTTATCCTGTAATTCACACTGATGAACCGTGAATATCCGTTGCCTGAACAGGCTGTGAAAACACTTCTGAGAAGTGCATCATCTACATTTAAATAAATGAACTGCAATACATACATGCATGATAAATCTTTCATAGATTCATAAAATCATATAATGGCATAAGTTGGAAGGGACCTTAAAATTCATCCAGTTCCAGTCTCTCTGCTGTGGGCATGGTTACCAGCCCCTAGGTCAGGTTGCCTATATGGCCCAATCCAATCCAGCCTTGAACACCTCCAGGGATGGACATGCACAGCTTCTCTGGGCCTCACCACCCTCTAAGAATTTCTTGTAACATCTAACCTAAATCTCAGAATCACAAAGTTGTGGGGGTTGGAAGGGACCTCAAGAGATGATCAAGACCCAAACCCCTACTAAAGCAGGTACCCTACAATAGATTGCACAGGTAGATGTCCAGGAGGGTCTTGAATATCTCTATACGAGGAGATCCCACAGCCTCTCTGGACAACCTGTTACAGTGCTCTGTCACCGTCACTATAAAGAACATATTCCACATGTTTGTATGAAACTTCCTATGTACAAATTTTAGGCCATTACTCCTTGTCCCAGTGCTACACATCATGGAAAAGAGTCTGACCTCATTCATCTGCCTCCCACCTCCCTTTCAATGTTTATAAACATTTATCAGCTCAACCTCTTTTAGTTTAAATTCATTCCCCATTGTGCTACCAATGTCAGCCCACGGAAAAAGTTTGTCTCCCTCCTTCTTATAAGCTCCCCTCAAGTATTGGAAGCCTACAATGAGATCTCCCTGGATCCTTTCTTTTTCCGAGCTAAACAAGACCAACTCCCATAAAACATGTACCAAAAAAGAGTCACACAAGAACTTGTAAAAGAAACATTAGGAAATTTGATTATCTGAGTCACTGATTAGATTAAACAAATTTGTTGTAAATTTTGATAGATTCAAGTGTGTTTTTACAAATGCTATAGATATATGTATGTAATTAGTATGTTATTTAAAAAAATGAGATGATTCTATAAAATGCTTATGAATCAATATCCACATGCCATTTTATTATACCTAAAATGTGTTACAGATATAGAAGTAGACCTAATCTTGATATTATGAAGAACATGTATCTTTTAAAATGATCTCTGTTATGTAACCGTCAAAATGTTTCAGCCTTGATACATTTTATTTTTTCTTTAATAAGATTTTTTCTTTTTTTTTCCTTTTTTTTCCCCCAGCATAGACATATTGGTGTAAAAATAATGAAAGAGAATGGAAGGGGATGGAAAGGAAGGGAAGGGAAGGGAAGGGAAGGGAAGGGAAGGGAAGGGAAGGGAAGGGAAGGGAAGGGAAGGGAAGGGAAGGGAAGGGAAGGGAAGGAAGGGAGCGGTCCGGATGCGAGGCCCATGGTGCTGAACACCATAAGAATTAGAAACCTAGTTAGCAGCTACCAGCTTAGCAGCAGTTAAAAAAAAAA
>JACDJE010000631.1:153820-186424 GCA_016647715.1 Pavo muticus | reverse complement strand
AAAAAAAAAAAAATAAAAAAAAAAAAAAAATTGCTATTTTTCTTAGAACTGGAAGCAAAATTCATTCGTAATGTCTTTACTGGTCCCAGATCATAATAGTCTATCCAAAAATGACTAATATTTTAAATATATTTTTATTTATGGGTATGTGAAATGACACTAGAAAAAAATCAATAATACAAAAATCTGAAAAACTGTAAATTTTTTATATTCTATCTGAAATTAGAATTCTACATGAAAACAAGCTATCCACAAGAATAAGAATTTACAAATTAGACTTCTAGTCTTACGGTTGACTTACGTCACATTCTATGTTTTTCACTTACAAAAAATCCAAATCTGTATTTACAAGAGTCTATCCTTTACTTTTCTTGTAAATGGCCAGCATTGCAGCTAATAGATCACAGGGTCATAGAACTACAGAATCATAAAATCATTAAGGTTGGAAAAGATCACTAAGATCATCTAGTCCAACAATCAACCTACCACCACCATGTCCGGTACCCCATGTCACTCAGTGAGGCATCTACTGTGTTCTTGAACATCTCCAGGGATGATGACTTCACCACTTCTCTGAACAACCTGTTCCGATAGCATCCCACTCTTTTTGAGAATACGTTTTTCCTAATATCCCGCCTGAACTTCCCCTGGCGCAAGTTAAAGTAATTATCCCAGGTCCTATCGCTAGTTACGTGGGAGAAGAGCTAATTCCCTTTCAGGTGGTTGTAGAGAGTGTTAAGGTCTCTCCTGAGCCTCTGCATCTACAGGCAATCTCATCTTTGGATATGTGCCAGTGCCTCAATATCTTTTGTGTAGTGAGGGGCCCAGAACTGGAAACAGTACGTAAGATGTAGTCTGGCTAGTACCGAGTAGAGGGACAATCAGTTCCCTGGTCCTGCTGACCACATTATTTATGATACAAGTCGGATTGATATTAGTATTCTTTGCCACTTAGGCACAGTGCTGGCTCACATTCAGAGGTCTGTCAACTAATACCTCTGTAATCTTTTTCTCCACGCTGCTTGAGCCATTCAGCCCCAAGCTGGTTTTTGTGACTAAAGTGCAGGACCTATCACTTGGTCACACTGAATCTCACAAAATTAGCCTCAGCCCATTGATCCAGCCTATCTAGATCCCTGTGTAGGGCCTTCCTAGCCTCAGAGAGATTGACACTTCCTCCCTTCTTGATGTTATCTGCAGACTTACTGAGGGTACACTCAATCCCATGGTCCAGGTCACCAGTAAAGATATTAAATAGGGCTGGTCCCAGTATGATCCCTGGGGAACACCACTAGCAACAAGCTGCCAGCTGGATTTAATTCCATGCACTACCACTCTGAGTGTCCAGCCATCCTGACAGTTCTTTACTATACGAACAATACACCTGTCAAAGATCGTTTGTCAAGCAGGACTTGCCTTTCATGTATCCATGTTGGCTACGCCTGATCCCCCAGATATCCTGCACATGGCACAGAATTGCACTCAAGATGATTTGCTCCACGACCTTTCCCAACACCAAGATGAGAATGACAGGCCTGTAGTTTCCTGGATCTTCCTTCAGAACCTTCTTGTAGATGAGTGTCACATTAGCAAATCTCCAGCCATATAGGACATTTGTGGTTGACTAGGACTGCAGATAAAATATAGAAAGTGGCCTAGCAATCACTTCTGCCAGCTCCCTATCATCCTTGAATGGATCCCATCTGCTTCCATGATAAAATAAAAACTATAATTAATAATGACTTGCATATAAGTTATCCAAATCCAGACACAGGCATTTCTGTGTATAGTTGCTTTTGAAAGGACTGAATCCTTAGCTGGAGAAGAACTGGAGAATCCCTGGTTTCATTTTTTTGCTTGTTTGTTTGTTTTTGTATGTGGTAGTCTCTTTTTCAGAAAATCAGAGTTAAGTTCTAGAGTACACTCAGCCCTTCAGTGAGGCAACGGGCACTGCAGCAGGAGTTGTGGTCTATATACAGCAAACATTTCTCTACCACTCTTTGATTTTCACTTTATTGACTGTAAGTTCTCCAGCAACATCTGTCTTTTCAGTGGGACATCTGCTCTGCCAGGAACCCCATTAAACCCCTTCAACCTCCGCCATTGTTTCTCACTCATTTCTTCCTCTTCTCTCTCTCTGTATTTGGGTGGTTTTTGTATTTTTTTTCCCCCTGCCTTACATTTTCACAGAGGCACATCTGACTTGTTTCCAGTCATGACTTGCAGTGGGACCTTTGAAGCAGGCTAGAATAGGCTATGTCCAGTCGACAGGGCAGCCCTAACTTCCCCCCACAGAGGCCACCTTTTGGCCCCTCTGCTGTCAAAACTTTTACAACTACACTCAACACAGAAAGTTTCTGTCATACAAAATTTAGCTTTAGCTTATATCTATATGTATGTAAATAGATATATTAGAATATATTTAAAAGTTCCCTAGAAATAATTATGTCTTTGCTTTTCTTTCATTTCTGTTACAGGGTCTTTTCCTTATTAGTGCTTTTTCTTCTGCTGGTGTTCTATCTGTGAGAGTTCAGGTTTTTTGTTTGTTTGTTTGTTTGTTTGTTTGTTTTTAATAAAAACTACTTTTTAAATCCAATTCATGTCTATGCAGAGTTTATTTTATTACATAGTAAAGCAGCCTAAATAACAGATGCAGCTACTCTTTCTAGATTCTTAGGTCACAAGGATAGAACAGAACACTTAAATTTTAAAGAACATTGTAAGAACAAAGCACCTGAATAGATTGTGGAGGTTAAAAAATAATATATGAGAATCGCACTGAAACCAAAAATCTTAGAAATTAAAAAATTATGTTGAAATTTAGTTTAAAGATAATGCTTTATAAGCTTATGGAAGAGACAATATAATGTGACTACCTGCCATACAAAGGAGTATGCCTTGTAACACTACAATTGCTTTCCAAAGATTTGTGGACAGTGTTTTATTGTTGCTGCTGTTGTTCACATTTAATCTTATTTTCTTAATCTTTGGAAACATTTTGTTTCATAAACAGGACTGATTATCAGATCTGGTTTTTTGTTTGTCATTTCTATGAAGAAAAAGTCAATCTTTATGAATGTCTTTTTAGACAAATTTTGGAGTACTGCTGTCTACACCGCTGCCATTTTTCAGAAAGTGCTACAACTGAGCAGTGAAAGCAGTTAACTGATAAGTACACTGATGACATACATAGAACTTGACTAATAACTTATTCAATCTAAAAACATTTTTTTTCATTTTCAAAGTAGAGCCTCCATTTTTGTTTACAAGATTAAAGAGTCCATTATTTGCTCCTTACACATTGTGAGAATAAGAAACAGAGTTATGTACATGCAGTTTAATTATGTGATTGTGAGTATTTTTTTAATCTTAGAAATGACTCATCTGCATGTACATCTACTACTGAAATATCTAAAAAAATTACTGGTCACTGGTGTAGATTAAATTCTGAGTTGCACAGAATTATTTTTATATATATTTTCCAGTTTCACATTCAGAATCACAAAATCTGAAAGAAACTATTGAAGAAGCAAATAAACTTTTACATACTGATAATGTGATCAAGCAATGGCAAAATTTTGCGAAGCTAGACTTTGGTTCACTATTTTATTATCTGAGCACAAGGCCTCATTTTGTTTAAAATCAGCAGGCACTCAGCACTTGTTGAGCTAAGATGTAGTAGTATGACTTTTCACTTTTTTAAATCTCGTGTTCAACATTCTTATATGTTCAATGTACCCTTTTTTGCATCGCTACAGGTTTGCAATCTGTAAGATAAATATTCTCTGAATTGCAACTATTTTATTACCAACACAGAACGCATATTTTATTTCATTGTTTAGTGCCACTAATCTCTGTGCCAGAAGAATTCTGAAGGAAACTACTTCCTCAACATGTCTACTATTTACTGAATTTGAATGAAGAAACTCACTGAGCCTTGTTATTTTTTCCTATCTGCTATCTTATCTCATGCAGTTGTTTGACAGCAGCTCATTAAAATATAGCACAGGTATTCATGAAGCGTAGTTGAGAAGAGTGCAACAAAAGGGAAAATATATTTGTAGTTTAACAGAAGCCTTATTTTGTTTTGATGGGAATTCAGAAGGTGTGAATTTCTCCTCCTCCCTAATAACAGTCCTGCTGGACAAATTGTAAATGAGGTTTATTCCTCAATCAGCGTGCTGTCAGGGAATTGCTTCCAAGGGCAGTGAAGCCTTTTGAAGACACTTGCTATTTTCAAACTCTGAGTAACCATGCAATGATGGTCTGTCAGTCAAGTTTTATTCTTTTCCCTATCCAAGTGTAATAAGGCTGTCTAAATATGTAAAATAGGCATGCACAACTTGCTGCCCTACCATTCATTAATGAAAAGAATGTTTTCAGTGCTGGCCATGTAAAATTTGTCTTTTATATATCCACCATATTTTGTCAATATATTCCTTATGTAACAATAAAAATCTTATCTACCCAGATGAAGAACAATTTTTTTTTTCCCACTCAAAATCTATAAGCAACAGGGTTCCTACCAAGTACAAGTTCTTTGTTTTAATAAATGAAATGATAGTACACTAAGTACCATGTAATGGACCACATTATTTGGTGTACCTGTTCATATATTACAAAGCTGTGATAATCTAGTATTTCAGTTTAGCAAAAGTATGTGATTACTCTGTCCTGCCCTGCCCTGTCTTCCCCTCCCCTCTCCTCCTTTAACATTCCTTCCATTTTTTTTTTTTTTATTTTGTGATTGCAGAACTACTACTCTAATTGTTTTTGAAGTTGCTTTTTATCACTTTGATTAGACAACTTAACAGCTTCATTATATTATGATCCTTTTATTTTTGTCCTTGTCAGATCTTTAACTAATTTGGTCATGTCCAGTACAAACTCTCACGGCTGGCTTAATGAATATTGCTGTTTATTGAAACAATAGATTACAAATTATTTTGTAACTGGTGATACACTGTCTGCAGAGCACATGTGAGTATCAAGAATGTGAATAACACAATCAACCTCAAACACATTAAATTATTCAAGAACTATATAGAGATTTCTAAGTTTTCCAGGGTCGAGCACTCAGAAAAACCGAGCATGCAAATGCTACCCAGTAGGCATCATTACTGGTGGGGAAGGGAGGCTCAGCCCATTGACTGGTCCCAGAAGCCCCCAGTGTCCTTCTGACTTGTATGTGAGGGTGTCTTCCCCAAATTCCTTCTCTCTTGAGCCATTTTTTTATTATTTTCAGATGGAGCTTGAGATACTCTCATATGTATCTTTGCTGCAACTGGTTCAACAGAAAACTGAAAAACTGCTGATTTGGAGTGTCTACTATGTCGTTTATCAGTTTCATAGTACTATCAAGTTCCCATCCCTATGACGCTATTACAGAGGGTGGCCGAAGTGTCTATGCTCTACTCTAACTTTTTGCTGTATTTCAGCATACCAAGATCCCCTAGTATCTGACATCTAAGGCTCTCAGATCTTAAATGCTTAGGTTACTATCATGTAGTAAACTCCTTGCATATTCTTTTATTTCAGATCCTAAGAATGGGCTGAAATTTGGCCACTATTTACTGAAGTACTCATGGCGATTAGGTAGCAAACAAAACAGTGGAACCCAGAAGCACCTTTACATGTATTAGGACTTGTGACATTCTGTTTCAAGACCAGCACTAAGTAAAGAATTAATTGGTCAGTTCCTGCTGTTATAGGCTGAAAAACAGTATAATGGAGCTAAATCACTATTACTTTATACTGTCATTTCCACCTAAAATATTACATTTTACTTTTCTTATACAATGTAACAAATGCTACACTTGAACTAAGACACTGAACCCACCATGCACTTCTCAGCCATAACAGTGGGCAAGGTTTACTTCCTTCCCTCCTTCTACTTAAATTCCTTTAGTAAAAGATATGTTTACAGAATTAATCTCATACACGTTATGGATCTCATACTTAATTTTCTATCCAGCAACTACTAACGGTTGATTTTCTTATGCTCTGTGCTACCATGATTGCTATATTCATCAGTTAACTGATAAGCATTCTGTGTTAAATACGGTCCCTCTGTATGGGCTTAGATAATATCTGCCTCCCACAGTCTTAAAGGCCTTATATCAATGTAGATAAATATCAGATTTTATAGTTTGGTACCTTGACTGGCTAACATTAACATTTACTAAATATGAATATTTATTTTAAACCTATTTGCACATCACAGATATATCTTTGTATTGTTAGATTTATGAGGAGTTGAAAAGCATCTGTTGTCAATGCAAGTCTTGCTATCTAAACATTGACCAAAGGCTTTGGCAGTCATTGGTCAAAATAGTATGACAACTTCTCATTGAACTACCATAACAGAGAAAATGAACTTACAGTCAAAAATCACCATCTGAAGTCACTGAAGCCTCCTGTGAATTGTTTGCTAGTCAAGATGCTGTCAGAAATCTTGTCATTATTCTTGTCTTCTAAGTAACTGAAACTTCCCAAAACTCTGTTGTTAATTTATGCATTAACTGCTTCTTTTCAATAAAAATGATAATCTGCATGAGACTCTTGGAGAGAAGAACATAGTTCTGAACTTTGACTGTGTGCATCAGAAATACTGTGACTGTGTGCATCAGGAATACATTTATCTGAGCTGACAATGTGCAAATGAGTAGAAACGTATCTTAATTTGTAAATACAAAGAGTCACTCATACTGGTGCCATTTTTAGAAATATTTATTCAGTTTTGAAAATGTAGTATGGAAATGCTTATTCAATTATTTTAGAAGAATATTTTACTGGGAAATAGAAATCTCAAGAATTTCTGTTCTATGTATTCTTGCATAAAACACTGTGTAATGCATAGCTTTTAAATGCATTCTTTTTTTATGCATAGTTGGTTTTGTTTTGTTTCCTTTCATTTCTCCGTAATGCCTTCTATTTTGAGTAATTTTCACATAGGTCTGAGTAAAAACACATAGGGACTATTTTCTAGGACAAAAAAGGCATTTAGAGAACACTCAAAAAAAGAAAAAAAAAGTGATTTTATGTAAACTATGTTTCAGTGATAGCAAAAGTGTATTTTTAAATATCTAAAGGCTCTTAAGTTTATTAAAATAATCAATAATATTAATACATTAATATTAAAAAAAGTTTGCAGAATTCTTCTGATTGAAATATTCTTCATCCTTTCAATAATATTTAATATTTAAATTTCACTACATTTTCAGTAAGCTGATTTCTTTAGTTTTCATGCTATACATTATTATGCATAGTTTAAAAAAAATGAAAAAAAATGATTTATATATCAGAATTAATTTTCAGTATTGAGTCAATTTTACAATGCATGTACATGTAGGGCAGAATGGTTTTGTCCTCATAGAAAGCAAAACATCTACCCAGAAATGTTTGTGATTATTCTGACCCCCCAAAAAACAAACAAACAAACAAACACACAAAACAAAGCAAAACAAAACAAAACAAAAACGGTTCAACAGCACTTTAAAAATGTTTTTATTTGACTCTTCCTTTCCCGTTTCTTAATAAATTATAGATACACTGGATTATGGCATCTTCTGTAAAAGCTGTCAGGATTTTTTTTTTTTTTTTTTTTTCTGGTGATACAAGACCCGTTAGTACAATACTTACTCTTCTAGAAGCATGATACAACACAAATAAAATGAAGTAAGATAGAAACCCAAAATTTTTAGTGAGTAATATTGGTGGTAGGTGGACACTTGGATGCGATGATCTCGGAGGTATTTTCCAACCTTGGTGATTCTCTGATTCTAACCAAATACAAAACCTTAAAAAAATAAAAATAAAAATTAAAAAATCTCATTTTATCCTTATATCTCCTATACAGTAGCTTTAGAGAACTGAATATAGATTTTTTGTTTCTATGTTTATTAGTTTGCTTGGTTATTTTATTTTATATGACTACTGTATTTTACTGTATTTTAAACCCATATATTCAAGAAGATTTGGGATATGTTTCCTGTCCGAGGTATTTGAAATCTTTAAACAAAGAAGAAAGTAAATGAAACAACATGCATTCTGAAGAAGAATCTTATGTAGCTGAATGTCTCACAAAAACTTTTTATTATTTCCATTTTTTATTGATTTTTTCATAATTTTGTATTAATAATCCTGAATTGGACGGCTGAAACAGAATGTGTATGTGTTTCACATTCCTAACCAAATGTGAAAACCTGTAAATAAGCAGAAGATTCTTACAGAACATGCTGTTCTGTAAGACATCTGAGATGTCATTTTTGTGTTAATATGTGTGGACAACAACACCGATACACTAGTAATATGCCTGAAATGGTACATTGTAAAATTCCTGTTCAAGAAGTTCTGTGAAGTAATCTACTCAATTTACTGAATCGTAATTGAAAATCGTCAGAACTTAACCACTAATAAGAATCAAAGATTTAGGATATGTTCTTCTTTTTCTCAGTATTCTTTAGTTGTTTATAGTTCTTCTGGATCTTACTATTTTGGGGCTATCACAGTATTCCTGGCAACATGGTAAAGCATATCCCGTATCTATGAACATATGGAATAACATCTTGAGCTTCTTTAAGATCACCATTGTGGTTTCCTCGCATTAGTTATTTGCACAATATCTGCTACAAATTATGCACATTTGGCTATAAGAGACTTCAGTATTCTTAAAGATTTGTCCATAAAAATTACAGGATTGTCAGTATTGTCTTGATTAATAGAGAACATATTGTAGAAGAAAAAATAATAACAAGTTTAATTTATTTGGAATGTGAGACTACATAAGAAATTACCATTTTTGGTTGATTGCTAACATCTGACATTACTGAAGACTATGTTTCATTTTTGTATGCCTACTGCTTGGTGGGTGAAGAAAAGTGCCAAGCTGAGGTAAATTTCCTTTTTGTACTGGCCAAATAAAAGTTCTTCTCCATTACAATTTTCAGGAAATAAACCCTTTCAACATCTGCTTTCACAGATTTTGTATTATCATAAAGGAAAAAGTGATTCACAATGAGATCTCCTTGTACTAAAAGTGTGTGATGATGATATCTATCAGAAGAGCCGTTTGGATCTTCTCATCATTCTTTGTTACTGCCTAAGCATTCTTCTATTTTTTAAGCACCTTCTTAATTAAAAAATGTTTGCGTTTCATTAGAGCATATATGATTTGATTATATATCATGAAAAATTACATTGTAGTGCTCTCAATGGAAAGGAGGTCTGTCTCTGCCCCCATACAAAGAAGATGATTAAAAGCCCTATTACTAGTGTGCATTGTGTTCTTACAAAAATAGTGAAGCAATATCTTGCAATATTTTCTGTATGAAAGCCATTGTTCTGGCAACGTTTTCTGCCTACATGATAATTAATGCAGTGTTAACTGCGGAAAACTGATTTTAAACTAAGAAATTCTTTTGCATACCTTGGTAGAGAAGCAGTACCTACACATTCTCTTGGAGAAGCTGAAGTCTTCCGTGTTCTGGTTAGCATAAATTTCTAATTGGCAACCTGCTTTAGCAGAGGGTTGGACTAGATGATCTCCTGAGGCATCTTCCAACCCCTATGATTCTGTGATTCTGGAATTGAACGCATCTTTCATACTACTTAAATTGGAAAGCCTTAGAATGAGTGTTGTAGTAAAATTCTTCTGTCTTTTCCAAATTTTATTCCTATTTTATACTTTTGCTTTTAATTTCTGTACTCCTGAACCACATTAACCCTTCAGACTGTGTGCAGTCCAAATTGGTGAATGATCCACACTAAGTTTTAGAGCATGCAAAAATTAACAGTTGATTTGGAAACAGGAGAAGAGAATAGCTTTCCAAGTCTTATTTCATAATACAGGATTCCAGTTATCTTTTTGAACAATGAGCTACTTTTCCTTTCTGAAATACTTTAAAGAGAAATTGTGCATCAGAATTTAAAAATCCCTCAAAGATAGTTAAGTAAATAAATTATGAACATGAGCCAGCAGTGTGCCTAGGTGGCCAAGAAGGCCAATGGCATCCTGGCTTGTAACGGAAATAGTGTTTCTAGAAGGAGCAGGGAAGCAACTGTCCCTCTGTACTCAGCACTGGTGAGGCCACACCTCAAGTATTGTGTTCAGTTTTGGGTCCCTCACTGTAAGAAAGACATCGAGGCCCTGGAGCATGTCCAGAGAAGGGCAGCTAAGCTGGTGAAGGGTCTGGAGCACAAGTCTTATGAGGAGCAGCTGAGGGATCAGGGATTATTCAATCTGGAGAAGAGAAGGCTCTGAGGAGACCTTACAGCTCTCTACAACTACATGAAGGGAGGTTGCAGTGAGCTGGGGGTCAGCCTCTTCTCTTGTGTAAATAGTGATAGGACTAGAGGGAATGGTCTCAAGTTGCACCAAGGGAGATTCAAGCTGGACATTAGGAAATACTACTTCTCCAAAAGAATGGTCAGGCACTGGAATGGGCTGCCCAGGGAGGTGGTGGAGTCACCAACCCTGGAGGTGTTCAAGGAATGTTTGGACGCTGTGTTGAGGGACATAGTTTAGTGAGAACTATTGGTGATAGGTGGACAGTTGGACTGGATGATCTTGAAGGTCTTTTTCAACATTGATGATTCTATGATTCTATGATTTTATTGTTTACTAGTATCTACCGGTTTACTGTGTTTTTCTTTTAAACTAACAACAAAAATTGTAACAAAAATCTAAAGCCTTGTAGGATACAAGTGCTGCATATATTGAAGTTGCATTAGATGTCTCATGTCCTGAGGATGTTGAAACATGTGAGTGTGTGTGTGTACACTACAATCCATTTACTTAAACTTTAAAATACAATGATATACACAGTAGGGATTTTTTAAGTTAAATTCTACGTTTGAAGGCTTTTTGCCCAAAAAATGTATACTATTAGCAACTCTAGGGCTCATATTATTACAATGATGTTTTACAGTAAATGGAGTTACAACAGGCTGTCAGAAAATCACTCACAGGGATTCCCAGAGCTCCATTTTATGACCTGTTCTCAATGTTATAGAAATGATCTGGGTGCAAGAATCAAATACTTACTGTGTTTGTGGCAGGCTGGGAGGATTCTTCATCCAGGACAGGGTAACCCTGGATATTTATATAGACTTGAGACAGGAAGCTGGAGGGCACCCCCATGGAAATGGATCTGGAAGTTCTGGTTAACAGCAAGTTGAATATGTGTCAGCAGTGTGCTCTGAGAGTCAAAAGGACCAGTCATATCATGGGATGCATTGGACCCAGCTCTGCTAGCTGGTCAAGGAAATACATTGTCCTGCTCTCCTCTGTATTGCTGCATTCTCATCTCAAGCACTATGTACTTATGTGTTCCTTCCAACTTAGGATAGTCTATGATTCTATGACATTTTGCTGACGACGACACTGACTTAAATTAGTAGTTATACTTTAAACCTTTTAGGCAGTAAAGCCCAACACACCTGTTCACAAATTCTCCCCAGGTGGGACTGGAAGGAGAATCAGAAGGCTAAACGTGAAAACACTTTTGGGGTGAGATTAACACAGTTTGCTAGTTAAAGCAAAAGCTGTGTTTGCAAACAAAGGAAAACGAAATAAATTTGTTGCTTCCCATCAACAGGCAGTTGTTCAACCACTTCCTGGAAAGCAGGGTTCATCATGGTTTTATTGAAAGACTCCTTCATCACTTCTTCTTCCTTACTTCCCCTAGCTTTTAAGACTGAGCACAACAGCATACAATACATAACTTCCCTTTAATCACTTAGGGTTACCTGGCCTGGCTGCATACCCTCCCAGCTATTTGCTCATCCTCAACTTCCTCGTTGGCAGGGTAGCACAAAAAGCTGAAAAGTCCTTGGCTTTGTATAAACTACATTCAGCAACAACTAAAATATCTGTTTTAATGCTGCTATTTTCAAGAAAAGTCCAAAGCAGAGTGCTATTACCAGATATTATGAAGAAATTCTATCCCAGAATAAACTATGACAGTAAACATGTTAGTTTAGTTAGTGAGTACATTACACTGAAGTGAGTATAATTTCTTTATAGTTCCTCCAAGTTGCATTGTGATACTTGACATTTCTTATCATGAAGCCTCCTCTGTCCATATTTTTCACTGTAATTTAATTTGCAACTTATTAAACAGTAGGAATAGTTATCATCGGTAAATGCTGTCTAAGCAGAACTTTCACTGTCCTTGTCCAAATCCAAAATAGAATTCTGTTGCCTTTTTTTTTTTTTTTTTTGCAAAAATAAATTTTCAAGAATTTGCACTGACTATATTACACATATTCACAAAATACATGATTGTTTTTTTTTTTGTTTGTTTTGTTTTGTAAAATTATACATCAATTAGAACTGTATCAATTTATTTGGTTCAAAAACTTTCCTTCCTTAAGTATATGTTCACTCCTAAGATGTACAATAGAGAGTAGAAATAACAGACATTGGCTCAGCAAACAATTCAAACTTCTCCGAATTTTTGAAAAATAAACACACCCTCAAAAATATTTTCTGCAACTTGATTTATCGGAAGCACAATGCTCAACACTAATGATTACTTCTGCAGAAGCTGTTTATGGAGAAAACATGTATTTTTGCACAAATAAATAAATACAAAAATAAATAATACAAAATAAATAAAGAAACTACACAGAATCTGATTATTATGTTGTGGTTTTTTTTGTTTGTTTGTTTGTTTTTTTAATTTCCTTACATTTTATCTTTAAATACCCAGTATTCAAAATTTTTTCAAGTAGGGGTAGACTTTCTTGAGGGAAATATATTCAAATTAGTAAACCTTAGGCAGTAAAAAATCTTTGTTGTTGTTGTTGTTGTTTGCTTAAAGCTATTTTAAACTGATTTTTTTACCTCACTGAACCAGTGTTGTTAATTACGTTAGAGTTCACTGATGGTAATCCAAGAACTATAGGGCAACTGTGGAGCTTGTTCAGGGAAAATGGCACAAGATTTTTAAAGTAAATATTCAGTAGAATTTGCTTAAGATTTATATGAGCATGTTTCAATATTTTTGTTAGTGCCGTTGGCACAAGATTTAGGATCTCTCTGGTCAAAAGTCAGGAGATACTACCAGAATACTGCCTAGGAAACCTGACTATCCTATTGGAAAAGAAAATGGATAAAATTTAATAGTTGAGAGGGTAGAAACATGCACTTCAGGTCCAGTAACTATTCTTGTTCTCTATTCAGGTTTGGTAAGCTAGAAACGATGGAAACAAAAATAATACGGGATAGATAAATCAAATTAGTGGCTATTTTTAGTAGAGATAGAGAAACATTAAAGCTGTGTTCAAAACACTGGCAAAAATTCACCAAATTCCACTTGTCAATTTGGATCTTTTCATGAAATATAAATTAAATTCCGAAAAAATACATTTGTAAAAACAGTAAGAATATCATTAGGTTAAAGAATATACCTTAAGACAGTAAAAGCATCTGAATAATTTATTCTTGTAAAACAAAGTCAGATAAGTGAAATGGCTGCTCTCTACTAATATAGCTGAGACATAAAAGCCACATAAGGAGCAAAAGAACAGCATCAGTCTGAGAACAAAGATAATGTATTGGCAATGAACACATTCAGTCATGAACCAAGTATATGACCAGCAGAGGAAGACATTTAATGGCAACTTTCATACAGAACAGTTAACAAATTGGAGGACATTCAAGAACGAACTGCACATCAGAAAGTGAAGAAAGTAATCTACAAGTTTCTCAACCAGTTCGGTGTTCCTATTTTAAATTAATACAAACAGAAAAATAGAAATTCATGAAGTACAATATTGGTTCACATAAGCAACCAAAAACCTGAATGTACAATTAACCTGTTTCAACACTTTGAAGATCTTTTCGCTAAGGTCCTCACTCTTTGTCCCTGATGAGTGATGAGCATTCTGAAGTTTTCCACAATGACCACACTGCAGTAGGTAGCCCCATAGAGGGACAGCTAGGATATTTCAGATGTGCTTAGGTTTGAAGTGGATTAATGCTTAATCCTGACTCACCTTTTTACTCTATTTTTCATCAAATATTTTGTATAGAGCATAATTTAAAAATAATGTATTTAGAAGATGTGGATTTGTTTCAAGTCTTGTACACATAAGAAAGTATACAGTGATCTGGAAACAGTCTACTTCCTTCTATGTATTATTTACCTGCAATGAAGAGTTATATATTAAAATAAAATATAGTGGTGCAGCTCTATGTTCAGACTGGCTTGCAGGAAGTCACTGAAAACTCTTCCTCGGAAGAAATCAGCTGTTAACAAAACCAGTTTCTGCAAGTATAATAGCATAGTAAGCTTGACATTGATCTATTTCTTTTTTTTCTAATATGAAATTTCTGGTTGCTGCTGAATCACTTTATTGTTCATTGTGCCTACTGTGAAGAGGCACTCGGCAAATGAAAACAATTTTCCTTTTGTATTTAGATTTTTTCATGAAATTAGCAGTGATAGCACACTCACTATGTGTAATATTTCAAAATTATAACCTTCTCTCTAAAAATCTTTAAAATGAATAATCAGTTTTCATTCAAGAAATATGGAAAAATATGTTTAAAAATATGTTGAGATTATTTTGCTATGAATGTCTTATTTTCAGCAGAGATAATGGTGGTTGTTTAATATATAACAACATGAAATTCCATGAGCATTATCATAGAATTATAGAACCTTTTGATTTGGAATGGATTTTTAAAGGTCATCCAGTCTAACTTCCCTGCAATGAGCAAGGACATGTACAGCTAGATGAGGTTGCTCAGAGCACTGTCCACCCTGACCTTGAATGTACCCAGGCATGGGGCATCCACCATATATCTGGGCAACCCATTCCAGTTCTTTCCTATTCTTATCATAAAAAAACAAAAAACAAACAAACAAACAAAAAGAACACCAAAAAAAACCACGTCCATGTCTCTCCTGTGCAGAGGACTCCATAGCTAGACAAAGTACTCCAGGTGAGGTCCCACCAGTGCAGAGTAGAGGGGCAGAATCACCTCCCTCAGCTTGTTGGCCTCCTTTCTTTTGATGCAGCCCAGGGTATGGTTGGTTTTCTGGACTGCAAGGGTTCATCACTGGCTCATGTTCAGTTTGCCATCCATGAGTATCCCCAAGTTCTTTTCAGCAGAGCTGTCCTCAATCTTTTTGTCCCTCAGCTTGTATCAGTAATGGGGATTGCCTTGACCGAGATGCCAAGGCTTACACTTGAATTTCATAGAATCATAGAATCATAAAGATTGGAAAGGACCACAGAGATCATCCCATCCAACCGTCAACCCATCAAAGACATGCCTTCTAAACAATGTCTCTCATTACTACACCTACACATGAAAATCTGGAAAATCTCCAGGAATGATTATTCCACCACCACCTGGGGCAGCCTGTTCCAATACCTTACCACTCTTTTTTAGAAGAAATTTTTCCTAAAATCCAACCTGAGCATCTTCTGGCATTACTTAAAGCCACTACTTCTCATCTTATCACTAGTTACCTGGGAAATGAGGCCAACCCTCACCTCCCTACAACTTTATTCCGGGCAATTGTAGAGAGTGATAAGGTCTCCCTTGAGCCTCTGCTTCTCCTGACTGAGCAATCTCAGTTGCCTCAGCCAAACCTTATAAGACTAGTCCGCCAGACCCTTCACCAGCTGTATTGTGCTTCTTTGCACATTTTCCAGGGCCTCAGTCTTTTCTAGAAGTGAGGGGCCCAAAACTGAACACAGTACTTGAGGTGTGGCCTCACAGGTGCGAAGTCAGCAGGATGGATACCTTCCTGGTCCTGCTGACTACACTATTTCTGATACAAGTCAGAATGGCATTGTCCTTCTTAGTCAACTAGACACACTGCTGGCTCATCTTCAGTGGGCTGTCATCTACCACTCCCAACTCCTTTTCCTCCTAGCCTCCTGCAAGCCATTCTGTCCAAAAGCTGCAGCGATACATGGAATTTTTGTGACCAAAGTACTGGACCTGGCACTTGATCCTGTTGAAGTTCATACAGTTGGCCTCAGTGCATTGATTCAGTCTATCCAGATCTCTCTATAGGGCCTTCAACACCACACATTTGGTGTCATCTGCAAACTTGCTGAGGGTGCACTTGATCTCTCTGTCAATGTCACTGATAAAGATGAGGAATATCGGTCCCAGTACAGGCCCCTGAGTGACACCACTTGTCTCTGATCTCTATTGGACGTAGAGCCAGTGATTGCCATTCCCTAGATACAATCTTGCAACTAGTTGCTACCATCAAACAGTCCACCCATCAAACCCATATCTTTTCAGTTTGGAGAGATGGATGTGGTGAGGCACCATGCTGAAGGCCTTACAGAAATCCTGATAAATGACATCAGTGGCTCTTCCCTTGTCCATTGATGCAGTTGCACCATTATAGAAGGCTACTAGGTTGGTCAGGCAGGACTTGTCCTTGATGAATCCATACTGGTTGTCCCATACCACCTGCCTATCTTCCATGTGCCTTAGTTTCCAAGAGGAAATGGTTTCCAAGAGAACCTGTTCCATGATCTTTCTCAGCACAGATACAATGCTGATTGGTTGGTAGTTTCCATATTTCCCTGGGTCATCCTTTCTACCTTTCTTAAAAATGGTTGTGACATTGCCTTTTTCTAGCCAGCAGTGATTTCTCTTGACTGCCATAACTTTTCAAATCACACTGAGAGTGGCGTGATGACTTGGCAATTACATTAGCCAATTCTCTCATTACAATTAATTACTCTACAGGAAAAGGCAATAAAGTCAAAAAATTAATATTTTAATTCCCATTTAAGGAGAAGAAAAAAAGCTTTTACCCCTGAAATCTTTAGAAATATCAATTTGTGCAAGTAGACAAAGAAGTGTTAGTATTTAAAGTATTGTAATTTCCAATGTGGAGATTATTCTATATGTGGAACAAAAAATCAGTTGCTAGCTCAGTTTAGCTTTTAAAAGTCTAACCATCATAACATGCATGTTTATTAGTCCACTTACAATACTCACACTTACAATTCAGATTAATACAGAAAAACCTTATAAAAAACAAGGTGAAACTTGTTATGTAAGAAATTTTTCTAATTTTTATTGTCTTTTATCCACTATACTTATTCCTTCAATTCCACTCGGTGTCCTAAGGAAGAAACTTAGGGCTGTGGTGGGTCATTTGAGAGAGTTTTAAATATCTGAAGTGGAAGAATTTCAAAGCTAACATGAAAGGTGTTCTCACACTTTTCCGTCTAACAGCCTACTTTGTTCTACTTACTTCCCAACTGAAGGCTGAGAAGTACTTCGTCATCTCATTTAGCATTCCTCCTCTTCCCTTCTCCAGTCCATGAGGACTGTGAATTTTACTCCAGTGGATTATTTCTAGTCCTTCTTGAGAACAAAATTTAAGAAGTCAGAACTTAAGAAAAAAAAAGTATTTTATTTATAAGTAGGTGTTTTACCCACTGCCTGTTTGAATTGTTTGGAGGTTACTATATGTTTGAGATTTTTCCTTGCATTTTTCCTTCTCCAAATGTTACCATGTTGTACAGTGTGTTGCACTCTGTTGAGTACTGTTTTAGAATCTAATAATGTTAGAAGCTTTCTTGTTCTCAAATTTTGCATTTTTTTTCACTTAAGATGCCTAATCTGAGATGCATTTTGCTAAGTCTGTTCTGAGGTTTGGCATCTAGGCATTAAGTTTCCAAGAAAGTATCTTTTAAATTTTCTAGCTTCTTCTAGTGGAAATTTTAATGGTTAAATAGCAGCTGTTGGAAAACCTGGAGCAGGTGATTTCTAAACATCCTTTACGTAGAAGTGTCCCACATATTCTAAACACATAGGTAGCTGCAGGATTGCAGACAGATGTTTGAAATGAAGTGTTTAGAGTTCTCTTTTCCGTTCCATACCTGAGAATAGCATTAAAGGGAACAATAGGCATATGTATCTAGGCAGTATGCTTGAAGTTATTCCATAGAATTTGTGTGTACAAGTCACAGTCTATGTGCAGTCTATGTGTTTCCAGATGCATTCTGTTCAATATAAAGAGATTCTCCAACAGCATATTACAATTCCATACAGGACTCTTCTACAATATTCATCATACTACTAGAGAATACAAATGCTAAGGGGATGTGACTTTGTGATTTGTTGAACTCTTTCAATTCCTGTTCAGTGTGACTAACCTTGAGGCAGTTGGCAGGTGGAATCAGAAAGCAGATCTCAAGCCACTTCATCTTTCTCTTGACAAGCAGACCATTTCACATCAATCTTGTGGCTCAGTATATTCAGAGGAAGCTAACAATACTCTTCTGTCCTGAAGCATCTTGATCTACTGTTAATATCTGGTTCTATACATGAATGACTATCATGAAAATAAGCTTCTTCCTATTTTCAATTTTATTATAATCGTAGTTACAAAATGATGACAACCTTTGTGTTCTATTCACCTATATGCATTCATTTATATTTCTATTCAAGTTTTCTTACTAAAACATTAAACAAACAAAAAATTAAATTTATTTCATTACAGATATGATCAAATATAAATATTCAGTCATTATATTCCATTATGCATTGTTTCAGTATAAGAAAGGATCACTTTGAGTATCTCCAGGAACAATGAATATCATGGAAGTGAGTTATGAAAAGACACCAAGAAAATAAATGTTTTCAAAAATGTTGTTAGATATATGAATACTTGAACATAGATTTATTTTCAGTTCTTAAATAAGAGATCAAACCATGAAGCTTCAAACAAAGTAGTGCAGTGTTACTACACTCAATACTGAAATGTTTGCACGCAGAATAATAATGGAATTTCAAGTTTGCATATTCTAAGTTGTAATTACTAAAAGCACTTCGATTAAACACCAACAGGAACCTAATCTTTACATATTTTGATGACTGCAGTGATGTTACTGATATTAAGTGACTATTATGTTGCAGTCATTCATTTACTAAAGTCTAATAACTTATTTCTTCAATCTAGAATTGGCTATAAAATGTCTTTAGCTGAAGAATTTGGACATAAAAAGCATTCAAACAATTCAATTCTCTGAAAGCTGTTATGCTAAATAGAAATGTCTGGAAATTCCTACTTCAGTCAACATTTAAATTATATAATTTAATGTCTAGTAAATTTTTACTTTTTCACGAAATTTTAGTGTGGTTATGTAAATGATTGTTATATCTGAGTCTGCAAAATTATTTTGTACATCAATATTTGTTATTATAATTAATTTAACTTTTACATAAAACACCCCTAAAGCCAAGAAAAGTTCATTTGCAAGATAAGCATCAGTCATTTGAACATTAAAATAAAACATTCATTCAAAAATTAATTAAACTAAATACAGAAAAACAGAGAGAAAAAAATTATTTTGATTTCCAGATCTATTCGTTAATATACACACGCACACATATATATGTATAAATAAATAAAAACAAAAACCCCATAGAATTATCTAAAATTCATAGAATATTGAGTTCTTCCTATATGAGATAATGGCTTTCCAAACACTCTCAGATTATTATTCAGAAAGACAGACTGATCTTTGCATGAAGGGCAGAGAACCATAATACACCATAATGTTGAACGGTATATTTAAGGCCATTCACAGGAGCCATCTGTCTCACCTTTTGTTTAGCTATGAAGAGATACCGACCTCTGAAGATGTATGAGCCTACTCTATAGTTAGAACCAACCTTATTCTGTATACAGACTAGATACACAAATTGTAATACCCTAGCTTTTTACTTTGGCAGTGTTGTAAAAATATTAGTCAAGTATCTGTGCACAAGGCAGTAATCTGAGATGCATCTGCAGCCAATGATATCTAGCATATCATCTTCATTGTAAAATTAATTAGGTGCCAAGACAACCCCTTCACATTTGCTCCTGTTTGAAAATGACCTTCTTCACCTACTGAGCACCCCTCCCCCCACTCCCAGTTCCTCTTTCAAAAAAGATCTCTGATGATTTCTGTGATTGGAAGAATGTATGACTGTGCCTCAAACTGAGATTTTCATCTTCAAATGTTCCAGTACTTTCGCAGTGCACAGGAGGTCATATTTCTGGTGGAACATCAAGAGAACTAATAAGAATACAGTATTCATGAATCACAGAATCAGAGAATTGCAGTGGTTGGAAGGGACTTCATCGAGTTCAACACACCTATTAAAGCAGATACCCTACAATAAGTTGCACAGGTAGGTGTCCAGACAGGTCTTGAATGTCTCCATGGATGAAGACTCCACAACCTCTCTGGCAATAAACGGTAGTACAAATTGAATTTGGCCATTCTCCTGTGCAAGATAAAGGCCTATAAAAATCAATATATTTAAGAATTCGTAACACTGAAATAAGCAAAAATGCTCAGTAGATAAGAATATTCCATCTGACATGTATACTAAGATTAAAAAGTCTCTAGATGTGGTGCTCAGGGACATGATTTAGAGGTGCGTTGTTAAAGTTAGGGTTGTATAACCATATTATTAGGTTTAGGTGTATTAGGTTCAGGTTGTATTTAGGTGTATTATGTAGGTTTAGGTGTATTAGGTTTAGGTTGGTCTTGATGATCTTGAAGGTCTTCTCCAACCTGAGCAATTCCATGATTCTATGATTCTATAAGCAAAACTGACTTCAAAATATGGTAGCTCTGTCTGTTATTATTTTTTCCACTGTAAAATTATGGAAGGAAGTTATGTCGTGTTTCCAAATTGAAAGCTCAAGACAATAGGTTCAGAAAATATTTTTTATTATTTTATTTATTTGAGTGAAAAATATCAATTTTTATGTAGATGCAGGTGAAAAATGTATGTAAATGTCAAGAAAATTTTGAAGTGGGACTTGAATTATATTTTAGTTGGAAAACAATGCTAGTTTTGTATATTTTGATATCTTTTCAAAATCTGAAATTTAATCTGAGGTTTGGGAAAAAATGCTAGGGCATTATTTTTAATATTTATATTTACATATTTTTCAATCATTTTATCTAAAAAAAAAAAAAAGAATAAATTACATTTTTAAAAGATGAATTTTGATCTTGAGGCAAGAGTCTCACTTTGCTTTTTCAAACTACCTCTTTCTTGGAATCCAGGTGTTTGAAAGCTGGAAGAAGAAACACTCTGGTTCCAGGGGTAATCACTTCTGTTTGCATGAAATCTTTCAGAAATATTATTGAAACTCTTGAAAGTAAATTAATAGATACTATGTGGTTATCTGTCTGACAGGTAAGTTTACTTTTTTGCTGTCTGATCTGGACTTTTTTTTTCCTTTTTTTATAGTTCCAAAATAACAGTTGAGGAAAAAAAATCAATCTCAGATGATCAAATATTATCCACCTTTGTATCTAAGTAAGTTCAGTAAGTTCCCCAAATGTATTGACAGTCAACTGCTGATCTTTCTCTGAGGAACTTGCCTGGTTTTCACATACAATTGGTATTTTCTGCTAATTTAGAAATGTTACTCGATGCTTTATTATAGTCCACAACATGTCTTAATCCTCAGTGGATGTAATTTATTTTTCAAGATATTAAAGGCACAGGCTTCAAGTAATGGGACATAATCCCTTATTATCCTACTGTTGTGAAAAAGTGAAAACATAACTTTTCTTATTAATTCAGCTCTGCATTCTTAGATTGTTTTGCTAACTCAAAAAAAATCTAGCTAAAAGCTAGCATTTTAGGCAGTGGTCACTCTATATCAGTCAGTGCACCTGAGACATTCTAGCAAATCTTTATAAGCCCTTGGCAAACTTGGTGACAGTGATGTCTGCACTCTATTAAGTAGTTCAAGAAACTAGCATTCTTCAAGTCAGCATATCATAGTAATATTAATGTTCGTTTCATTCAGTGTGCTTTTCAGCACTGTGGTTCTCACCAAACCTGAATTATTATTACGGCTGGTAATACTGGATCAAATCATTTTTTTTTTCTGTGAATTGTTTTTATATCTTGTGCTACTCTGTCAAGAGCATTTCCACCCATTAAAATTTGTTTCCAAGTGGAATTTTGATATGATAAATTGCCTCAAATACATACACTTCTGAAAAATTTTAACTTTGAAATGTTTTTCAAAAATATTATTTAAAATTTGTCATTCTTTTGGTACAACATATATAATAGAGGAAATTTATCTCATAAATTTTATTTGCCATTTTATCCATTACACGAAAACCCATCATTTAGAAAAATTCCATCCCACCAACAACATTCAACCCTGAAAAATATTAAATATTATCCAAATACATAATGAGATATTTTTTTGGTCAAATGAAAACTCTCTTGACAAATGCTCTACTGTATAGACTTTTTCTGATTAAGATAGTTCTATTCCTCTAGTAAATGGAGCCAGTTAGATGAAAAATATTATTCTTCTATATCAGTAGTAGGATGACCTTTGACAGATAATCCATGTAAGCAAAGCAGTATTTTTTATGTCTATATCTATCGTAATTTTGATAAAAAATATTTTAATTCTTATATGCAAAATACTGTCAAGAACGCAGTAAATCTTTTATAAGTTTCCAGTCCTAAAAATCCTTAGGTTGGATGTTTAATCCTACTATTTCAATGATATTTCACCAATCCATGTTTAATGAAGCCTTTATAAAGTGCAGCTGTTTCTTCATCCAGCACTGTATGATCATACTCAAAGAGACAGTGTGTAACACTAGTTGAGTCATTTATTCATTTACTTTCTAGAATTAACTTTGTACTTTAAAGTATCTCCTAGTATGATTTATTATATAAAATAAAATCTTATTTTGGATCCCACATTCCCGGCATTGATTTTACTTTGTCCCTGAGAAGATAGGAAATAACAGAACAGTCAAAATCTGAAGGAGGGACTTTATCTATTTTGTTGAGGTGCAAGGGAGTTGTTTTACTATTTGTTTTTTCACATTGAATATTACTGATTAAGTGGCAATAACTGGTTGTGTCAATGACTAATTTTCATATCCCAGAAGACTCGAGAGAACAATGAAAACAACTCAATATTGTCCAGTGCAGTCTATTGAGAACTGTTCAACAGTGCATGGTTGTGTTTGGTGAGGCCAATTGTCATTTCTCTTGGGCAAAGTAGTTTCAAGGACAATGAATATTAGAGAAATCTTATTAGAGATAGATAAATTTTCTAAATATGAAGTTCAGGAAAGCATTTTGGTTAATGTCTTCTTGACAATGTCAGCACAGAATAACTTCATACAACCTGTTTTATTCCATGTGAAAATGTCAGGATTAAAACCTGAAAACTATATTTTTAGAGGTGAGTATGTTAGATCTGTTCTTGTTCTGCATTTGGGTTTGATTAACTGAGTAAGAAAGAAGTGAAGAACGACTTAAGTAAAATGAAGTGTACAATACAAAAAACATTTCAAATACATATCTATGTGTCTTCATAAAGATATCTTTCTCCTCATAAATAAAATTAAATAGAATTGAAATAGATTTTCCCTTCCTAAATTGTGGATTATACTTAAAGTTACTTAACTTAATTATGCTTGTTTGGTTTGCTACCAGTATTCATAGTTTTGTTTGTTTGTTCAGTGCTACTTCCCACTACAGGATTTGTACATCTTATGCAGATATGCTTCTATAAACTTAATAGAATATCTTCCTAAATTACTTCTAATTTTATTTCATAGAATCATAGAATCCTTAGAATTGGAAGGGATCTCCAAAGGACGTTTAGTCCAACTCCTCTGCAATGAGCAGGGACACCACAGCTAGATCAGGAAGCCCAGGGCCTGGTCCAGCCTCACCTGATCTAGCTGTGGTCTTCAGAGACAGGGCATCAACCACATCACTAGGTAACCTGTTTCAGTGTCTCACCACCCAGATTTTTTCCTTATATCTAACCTGAATCTACCCTTCCTGAGCTTGAAGCCATTTCCCCTTGTTCACAGACCTTGCTAAAGAGTCTGTCTCCTTCTTTCCTGTAGCAGAAGACTGAAACTGGCAGATTATTCGAATATTAAGTTTGAAAGCCAAAAGCTGAATTTCATTCATCCAATATTGATAGAATTTGCAATACATGTAATATATATGAACTATTTTCTGAAAACTGTCCTTAGAGAAGTCAGTGTTAGCAGTATAGGTTATGAAATCACCGTATCGACTTAAAACAAAAGCCCAATTTCAAACCAAATGTGATGGTGTTTATTTTATCTTTGTGAATGTTGCTGTTCTATACATGTTCTGCAACTATGACACAGAATACACTTACAGCCATTTGCTGAGAGCCTTCTTACCTCAGAGTTCTCAAATAATCAAGAAAAATGTCACAAAATGTGCTCAAGAACTTATATAAATCTGTTTCATATGTACATTTATCTCAGATTATCTCTTTCCCATGCGTAAACTAAAGTTCAATGGTAAACTGATTATAGTTGTCTCCAAAATTGAGTTTGTTATGAATTTATATGGAAAGTACTCTTATTCTTTTAGTCATAGCAATACCTCAGGCCCCCAAGACACAACCTGTCCATAAGGAGATAGAATGATTATCCTGATATTCAAGGAATATATACTGTGATAATAAATAGATGTCAAATTTTTATGATTTTTGTTATCGCTATTCCACATCATAACATCATGTAGTGCACTGGGAATTAATGCTCCAGTTCCGTGGATCGTGGATAGTTCCAGGTACCTGGTTCTCAGAAGAGGAGAAGAACTACATACTACATATCCCAGAAGACTTTGTGTTGTTCTGTTTCCGTTTTCTGTTCAGAAGGAAAGATAAAACTGTTCTCATATCATGAGATGTCCCCTCTTTTCTCTTCTGCCTAGCCCAGCTAGACGTCTCACCTCAGCATTAGAGTAAGGCCTTCGGTTTTTTGGACACACTCTCTCATTTTATTTGATTTATTAGCTTCAATTCTAATTATATTGTATTATATTGTATTACAGTGTGTTATCTTGCATTCCAATATCTTATTTAGTAAATTAGTTTGTTTCTCCTCAGATCATTGCCACTGTTTTGTTTTTAGGCCCATCTCTCTACCCTTGTTCCTCCTTTTCCCCTTTTCCCTTTCCCAGGATGTGGGTCCATGGGTGCCCTCACCCCGCTAGTCACGTAACAGAGCCAAACACTCTTGGTGGAGGATGCGGACATAGGCAGCTTTTTAGCTTTTATAACAAATCTGCTCTCAGAGAGCTTTGTTGAAAAAGCTTATCAGTGCTGTAGGTCCTAAAAGCTCTTACTTAAAAAGCCAAAAATAATGCAGAGGACTTTAAAAACTTTTAAAACTTTAAAAAAAAGAACTTTAAAAAAAACTTTTTTTAATCTCTTCAAGTATGGTAAAGTGTAGAAAGATAACTTCATTTTCTGCACTGGGTAGTTCTCAAGTCTATATCAGCTTTTAATAGATTAAATTTCAAAAAATACTTACTCATTTCCACAATACCATAGTAAGCTACCAAAACTTATCCAGTTCTTTTGAGACATAATGAGGCAATACAGTTAGGAAACATTGTTCTGCTTGTTTGTTTGTTTGTTTGTTTCTATATTTTTGAACATGGCATATAGAAAAATTACCATTAATAAACAAAGCCAAAATAAGTGTTCTTTTTAAAGACATTCTGTTATAAAGAAAGAAAATTTTCTTTGAAGGTAAGGCAGTTTTAGCATAATTTTTCTTCTGTTTATGTTGACAGTTTACTTTATTTCCAGTTTGCTGCCTTTTTCCTTGTTAAGAAATTTTAAAAATCTATATACAACTAATATTAAAAGATTAGAACTGGCCCCAGTAAACTTTAAATCATTTTGCAAGCAAGAAAAAAAAAATTGTATTCTAGAAGTTTAAAATTAAAAGGTGATTTCAGATAAAATAAAATTCCTGTCTCCAACTCTGTCCACTTCGTGCAAGCTAATATCTGAGCATCTGTTTTCCCCTCTTGTTTTCCTAAGCAAATGCAGCTTGTGAGGCATGGACTCAGACATGAACAATCCAAATCATTTATTACAGATTCTAACAAGGTATAAACATATTAGATCTGCACAGCTGTTTCTCCTGTACAAGATGAATCCTGAAAAACACAACTTTTGAGAATTTTTTTTTTAAATCTCAAATATAATATCACAGTTAATGCAGTAGTTCTGTGAAGCTGAATACCAGAGTAGAAAGGGAGATGTAATACGAAACTTTCAAATCACAAAGGATCACTTTTAGAAAAATGGAAGATGAACTTACACATTGAATCAATTTCTTTTTAGCATTAAGAGCATTCTTCTCACATTTCTTTATGAGAATTCATGAAAAGACTAGCTAATAGGAATAGCCCAAAGGCATGTTTAAACTAATGCATCCTAAATGAAATCTTAACCTTCAACCTTCATTTTCAAAAAGCATATTCTCTAATTGGATATTGCTCTTTTCATGAAAGAGAAAAGTGTAATGCTGATTAGGTTGTATATCGGTGAGGGAAATTTTGCCGCTACAAGGTCAACATCTGTTGACTCAGGAACCAAAAGGCATAATTCAGCATTTGAAATCATAGCTATTTCTAGTAGGGTTAATTAAAAACTACTGCATAATTTCCTGAAAACTCACAACAAATGCAGCCACAATGAAAGCTGAAGGAGATTTTGTTTTTCATGTTCTGGTATACTGTTTTTGTCCAGCCCACACAGCATGTAGGTTAATAGAGATGTAAGCTTTAACCTGAACACCACCAAATTTGATAGTGGATTTTTCTGGGTTGATTCTTTTTTTTTTTTTTTGCCGTGAGTCTTTAATAATAGAATGCAATTAAGGAATAAAAAGCATAATGAAATTAACAATTGTATTTAAACATTAACACATTAAATGATTGTATTTAAAAATTTTAAAAAGTGATGGTTTAATCAGAAACTCTGAATGTGATTCAGGTCATTGACATTGTGTTCTCATTTCTCCCATTCCACAGACAACGCAACTCCTTAGCTGGAATGCTGGTTAAATTAAGAAAAAAGAAATCAAAACTGAAAATAAATAAACAAACAAAAACAAACAAAAACCCTGCATTACCTTTGATCAGATACCAATTGATTATTAGATACCAATTGATTATTTTGGTATTAAACTAATTACAGTGCACTAACATGCATTTCAACTGTATAAACAGGAAAGTCAGATAGTAGGATGTACTTTCTTAAATTTTAATGTATAAATTGTAATTAGTTTAATTTCATAGAATTATAGAATGATTTAAGTCAGAAAAGACCACAGAGATCATCTTGTCCCACTGTTGACCCACCAAAGACATGCCCACTAAATCATGCCTCTCATTACTACATCTTTAATTTTCTTTAAAACGTTCAGGGACAGTGACTCCACCACGTCCTGGGGCAGCCTGTTCCAATACCTCACCACTCTTTCTTAGAAGACATTTTTCCTAAAATCCAACCTGAACATCCCTTGGCATAACTTAAAGCCATTACCTCTCATTCTATCACTAGTTACCTGGGAGAAAGGGCCAACCCTCAACTCACTACAACATTCTTTCAGGTAGTTGTAGAGGTTTTGGGTGTTTTGCTTTTTTTGGTATTGTGTATAAGGTCTCCCTCTGCTCCTCCACACTAAACAATCCCAGTTCACTCAACCACTCCTCAAAAGACATGTTCAGTGGGCTGTCAACTATCATCCTCAAATCCTTTTCCTCCAAGCAGCTTGCCAGACACTCTGCTCAAAAGCTGCAGTGATACATGGAATTTTTGTGACCAAAGTACTGGACCTGGCACTTGGTCTTTTTAAAATTTATACAATTCACCTCACATAATTGATCCAGCCTGTCCAGATCCCTCTGCAGGGCTTTCCTACCCCCAGAAAGATTGACACTTCTTGCCAGCTTGGTGTCATCTGCAAACTTACTGAGGGTGCACTCAATCCCCTCGTCCAAGTCCTCCACAGAGACACTAAACAGCACAGGCTCCACTATTGACCCCTGGGGAGCGTTACTTGTGACTGGTTGCCAGCTGCATTTTAACTCCATTCACCACTACTCTCTGGGCTTGGCCCTCCAGCCAGTTCGTTACCCAGTGAAGAGTCCAAGCCGTGGACTGTCAGCTTCTCTAGGAGAATACTGGGTGAGGCAAAGTTAAAGGTTTTAATAAAGTCTAGATAGACAGCTTCCACAGCCTTTCCCTCATTCATCAGCCAGGTCTCCATGGACTTGTGACAGTCCAGGCGGAGTAGCAGGCCACTGACTCTTTTCCTGAATTGTGGGGTGTTTATTCTGCTCCCCATTCCTGTCTTCCAGCTCAGTGGGCTGAGTATCCTGAGTATAACCGGCCTGACTTTTAAAGACAGAAGTAAAGAAGGTATTGAGAACCTCAGTCTTTTCCTCACCCTCCGTGGTACTGCTCCCCACAGAATCCAATTACAGCTCTCTTTGTTCCTTCTCTTGCTGTTAATATATTTGTAAAAACATTATTTATTATCTTTAACAGTGGTGGACAGACTAAGCTCTTCTTGGGCTTTTGCATTTCTAGTTTTCCCTCTGCATGCCCTAGCAACATACCTGTACATCCATCCTCAAGTTCACTGTCCTTTCTTTCATTGGTGCACAGGCTTTTTTTTTTTTTTCTGGAAAAAAATTCCTCAGCAAAAGATCCCTGTCCAACCAGGGCGGTCTTTTTCTCTGCCAACTCATCTTATGACATAAACTGCTTTCCTTGACCCCTTGGCACTTCAGGACTGAATTCCAAGGGATTCTCTCAAGCAATGTTCTAAATAGCTCAAAGTTTGCCCTTCAGAAGTTCAGAGAAGCACTTTTGCTGACCCCTCTCCTGACTTCACCTAGAAAAAGGAGCACAATCAGTGGTTGCTATGCTCAAGACAGCTTTTGGTCATTATATCTCCCAACAGTCCTTCTCTATTCCTAAAAAGCAGATCTAGAAGGGTTGTCAGAAGGATGTCCGCCTTGCTCTCCTTTCCCTGGGTCTTCACCTATAAGGATACAGCCAGCACTGAGTGCTACACCATTAAAACACTCACAAGTGTGGAGAGCCATCTCACTGCTCCTTCTTCCTTACTTTCCCCTTCTAAAGGAGCAGCACTCCAGTCATGAATGCAATCCCATCATGTTTCAGAGATAGAGATCAAGTTTTAGTTTTTCTACTGTACAGTGGGTTATAGCTTCTCCTGTGCTTGCCCACACCATTGGTGCAGATGCGCTTTAGCTGGGCTATTGGTCTTAGTCCATTTATTGAGAAAATTTAAGAAAAGAGATATAGATCTCTATAGAGATAGATAGATAGAGATCTATAGATAGGTAGATATAGATCTATAGATCTACAAGCTTGTCAGCCTGACCTCGGTGCCAGGAAAGGTTATGGATCAGATCATCTTGAATGAGATCACACAGCATGTGCAGGACACCCAGGGGATCAGGCTGAGTCAACACTGATTCAGGAAAGGACAGGTCCTAATTGACCAGCCTGATTTCCTTCTATGTTTGAGTGAGCTGCCCGGTGGATGAAGGAAAGGCTGTTGACATAGTCTACCTAGACTTCAGCAAAGCCTTCGACATTGTCTCCCACAGCATTCTGCTAGACAAGCTGGCAACCTGTGGCTTGGACAGGTACACCCTTTGCTGGGTAAGTAACTCACTGGAGGGCTGGGCCCAGACAGTAGTGGTGAATCCAGTTAAATCCGGAAGGATTAGCCTCAAGCTGCATGAGGAGTGATTCAGGTTAGATACTGGGAAAAATTTATTCTCCAAAAGAGTGATCAGGTACTGGAACAGGCTACCCAGGGAGGTGGTTGAGTCACCATTGCTGTAGATGTTCAAGAAATGTTTAGAGGTTGTACTGAGGGTCATGGTCTAGCTGGAAAATATTGGTGGCAAGTGGATGGTTGAACTGGGTAGTCTTGGGGGTCTTTTGCAACCTTGGTGATTCTACTATTCTATGATTCTATTCCTGTTATCGCCATTGTTTCTACATTTTCTGTTTGCAGAGATTTGCTCAAACTAGTCAAAGAGAAAAATTGTGATGTGCTTTTGGTAATATTATGAAAAAAAAAGGAAAAAAAAAGAAAAACAGATTTTACTTTATTTTGTTTTATTGATATTTTATTTTTATAAAATGCATAAAATCACAGGAAGAGATACTGGGAAACACATGATTGCCTCTATTGTATTCCTTCCATAATCATTCAGTTGAAAAATCAGATACATGTGTTTTAAGACTAAGTGACTAATAGTTCAAAAAGTACAGAATTATATCAGGGCAAATATCATACATTTTCCTATACACATTTGATCTTCTGTTTACAGTATAAAGACATTTCCCAACATTGTATGCATAAACATAAACTATCTCTCTGCATTGCCCTAATAGATAAATAACAAGAAAACAAAATGAAAACAGAATCTATCTAGATATGATTATAACTACCTCCCTATTTTGCAGAGCTTAATGGCTGTATTTCATTGCTGTATCTTCCACTTTGTTTTGTTTTGACAGCAGTATCACTGAGATCTGTGTCATAGTACATGTACAGCTGATGGGTTTATCACACACAAGAGAAAAGTTTCCCTAGAGAAGCAGCTTCAGGAAAAAGACTTTAGAAAATCAAATAAAACATATATTAAGGCTTTTCTATTTAATGTAAATAAAATATGCAAAGTGAAAAATAATGAAAATCGAAGTAGGCATGATTAAGATGATACCATTGCAGATACTAATCAAACTTATTTTCTATTATATGGTTAGATGAAAGGATTTTCTTTTTCTATTATGGACAAATAATATCCATGCATTTTCTGCTGTAGAGACTATAATTGTTGCTTTCATGTGAGGTTTCCTTCACTGTATAAGAAGGAGAAATCACTAATTCATATGAACTGCTGATCGTGTTACTGGTTGGTCTAATGAGATTAGTGCTTTTTTTGGTAATTATTATGGTAATACACTGCCCACGCTTCATACAATTCTCTTCTATTAATTATTATGTGATTGCTTTAGTAAAATTTATTTCTTCTAAGTCCCAAGTTTATTATACTAAGCCATATAGTTATTGACTTTATTACATAGTTTACTTCATTATGATTTTTACTGTGATTAGAATTTCATCTCTCCTCTGAGTCCACAAAACTCCCCTTATATTCTTGTGATTTCTTTCACTTGAAATGCATGCTTAATAAGTCATTATTTCTGCTCATATCCTGAGATTCACCAGTTCCTTGGTGAATGCCACTTGGTGAACAGTAAGGAGTCATTCCATAATACCATAGTGTAGAGCCATGAGGTTCTTTCTGCTCCATTTACTCATATTCTCTACTTCCAAAAATGATGACTCAAAGAGAAAGCTAGAAGACATTGAATGTAACTTATTATTCAACATAATATATTCTTACTGACAAAAGTTTAAGTCCATCTTTTGGACCTTGTGAAGGACCTAGGGCAATGTAAGTACTTCCCAATTTTCTTTCACTCAGCAGGTGATGTAGCGCACTACAAAAATTTAGGTCAGCTGCACTAAGTTGTTTGCTTAAAGACAGTGTCTTGGATGTAGTTAAAAATGGCATCATTAAGACCCTTAAAGTAGCAGCCTAATATGTTTAATTGAAAATTGTATATAGTAAATTTACTTTCTACTTTGCTCATGTTTCTTTCTGTCCTACAAGCAATGCGGAGAAAAGCAAGGGATGTTATGTTGAATCCAGAAAATCCAGTTTGAACATCATCAGATGTTGTCATTCTAGAATCAATATTCACACCCAAATATGAAAAATGTTTTAAGATTTTAGGTAATAGAGCAGCTGCATAAAAAACAAACAAACAAACAAAACCTAACAAAAAACCCCTAACAACAAGAACTATGTCTGCAGATTTCTCAAAGGAAATGATGTGTCTTTCTCAGAAATTCAAAATTCATTGTACAACACCCACTTTTGTTCTGTCAAGCTATTGTGCTCTTAACCTCTTAAATATGCATATTTGTTATCTCAGGAGAAAAAAATCTTAATAATCATCAAAACAAGTTTGGAATCGACTGATTTTGTTTACATATTATGTATGTATTTATAAATTATTTGCTGTTTTTCTACATATCGTAACCAAGGCTTCTCTGCATGAAGAACTACTAGAAAGAAAGCATTAGTGTTGCTACATGGAAGATAATGAGTCCACTAAGTCATTTTATTAAAAAAAAGACCTAAAAAGATTTTACAGTCACTATTTTGTAGAATCTGTTGGTTATGACATGAATTCAGCCCTTAAATAAAAGAATGGGTCAGTGTGAATGTTTCTAAGAGTTCCCAAAGATTACTATCGTACTCTTCTGCTAGATGAGATAGCTTACTACTGTCTCTGATACATATCAGGGTTTAGAATCTGTATCAAGTTAGTTTTAACTGGTCTATTATTGGTAATGGAGTAGAATTTCTAACATTCTCAATTCTGGATAACTCACTAAAAATAATACTACAAAAATAATACTACTTGTTAAATTCAAATAGAATTGTCTACAAACTGTTTAAGATCTGAGTCACTGAGTCATCATCCTTCATACATTCATGTCCTCTACTGGCTCTACTGGGCCTTCTACTTGGCAATAATTACTACAGACAAATTTCCATTTCTTCTGTCTTTGGTTAGAAATGTGTTGGGTTTTTTTTGTTTTTTTTTTTTTTTTTTTTTA
>JACDJE010000631.1:1877-153802 GCA_016647715.1 Pavo muticus | reverse complement strand
CTCAAGACCAAATCTTTCTGAAATCTTACTAATGTTGTATTAGTGATAACAGATTTCTCAAGTTCTCGTGAATTTCTTTCCAACAGACAGTTATTTTCTTATCTTGGATGGGGTGGGGTGTTACTGGACCATGCTCTTATTAATATGGATGGGCTTGTTAGGGAAATGAAGGTCGGGGGCAGCTTGGGATATAGAAATCACAAGGTGGTGGAGTTCAAGATCTTGAGTGGAAGAAGCAAAACAAAAAGTGGGATTGCTACCCTGGACTTCAGGAGAGACAACTTTGATGTATCCCAGGACCTACTTGGAGCTATCCTGTGGGCTAGGGTGTTAGAAGGTTTGGGGGCCTGTGAAAGCTGGTCAGCATTTTAACAGTGCTTCTTCCAAGCTCAGAATTGGCGTGTCCCTATGAGAAAAAATCAGGGAAGGGTGGCGGAAGACCTGTGTGGATGAGCAAGGAGCTCATGCATAAACTCGAAGGGAAAAGGAAGATCCACGAAATGTGGAAAAAGGGTCTGACCATTTGGGAAGAATATAGGAAAGTTGTCAGGGCCTGCAGGGGTACAACGAGGAAGGCTAAAGCCAACCTGGAATTGAATCTGGCGAAGGAGGTGAAGGACAATAAGAAAGGCTTTTTTAAGTACGTCAGCAGTAAAAAGAAGACTAAGGAAAATGTGGATCTCCTACTAAATGAGGGGGGTGTTCTGGTAACTGGGGATGCTGAGAAGGCGGAGATACTGAATGCCTTCTTTGCTTCTGTCTTCACTGCAAAGACTCCCCCTTGGGAATTTTGGATGCTGGAGGCAAGTGAGAGAGTCTGGGGAATGGAAGACTCCCCTTTGGTGAGGGAGGAGATGGTCTGAGAGCATCTAGGCAACATCAATATACATAAATCCATGGGCCCTGATGGGATGCATCCACGTGTGCTGAGGGAGCTGGCAGATGTATTGTTGAACTGCTATTATCTTTGAGAGGTCGTGGAGAATGTGAGAGGCGCCTGAAGACTGGAGGATAGCCAATGTCACTCTGATCTACAGAAAGGGCAAGAAGGAGGATTTGGGAAACTACAGGCCAGTGAGCCTCACCTCCATCCCTGGAAAGGTGATGGAACATCATGTTCTGGATGCCATCTCCAGGCAATTGGAAGAGAAGAAGGTTATCAGGAGTAGTCAGCATGGGTTCACCAGTGGGAGGTCATACTCAACCAACCTGGTAGCCTTCTATGATGTCATCACTGGCTGGGTGGATGGAGGAAGAGCAGTGGATGTAGTCTACCTTGATTTCAGCAAGGCATTTGACACTGTCTCCCACAACACCCTTATAACAAAGCTGAGGAAGTGTGGAATAGATGAGTGAATGGTGAGGTGGGTTGAGAACTGGTTGACTGGCAGAGCTCAGAGGGTTGTGATCAGTGGTGCAGAGTCCAGTTGGAGGCCTGTATTTAGCGGTGTTCCTCAGGGGTCAGTGCTCGGTCCAGTCTTGTTCAACATTTTCATCAATGACCTTGATGAGAGGATATTGTCCACCCTCAGCAAGTTTGCAGACGATACGAAGTTGGGAAAAATGACTGACACACCGGAAGGCTGTGCTGCCTTTCAGCAAAACCTGGACAGGCTGGACAGTTGGGCAGAGAGGAACCAGATGAGGTTTAACAAAAGCAAGTGTAGAGTCTTGCACCTGGGGAGGAACAACCGCATGCACCAGTACTGGTTGGAGGATGACCTGCTGGAAAGGAGCTCTGCAGAGAGAGACCTGGGTGTCCTGATGGGTGACAGGTTGGCCATGAGCCAGCAGTGTGCCCTGGTGGCCAGGAAGGCCAATTGCATCCTGGGGTGCATGAAAAAGAGCATGGCCAGCAGGTCAAGGGAGGTGATCCTCTCCCTCTACCCTACCCTGGCGAGGCCTCAGCTGGAGTACTGTGTCCAGTTCTGGGCTCCCCAGCACAAAAAAGAGAGGGATCTTTTGCAAAGAGTCCAGTGGAGGGCCACAAAGATGATAAAAGGCCTGGAGCACCTCTCTTATGAGGAAAGGCTGAGCAATCTGCATCGTTCCACCTTGAGAAAAGAAGACTCAGAGGGAATCTGACCAATGTCTATAAATATCTAAGATGCGGGAGGCAAAGGAAATAGGCCAGACTCTTTTCAGTGGTGCCTGGCAATAGGACAAGTGGAAATGGCCACAAACTGAAGTACACAAAAACGTGTGTAAGAACTTCTTCATGGTAAGGGTGATGGAGCCCTTGAACAGGCTGCCCAGAGAGGTTGTGGAGTCTCCTTCTCTGGAGATGTTCAAGACCCATCTGGCTGCTTCCCTGTACAGCCTGGTCTAGGGAGCCTGCTTTGGCAGGGGGGTTGGACTCAATGATCTCTAGAAGTCCCTTCCAGCCCCTACAATTCTGTGATACTGTGATTCTGTGATTCTGTGATAGTAACAATCCAGCTCTTGATTAAAAAGTTCTTAGTAATTATATTAGCAATCATGCTTCATTTCTGAATCTGGTACACTGTTTCCTCATGAGACTGTTGTCTGTTTCCGAAGCCCTTCTCATTCCTAGTTCACTGCTCCCTTCTTGAGATTGGCTGGCATGTTTGTAAACATGTTTTTCTTTCCTTCTTGATCTGGTGGATCTTTTCCAATCTAAGCAATTGTCAATCCTACCCAACCATCCACGTACCACCAGTATTTCCCAATTAGACCATGTCCCTCAGTATAACATCTAAACATTTCTTGAACACCTCCAGGGATGCTGACACAACCACCTCCCTGGGTAGACCATTCTTTCAGAGAAGAAATTTTTCCTAATATCCAACTGAAGCTCCCCTGGCACAACTTGAGGTCATTCCTTGTACTCCTATCACTACTTAGGTGGGAGAAGAGGCCAACTCCCACCTTGTCACAGCCTCCTTTCAAGTAGTTGTAGAAAGCTATCAGGTCTCCCCTGAGCCTCCTCTTCTCCAGACTAAAGAATCCCAGTTCCCTCAGCTGGTCTTCATAAGATTTGTGCTTCAGATCCCTCACTAGTTTTGCTGCCCTTCTCTGATGTGCTCCAGGGCCTCGATGTCTTTCCTGTAGTGAGGGGACCAAAACTGAACACAGTACTCAAGGCATGGTCTCACCTGTACTGAGCACAGGGAGGTGATCCTGATGGCAACCCTATTTCTGATACAAATATGCCATTGGCTTTCTCGGCTACCAAGCGCACTGCTGGCTCCTGTTCTGCTGAGTATCACACACACCCCCAGGTTCATTTCTTCCACACAGTCTTCCCGCTACTTTGCCCCAAGGCTGCAGTGTTGCCTGGGGTAGTTGTAGCCAATGTACAGGACCCAGCCTGTCCAGATCGCTCTGTAGGGCCTTCATAACTGCCAGGCAAATCAACACTTCCTTCCAGTTTGGTGTCATCTGCAGACTTACTTGACAGGGCACTCAATCCCCTCATCCAGGTCATCAATATAAATATTAAACAAGACAGGCCCCAGTACTGACGCCTGGAAAGCACCATTTGTGACCAGTCGACAGCTGGTTTTAACTGTATTCACTACTACTCTCTACGCCCGGCCCTCCAGCCAGTTCCTTACCCAACAGAGTGTACCTGTCCAAGCCACAGGCTACCATCTTCTCTAGGAGAGTACTGTGGGAGGCAATGTCAAAAGCTGTGATGAAATTTAGATAGACTACGTCAACAGCCTTGCATTCACCTATCAGGCAGGTTACTTGATCATAGGAAATCAGGTTGGTCAAGCAGGACCTGCTTTCCATGCTGGCAGATCTGATCATCAAGTTGTCCCACACATGCCAAGAGATCTCACTCTTTAATCCAAGCACTCAGCAAGAAGCAAACCTCCACTAATAATGGGTTGTGTTAACATCTGCCATTCTAGCAGGGAGCCTCCTTCCACAATCTCTAACACACATCTTGTTCTGCTCTGAATTAAGGCACAACTATCTAGGAGATGTCATTTCACAGAAATACCTCCCTTTGCCTGTATGGAGGCCTTAGACTTTCTATGAAGATCAGAGCAGGAGCAGTCTCCCTGGTGCCAAAGTTCAGAAACTCTCAGACTTCACCTACCTGGTTTTCTTCATTTCACAATTTAAGCACAGGTTCTGCCTACTTCTCCTTAGTGCATCTGAAGGTTCAGGCTTTTGTGATGCAGTATCTTGAGAGATATCAGATCCATCACATTTTTGGCATTCCTTATGTTATGTAGTCTACAGACCTTCCTACGAAGATAGGCTTAAGGAACTGGGTTTGTTCAGCCTGGAAAAGAGAAGACTGTGGGGAGATCTCATTGTTGCCTTCCAGTAGATAAGGAGAGTTTTTAAACAGGAGATAGTGATAGGATGAGGGGGAATAGTTTTAAACTAAAGGAGTGGAGATTTAAATTAGATGTCAGGGAGAAGTTTTTTCACTGAGAGAGTGGTGAGGTGCTGGAACAGGTTGTCCAGAGAGGTTGTGGATGCCCCATTCTTGGAGATATTTAAGGCCAGTTTGAATAGGGTCCTGAGCACCTGATCTAGTACTTGATCTAGTGGTTCTAGACTGTGGCAGAAAGGTTGGAGTTTGATCATTCTTGAGGTCCCTTCCAACCAAAGCCATTCTATGACTGATTCTATGATTCTATGATTCTGTGATTCTGTGATTCTATGACCTTCTTCCAAGATCCATTAGTCATACTGCAAACCAGCATATATCTCCTGCAAACAGCAAAACCACAACTTTCGTTCCCTCTGACAGGTCCTACAGCTCACTGCAGCCATTAGTCTGCACATTTGCATCCTTCCATGAGATCTCATACTGGGTAGAGACTTCTGATTTTCCTGCGGGTCTTCTGGGAACCCAGTATGATGACATATTCCCCAGCATTGCTGAGCACACAAGTCCTGCTCACAGCAGATTTTCTGCCTCTAATTCTAAGCAAAATTCTGCCTCCTATGTCTAATTCTTAGGAGAAGTATTTAAGTATCAGCTGTAACGGAATCTTCTGCAATATAGTTGCAGGATCTTGATTAAAGACTGAATATAACTACAAATTTAATCTTAAAAAATGTCTGTTATAATTAGAAAAATACCTGGATTGAGTCACAGATCATTGGTGCTTGGAACAACAAGTCCTTAATTTGTTTTTTACTCACAGAATGATTGTCTTGTAGAATACTTTTTCTATCCCCTTTCATGTGTTGTCTAATAAAATTTATTTTATTTGGCCTTTTGTAAACCTTGGAAATATGTAGTGATGGAAAACATAAACTTAAATTGAAGATAAATTAATGTCATTTATAATGTTTCAATTCCAGTATGACATAGGCATTAGAAGCGTTAATAAAAATTCTGTCGGGATCTTTTGGCTTGTGAAGAAACTGAAAACAAAGACAGGATGTGGTAGTAGATATGATTTTGAGGAAAACTGGACAACAGAAATGAAGACTGTCAGTAGTAATTGCAATGATTCACATAGTCAAGACAACAGAAGTATTAAAATAAATAGAGATTCAATTCCTTTCCACAGGAGTCTACTGCTGAAATGATACTTTAGCTAGTTAACAGACTAGCAAGGTTTTCTGAAGGCAAATGCGTAAAGCTGAACAGAACTGAATTAAATCGTGAAAGTTCTATAAATCCATAGAGGGGAAAATACTCAAATAGTAAATTAATTCTGAAAAATATACTTCCATAATGTCAAAAGCTTTGAAGTAAGGAGATAAAGGGTTCGGTAAGTGGAAAAAAAAAAATAAATCATAATCATATTAACACTAAACAGCAAGTTCTCAGATACATATACACAGTCAGGACCATTCATTAACTGCCTGTCCAGTCTTCTGTTCCTAACAATAATCAAACATCTTAAACAGACTTTTTCTGTTGTCTGCAAATCCTGTTTATTCTAAAATAATCTGACAATTTGTTGAAGAAATTTGGCCACAAATAAAATAAAAAATAAAATATTGCAGCCCACACTAACCTAGAGTTACAAGGGTTTTGTCAAGAGACTGATCCTAGAAAAAAAATTCTTTCACTGTAATCACAAGAAACTGGAAAACATAATTTAGGTTTAAATTCACGAAGTTAAGACTTTGCTTCTGTTTACCTAAAAGCTTGAATAATTGAAAATAGTTCCATAATTTGACTGGTAATGTTTTGCATTTATATCTTTAGAAAACATAGGTTTCCATGTATCTGGGTAATTACTTAACTCTGAAAAATATTCATTTGTGTTGAATGGAAGCACATAGATATAAACAGCTCAACATGTAAGTAGCAAGAATGAAATATAGAGGCATTTCCCTTATTTAGAGAGAAAAGAGAGCTCACATTCTGAAGAGAATGGAAGACAACAAAAATGTTACTTCTGACGTTTTTATGAAAAAATGTTATGAAAATGTACAGAACAATTAGCAATAAATCAAAATGTGAACAGATTGTGTTAGAAGAATAGATGATGCAAGTGACTTCTCATTTCTAGTGTCCCAGACTTAGAGTCTTAAATCATAAGAACAGATGAGATATTTAGTCGGATTCTAACATTCATCTGTCTTGTCCCAGAGTTCATCTGGAGCTATTTAAACCTCTCACTGAGATGAGGTGTGAGAGTCTGACACTAATAAATATGTTCAATTATTTATCTGGCATATGAAACTGGCTAAAATTTCAAAATCCTGTTCCAGATTTTGGAATTGGTCAGTTTTCCAATTCTTTGTCAAACTTTAGTCACAGGTATAATAACATCTCTGTTTTGAACACAGCGCTTCTGCTAGGTGAAATATATTACTTCATCCCTTATCCTACAAAGCAGTCTCTGCTGAAGACATATTAAAAGGTGAAATAGCTGTATTTGGAGTCAATAAAGTGAGATATGTTTAAAGCTGCTTGACAATATATTTCCTTTAAATTGCTGTTATTTGTACTGGTTTGTTAGCCTTAATTTGAATTTGGATCACTTCATGTTAAGTAGGAACCCAAATTTTTAGAAATAAAACATTTAGATTTGCAGCATTACCACCAAATGACACATTTTAAATTTAAGTCAACATTTATTTAATTGTTGCGATAATGAATGTGTATACATAATTCCAGTAAAGAATTACTGACATACAACATAGATTATTGTTAACATTTTTCACAGATCTTCCTGCTGGAAGCCCCTACTGTATCCTTCCTATTAAAAAATAAATAAATAAATAAATAAAATCTCGGTACAATGTGAGGACAATGTCTTGAAAATAGTTTATTGTAATTGCATTTGCACTTTCTGGAGGTGTAGAGGAGTCAGGAAAGACAAAGCACAGACAGAACCACACTTTGCAAAGGATGTGAAAAAGAACAAGAAATTCTACAGACATACTGTTCAAAAGAGAAAGGACAAGGAAAGTGTTCTCCCTCTGATAATTGAAAAGGGAGAACTGGCAACAACAAACATGGAGAAGGCTGAGGTACTCAAGTTCTTTGCCTCAGTCTTCACTGACTGTTAGGCTTGCCATGTCTCTCACATCCCTGAAACTCTAGGCAGTTTATAGGGAAACAAAATCTCTCTCACTGTAAAAGAAGATCACATTCAAGATTACCTGATAAAACTGAGTGTGTGCAAGTCTATGAGGCTTAATAATGTGCATCCCAGGTCCTGAAGGATCTGGCTGATGTGCTTGACAAACTGCTCTTTGTCATATTCAACAAATATAGTTATCAGGTAAAAAGTCTGTAATGAGTGGAATAAAGGAATAATCACTCCCGTTTTTAAGAAAGGAAGAAAAGAAGACCCAGAGAACTACAGACTGGTGAACTTCACCTCTGTTTCTGGGAAGATAATGGAACAGAACCTCCTGGAAGATATGTTGAGGCATGTGCAAGTCATGCAAATAATTCAAAACAGTGATCATGGCTTCACTAGGGGCAGTTTGTGCCTAACCAATATAGAACATCAGCAGTAGACAAAGTGATGTCATTTATCTGGACTTCTGCAAGGCCTTTGATATAGTCTCACACTCACACCTTATCTCAAAATTGGTGAGATATGAATTTGAAGGTTAGGCAGTTCACATGACAAGGAATTGGTTGGATGTTTGCAGGCAAATGGTTGCGGTCAATGGCTTTATGTCCAGATAGAGGCTGGAGATAAATAGTGTCCACTAGGTCACGTTGTAGCAGGTGCTCTTTAACATCTTTACCAATGATGCGGATAGTGGGATTGAGTGCATCTTCAGCAAATCTGTTGATGATACTAAGCTAAGTGACACAGTTGATTCAACAGAAGGAAGGGATGTCATCCAAAGGGACGAGGATAAACATGAAAATTCTGGCCCATGAGAATCTAATGAGAGTCAACAAAGCCAAGTGTGAGATATTGCACTTCGGTCAGAGCAATCCCAGCTACATGTAGAGAGAAGGAGATTAATTCCTTGAGAGCAGCCCTGCAGAAAAGGACCTGGAGGTCCTGGTGGACAAAAAGTTTGACGTGAGCCAGAAGTGTATGCTTGCAGCCCGGAAAACCAAAAGTATCCTAAGCTTCATTAAAAAGAGGGCTAACCAGCAGGGCAAGTCAGGTGATTGTTCCCTTTTACTCTGCTCTCCTGAGGCCCCAGTGCTGTGGATGTGGAAGTTGTGACTATTCCATCTCTGTTGGAACTAGATGTCTTTATTGCCCCTTCCAACCCAAGCCATTCTATGATACTATGATTTCCAGAGTCATATCCATAATGACTCTACGCAACCTCTCCTTTGGCCTTCCTGCCTGCAAACACACTGTTGGCTCATGTCATGACTTTTGTCCACTCGGACCCCAAGTCTTTTTCCACAGGGCTGCTCTCAATGAGTTCTTCTCCCAGTCCTTATGTTTTGTCTAAGGTTTTCCTGACCCAAATGTAACACTTTGCACTTGGCCTTCTGGAAGCTCCTGCTGTTCATATGGGCCTACTTCTCCAGCCATGTCAACCACAACACTGGCTGTGACCATCCAATTAATTTTGTATCCACTTTTCTGATAGTTTACCCTTCAAGTCTATCTCTCTCCAATTCAGAGATAACAAAGTGGTGAGGGACTAGATTAAAGGCCTCACAGGAGTCCAGACAGGAGTGTTCCAGGCTTGGTTGGAGGTGGCTTTGGGAACCTAATCTCCTGGAATGTATCCCTACCCATGGCAGAGGAGTTAGAACTAGATTTTTTTAGAGGTGCCCTCCTACACAAACCATTTGATGAATTTAAGATTCTGTGATTTAGTTTAAACCTAAAACTTATTTCAGAAAAGATACTGAGACATAATTGCTAAATTATCTTTTTTTTTTTTTTCACAAAGAAGATTTTTTTTCCCTGCAGACAAATCAAGACAGATAAAAGATGGTTTAGAATTGGTATTCAAAGCAGTTGCAAATATTATATCATAAAAATATTATTCAAATCTAAATAAATGAAAGGCTGCCAGTAGATAGACAGCAGAATATCTTCTCTTGTTCACTAAGTGTGAGAATTCTCAGACAACCAGATGATTTGGCAGTTCATTTGTGGTTCTATCATAAACAGATTATTCTTGGAATCAAATCACAATGCAAGTACTAAAATGGCACTTTATCACTGCAGCTACCGCTACTTCTTACAAAAAAAAAATCATATCATGATCAGAAATTGAAACATGGATGGCAGTGTGGAATTACAAGGGTTATTATACAAACATGCTAATTAGTGGTAGATATGAAGACTATTCCAAAAGTAATGCCTCCTATTTTATCATGTTGGCCCACTACGGCAGAGGTGGATGTTGGTGGTATGGTAGCAGAGACTGAGCCTTGGCAATGGATTAACTTAAATAATTTTGGGATAACACACATCTAATTTAAACAGAAAGATATTGCCTTTGTAATTCTCCCAGTTTGATAAGTGTTAACCAAACATGCTTTCTTCTTTTAAAAAGTGAAAAATCAGATACACATAGATTCAACAACGAAATAAATTCACCTAGAACACGGAATTTAGTATGAAAGTAAAGTATATACAGCATGTTAGAACACCTTTTTCAGTTTCATGAACTGGTGTATCTATATAGAAATTCAAACAAAGGACCACACATGAACTGTTTGTACAGTGAACAGGGTAACTATTCACATTCCTCTGTGTGAGAATGATGAAAAACACTTGATCATAGAATCACAGAATGTTTTGGCTTGGAAGTGACCTATTTCCAACACCCATGTCATGGATTGGGCAGAGACACACTTCACTAGGTCAGGTTGCTCAAAGTCTCATCTAAACTTACCTTTAACATTTTCTGGGATGGGGCATCAACTTCTCTGGACAACATATTCCAGTGCCTCATGACCCTCATAACAAAATTTTATTCCAAATATCTAATCTAAATCTACTTTCTTTTAGTTTATGACCATTAGTCCTTGTCCTATCACTATACTCCTTGACAAAGAATCTCTCTCCAGCTTTCTTGTAGGCTTCCTAGTGCTGGAAGTCTGCTATTAAGATGTCTCTGTTCTCCAGGCTGAACAAATACAACTCTCATATTCTGTCTTTATAGGAGAAGTTCTCCAGCCCACTGTCCATCGTCCATGTGTTCCAGCCTTAAAGTCCTATTCTGAACTAACTCCATCATGCTGCAGAGGGCCAGAGGTGAACACAGTTCTCTGGGTTGAGGTCTTAGGAGAATGGAGTAGAGGGCAAGAGTTACCTCTCTGTTCACACTTCTTTTGATGCAGACCAGGTGGGCATTCTTGGCTGCAAGTGCACACTGCTGGCTCATGTTGAGTTTCTCATCATCTAGCACATTCACGTCCTTCTCCTCAGGACTACTCTCAGTCCATTCTCTGCCCAGCCTGCACTTGTGCTTGGGATTATCCTGGCCCTGGTGCAGGAACTTGCTTTTGGTCTTGTGAAATTTTGTGAATGATATTCGTACTTGCTCACCTCTTTAAGCCTGTCCAGATTCCTCTATATGGCATTCCTTCCCTCTGACATGTCAGCTACACCGTGTAGCTTGGTGACTCAGGCAAACTTGTTGAGGATGCATTTGATTCCTTGAAGTTTCTCCTCATGTACAGCAAAGCTATAGAAATTTATGAAATTAGTTCTTCAATCATGACTCTTTTCTTCTGGTGCTAAGAAACTCCCAACCTTTAAGAACTCAACCTGAGGCAGACTAGAAAAGTTTTCTTGCTTTCTACTGATGAAGGTAAGAAAATGTATACCATGCAATTTGTTTAGGCTTTTATAAATCACCTTATTAAGGGGAACATTGACAGTCATTACTTCAGTCCATAATTATGTGTCCAAATTCAAAAGTAACGCAGGTTTAGGAAGTATCAGCTCTTGACATGAATTTCTTTGCTTGGCAGCTAAACTACAAATTAAAGTCTCTTGGTTTGCCTTCCTTATTGGCCTGAGTCCTGAGAACAGGAGTGAAGAGGAATCATTTCATTGAAAACTAGATTCATTTTAGTTGCCAATTTGCAAAGATTTCTTTCTAACATTTTCGTATGAGTTTATTTTCAGCTTAAAAGGCAATAAAGGCTTCATAAATGGAAGGACAGAATTAATTAATGTTACAAGGGAAAAAAAAAAGGACAGACTAACCGGTTATAGTCTCATATATGTAAAATCTAGTGACTGATTAAAATAATAAGTAAAAGTTGTACATGTGACATACAAATAAAGAAAATAATAGCATAGAAATATCTTTTTCGTATATATATAAAGCATATTTAGAACCATTATTTGGGAAATATTATAATATTATATTAACTCATGGTTTATGTGCTTCATTAGTCTTCCAACAACTATTCTGCACTTAAAACTGAGATTATATGAAGCATATGTGTTACACTAGAAGTGACATATTTCACAGTTGATGAGAATAGGAGAATAAGATTCACATACTTCAGGCTTTGGAGCAAAATACACAGTCTATAATAAACTTTGTCAGTTGAGCACTTAGAAAGGTTTAACTTCTCTAGGTATAATTTTAATAATGGATTACAATTCTAATGGAATAGCATGTACTATATATTCCCAGTGTTTCAAGGGTAAGAGGAAAAAAAGAGGTTTAACATGTCTAAGGAACATATGAGAAACATCAGCGATTCTTTTTCCAGTGGCAGCGTATGAATTTTTATTGTTATTCTTGAAAAAATCAATCCCATAGGAAATGTGGTTTTCAGTATATCTAAAGATTAGGACAGAGATAAAAACTGCTTTGGAGAAGATATTTCTGCTATTGAAAGATGAAGGAGGAAAAAATTACTATTAATATTGGAAGTTCTATATCATTCTGAAATAAACATGTTTAAATTGGTTTGATTGTGTGTAAATTGATTAACACAAGGAGGTAACTGCCAGAAGTCCTTAGCTATACAGTCTCAGTATGAAAACAGATACATTGTGCTGCAGGACTAAGAAATAATTCCAGTTTAAGATTGGAAATTGTACTCTTGCCACAGGAAATGCAGAGAAAGATCTTCTACCTGGTGTTCTAAATTGAAAGTGACAAGACTTGTTAAACTCTTGGTAGAAAAAAATGAGGCAAGACTAATAACCGACAGTCAGTCTTGTAACAACAGCTTTAACATAAGGAATTATGTATAACAGTGAGAATAAAGTAGAAGACTGAAGAAATTAAAAATCTATTTAAAAAAAAAAAAAAAAAAACCTAAAAGAGAAGAAAAATATTCAGTATTTTACAAAATAGATTGCAGATGACAGTAAAAATACGTAAGGATGAGATTAAACCGTATGTCTCTGCATAGGCAGGCAGTGACCTTTGGATTGTTCTGTTTTAGAGAAATGCATTGTCTAGGAAAGCAACAAAATTTGTATTTGTTTTGGAGAACCGTTAGCTATATTGCCGCCATGTACCTTATACCAGTTTGCTATTTTGTCATATTCAATATTTATACAGTTAATTCTGTGAGAAGGTATTTTCTTCAGAGTTATCTATTCCCAATACTTCTTAATAAGACATAAAACTGAAAACTCAACCATGAGAAATTTTAAACTAATATCTTTTCAGACAGTTTTTTTCAGACAGTGCTAGCAGGTACCGAAAGAATCAAACAACTGTTCTTAGATGTTAAAAGATAAGAAAACTACTGCAATTATGGCAGTTTAATAAAAACAAATTGGGAATGAGATATGATGTGTAAATACACTTTTATCGAATCCCATTATTGCTGTGCATTCATTTACAGAAAAAGTAATATATACTCACAATTATTTGATGTTTTTACTTTTTCTATTTTCAGTATTGGAACATATTTACCAAATAACCATATTTTTTAAAGTTAAAAGATAAGTTCTGAGGTCCAGTTTGCCTAGTTTTATTGCTCTGTGTGTAGAAGTCTATGGGGACTGATGGCATGCATCCCAGAGTCCTGAAGGAGCTGGCTGATGTGGTTGCCAAGCTGCTCTCCATCTTATTTGAAAATCTATGGCTGTCAGGTGAAGCCCCTGCTGATTGGAAGAAAGGAAATATCACTCCCATTTTTTAAGAAATGGAGAAAGGAAGACCCAGGGAAATGCAGGTCAGTGATCCTTAATTCTGTGCCTGGGAAGATCCTCCTGGAAGACAAATTAAGGCACATGATGGATGAGGAGGTAATCTGAGACAACCAGCACAGCTTCACCAAGGGAAAATCATGCCTGACCTATCTAGTGGCCTTCTGAGATGGAGCAATGACATCAGTGAGCAAAGGGCAACCGATGTTGTCTGTAGAAAAAGTCTGCAAGGCTTTAACATAGTCTGCCACCACATCATTATATCTAAATTGGAGAGATATAGATTTGAAGGGTGGACTATTTGGTGGATAAGAAATCGGTTAGAAGATCTCAAAGAGAGGATTGTGGTCAATGGCTCTATGTTCACGTGGAGATCAGTGTTGAGTGGTATCCCTAGGTGTCCATCTTGGGACAGGTACTCTTTAAAATTTTTATCAATGATATAGATGATGAGATGGTACTCTCAGCAGCTTTGCAGACTACACCAAGCTGAGTGTAGGAAGGGGATATGAGAGAAGGAAGGGATGCCATCCAGAGGGAGCTGGGTAGGCATGAAAAGTGGGGTCATGAGAAAAAAATGAGGTTGAGCAATGCCAAGTGGGAAGTGTTGCACAGTCCAGACTGGAGAAGAATTCCTTGAGAGTAGCCCTTTCAAGAAGTACTCAGGGGTCTTGATACGTGAAAATCTTAACATGAGCCAGCAGTGCACAGCTGCAGCTCAGAAGGCCAACTGTATCCTGGGCTACATCAAGAGATGTGGCCAGCTGGAATAGGGAGGTGACTGTACCTCTCTGCTCTGCTGTCATATGGTCCCATCTGGAGTCCTACTTCAGGTCTGGGGCCCCCCACTCAGGAAAGCTGTGAAACTTTTGGAATGGGTCCAGAGGAGGGCCATGAAGATGATCAGAGAGAAGGAGTGTATCTTTTATAAAGACAGGCTGAGGAAGATGGGCTGGTTCAGTCTGGAGAAGGCTCCAGGAAGCCACATTGCAGCCTTCCAATACTTGAAGAGAGCTCATAAACAGTAAGAAAAACAACTTTCTACATAAATAGATAGTGGTAGGACAAGAAGGAACAGTTTTAACTAAAAGAGAGGAGATTTATCATAATGTCATGCATCTCAACATCCCTGGAGGTGTTCGAGACCAGGCTGGGTGAAATCCTGGGCAGCCTGATCTGTTGTTTGATTTAGAGGTTGGCAACACAGCCTGTGGAGATGGGTTGGAACTAAATAACCTTTAATGCCCCTTTCAACATATGTCTATGATTCTATGGTTCTATGATTCTGTGATTCTATATGATTAAAAATTTCCAAGTATTGGAAGATGAATAACATAGTTTAATGACCTCATTCTAGGAGGGTACCCAGCCCTGAAAAGAGCTCTGCTTGTATTGCTGAGTCTATTAAACTCTAAACTAAAATCTTATAATCCCCATTCCTGGATTAAGATCTATAGTATTTAGCCAGTTAGAAAAAGAGTAAATAAATATCATAGCATCTTCAAGCAAGACCATGGAAGAAGTGGTTCTCTCTTTTATTAGACTTTGAGAAGCTCAAAACAATTTATTTATTTGTGAAATACTTCTGAAAAAGAAAAACTAACAATATTTCTTTGTAAAAGTGAAACAAATATTTCCATAAAGAATGCATTATGTTAGTAAGGGTTAAATGTTCTCTATATGTTATGCCTTTCCTCCTGTATAATCATTTGTATCTAGAAGTTCAAGAGGTTTCAGGCTAAGAAGAATATTTTATTTAGTGGACTGCTTCACCTGGCAATGTCCACTGCATAGAATAAGTAAGAGTGAGATCACACTGCAGACTTGAGATCCTGAGAAAATTTCCATCAGAACATATAGTTCTAGGGCCACACGAAGTATGCCTCCCGCACCTTAAATATTTATAGACATTGGTCAGATTCCCTCTGAGTCTTCTTTTCTCAAGGTGGAACGATGCAGATTGCTCAGCCTTTCCTCATAAGAGAGGTGCTCCAGGCCTTTTATCATCTTTGTGGCCCTCCACTGGACTCTTTGCAAAAGATCCCTCTCTTTTTTGTGCTGGGGAGCCCAGAACTGGACACAGTACTCCAGCTGAGGCCTCGCCAGGGTAGGGTAGAGGGAGAGGATCACCTCCCTTGACCTGCTGGCCATGCTCTTTTTCATGCACCCCAGGATGCAATTGGCCTTCCTGGCCACCAGGGCACACTGCTGGCTCATGGCCAACCTGTCACCCATCAGGACACCCAGGTCTCTCTCTGCAGAGCTCCTTTCCAGCAGGTCATCCTCCAACCAGTACTGGTGCATGCGGTTGTTCCTCCCCAGGTGCAAGACTCTACACTTGCTTTTGTTAAACCTCATCTGGTTCCTCTCTGCCCAACTGTCCAGCCTGTCCAGGTTTTGCTGAAAGGCAGCACAGCCTTCCGGTGTGTCAGTCATTTTTCCCAACTTCGTATCGTCTGCAAACTTGCTGAGGGTGGACAATATCCTCTCATCAAGGTCATTGATGAAGATCCATTGATGGTTGCAGTCTGTTTAGGAAGGGTTGAGACTGAGAAAGAAAGGAAATTCATTTTCTTGAATTTAGTTGTAAATTCATCTTAATAGTACTTAAGAAATAACAGAGTAATGTTAAACGAATAGTTTAGGGCTTTTGTTGCTGTTTTATTGTCTTTTTTTTTTTTTTTTTTTCCCCTCCACTAATATTAACTAGAAATAACAGGCATTTCTTAAGTGTTAAGTTTAGTAGATATGAAGCAACAGAAAATTGTAACATATTCTCCGGAAATCAGGGAAAACTAGAGTACTAGTTCATTACAGTCATAAGATTTGGTCATTTGTCCCCTGCTGTCATTGAGTGAAACATTTGTATTGACTCACAGGCCAAGTATTTATTCAAATAGTGATAAATCAATCACCACCCTCATCCACAGAAGTACAGGAGCTCTGAAGTAATGACTGCTGTTCATTGACTGCTTAGTGGGCTTGTATTTCTCCTAATGAGACAGAAAACTTAGTTAAGTAATTAAAGCACTGTATATTTGAACATCCTGATGAAAAGTCTGTGAGTCAGTTGAAACAAAAAAAGAAGTGTGAATACAATGAACTGCCTGTGGATGAAGTACATAGTTTATCAAAACTCATCACATTTGAAAGTCATAGACAAAAGTTCCTATTTTAGAAATCTCAAAGTGAATTCTGCTTCTCTTTTTGTTCAAATTTGTTGCCTTTTTTCTGTTAAGATTCTGAAAAGAGTTATGCGAACTGACTGCATACTGAAGTGCAACCGTATTTTTATCACGAAAACAGATATTGATAGTATTAAGCAGCTATTAATAGCATCCATCACCTTTCAACTGCAACAGTTTTCTGCAATTTTCTTTCCTAAAATTCTTTTTATAAGGTCTTTGGTTGTTTTTTTTTCCAAGTTGGTTGATTTTTTTTCTAATAAAATGCATTTCTTTTGTAGACACAAAATGAGCAGTACCCTTGCAGGGTGGGTGTTGTGGTTTTTCTTTTGTTATTTGAATTATTTTGGGGTTTGGTTTTGTCTTTCTTTCCAGAGTAATAGTACCAGATTTCTGGGGAAAGATAATTTCTTCATAAGATTGGTCATATATCAGAAAAAATGTTCTTCATCAGAGGGTGGTCTGGCAATGGATCAGGCTCCCCAGGGAAGTAGTAATGGTGTTCAGCTTGCTGGAGTTCAAGGAGCATCCGGACAATCTCTCAGATATATAGTTTTTTTATAGTATTTTTGGGTTGTCCTGTGTGGAGACAGGAGTTGGACTTGATGATCCGTATGGGTTTCTTCCAACTCAGGATATTCTATGACTCTGTGAAAATTATCACTCTATTTGATTAAAAAGGAGGCTGTGATGGCTGTATATCCTCTGTGTTTTTAGAACACAGCTTTTCATTTTCTATAGATATTTATTATATTAAATTCAGTGGAAATAATTGCTTGATCTCTAGAATCTCATTCTCACTTTTCAAAACTTACTGTGGTCATTTGAAATCACTCCTTTAAATTTTTTTTTCTCATCTATCTAAATATAATAACAGACTTCACTGGGAGCAGTATATAAATTTAGAACACTACTAAATAATTTAGAGCTGTTACTAAATCTTCCATTAGAGTTTGCTTTAAAAATCTGTGGAGTCTGTTTCTCTCTTGAAAACAGCTCTTGGCATAGAGAGCCATCCCTTTTCTATCTCACACATTAACCATGAGATTGGACTTTTTTAACTACTCTTGAAGTACTGTTTCAGAGGCAGTCCAGAAGAAATGCAGTCAGGATAGTCCTATCAGCTGATTATTTACTAAAGAGAACAAGGTTCTCCATAGCATAAGGAAGTTCAGACTTTGGATTGCTCTTATGCTACAGGAAATGTCTGGTCTTTGAGAGCCTAATGATTTTGAAAATTCAGACAAGCTGTACTATAGTGTGACTTTATTTAGGTGAAATGCCTTTCAAATTCTCAAAAGGGAAAATTCTGTATGTAGAAATAAAAAATTCTCATTTTCTTCATTTGCATGACTTCCGTATCACAGAATCAGAGAATCGCAGAATGTCAGGAACTGGTAGGGATCTTGATAGATCATTCAGTCCGATCCCCCTGCCAGAGCAGGAGCACCTAGATTAGGTCTCACAGGAAGGCATCCAGGAGGGTTTTGAATAGATACTAATTAAAAAAATATTTATACTAATTAAAAGAAAAACATGTTATCCTAATGATAGCGTGGTATTCTTTAACACTTACGAACTTCTATTTTATGTCCTTCTTTACTCACTGTTATGACTTCTACAGGCATGGACTGCTGCCATGGTCTGTCTCACAGCCTTTAAAAGAATACTCAGTGGTATTCATTATCTCAACCAAAGTGGAGTGTGAATATTTTTTCTGGATTTTGTTTTGTTACTTTAGTGTAATTTGGGTAGATTAATCTGATTTTCTTCCCCATTTTGAAACATAAAGCATTTTTTTTATTTTTTATTTTTATTTATTTATTTATTTATTTTGTCTCACAGAGCAAAGTTATGTTTTTGATAAAACATGACTACCAATGTAAATATATTTTTTCATATTTATAACAAGACAAAAAACGGTTATCTGGATATTGGAAGAAAAAATACAGTTGACTATAGACTACATCTGATGGATTTTATTATAACTACTTATGCATTATTAGAATGCATTACTATACGACATTATCAGTATTATTAAGCCTAAGCAGAATGTGAGCAATCTAAACATAAACAAAAAGGGAGAAGCCACTTGCAATGTAGTCAAGGCAGAATATTATTTATGATTAATTTATATGTTGCTGAGCCATAGACTCAATTTCTTTACCTTTCATTTTCTCCATTAAGACATCAAAATATCTCCTTCTCAGTATAGCACCCCTGTAACAGCCAGCGAGAGCTACACTGATTTGGAGTACTCTGTTTATTGACTCTGTGTTACTTGTGAGAAATGTTTTTCACACAAACAAAAACCTAGCATGTTCCAGGTAGTTGACGATCTCTAAATCTTTTGATGTCCATGAAAAAGACATCATATAGACTATCACAGAATTGATCACAAGCTCCTTTCCATCAAGTTATATAAGCATACTATGCAAACATATACATTGTCCCGCACAGTAACCGTGGTAAGGAGCATCTTACCACGCATCTAACTGTAATTATTATAAAATAAAGAAAATCATAAAATCATAGACATGTCATGGAATGACTGTAAAGGTCATCTAGTTTCAACTCCTCTGCTGTGGGCAGGGTTGCCACCGATTAGGTCAGGCTGCCCAGAGCCCCATCCTATCTGGCCTTGAGCATTTCCAGGAAATGGTTTTAAACTAAGACAGGGGAGGTTTAGGTTGGATATGAGGAGGAAGTTTTTCACATAGAAGGTGGCGACACACTGGAACAGGTTGCCCAGAAAGACTGTGGATGCCCCATTCCTGGAGGCATTCAACGCAAGGCTGGATGTGGCTCTGGGCAGCCTGGTCTAGTGGTTGACAATTCTGCACACAGCAAGGAGGTTGAAACTATATGATCACTATTGTCCTTTTCAACTCAGGCCATTCTATTATTCTATGATTCCATGATTTACTCTACCCTAAAACTCCCTTGTTTTAGTTTTAAACCACTCCTCTTTCTTCTTTCACTGTCAGACCATGTAAAAGGTAAGTTTCCGTCTCTCTTTAAATACTGGAAGCTTGTAATTACGTCTTCCTCAAGCATTCTATTCTTCAGCTGAAGAAACCCAGCTCTCTCAAATTTCCTTTGTAGGAGAGGTGCTCCAGCCACCTTCATAGCCCTTGATAAATTCCAGAGATATAACTCAAAAAGAAACTAAAACAACAAATTACTTCCCTTATCTGCTCAAACACACTTGTATCTTGTGCACTATAGTAAATAAGTAAGGAGGCTCTTCATGGATAACATATTCTGGAAACAGCCATTCTACAGCATATTTTTTATGCCATATTTGACAAATTTTATAGCATTATTCCATTTTTTGTCTCACTTAAATGATTTAATTGCAAGATGGTTAAAATAAAATGAAAAGAGAACAGTCATATTAACTATAGATTCTCAAGCTGAATATTCTCTTTTTATTTTCCTTGATGCTAGCCTTTTTGAAGCCTTTTCTCCTGCTACATTTAAATGATGATTCAAGTTTGAACTTACTCCTTCAAATTTTTAAGAATACATCAGATCCAGAATGAAAATTTAGTGCCATAAAAATAATGGCATCTCACTATTTCATAGACACTTTGGTGTATTGTAGTTTAGCAGTCCTGTTTTTATTTTGGTAGGAAATGTGTCATATATCTCATGAAGACTACCACATTCAAAGTATCTTAATGCACATGTTGATATCTCCCACTACCATTCAAACAGAAATTAGTACTGAAAGTGGAACTAGATCTGACAATAGTCAGGAAATAGGACTAAGAAATAGTTGATTTAATGTCTCTTGTAAAATGTGTTTTTTCTTCTTTTCTTATCTGTGGTTAAACAGATGAAACAAGCAGAATTCTTTGGCATTTCTTCGCACTGATCAACTGTTAGATTTGTGGGAGGGCTCAGCTAGGAAGGTAATGCATCCGAAAGCCTGGCTGAAGTGTCTCTATGTTAATGCACACAGCATGGGAAACAGGCATGGAGAGTTGGAAACCATGGCAACCTTGGAAATCTATGATCTTATTGCTGTCATGGAAACATGGTGGGATCATTTTGCATAACTGGAATACCATCATTGAGAGCTATTAGATTTTTAGAAGGGATAGGCAAGGTAAGAGGGCTGGGGGAGGTGTCCTCTATGTTAAAAAGTGGATAGATTACAAGGAACTCCTCTGAGAAATATTCAGTAACAGGTTGAGAGACAGTAGGTTAAGATCAGGAATGAGACTGATTAGGGACAGATGGTGGTTGGGGCCTGCTACAGGTCATCTGATCAAGAGGAGCCTGTTAATGAGACCTTTCTTCAGCTGCAAGAGGTGTTGCACTCACAGGCTTTCATCCTGATAGGGAATTTCAGCCACCATGGTATCTGCTGGGAAAACATGGAGAGCTTCAAGTGATCCAAGGGACTCCTGGAGTCCATTGGTAATAACTTTTTGGTTCAGGTGTTGGACAGATTAACTAGAGATGAAGTGTTGCTGGACCTGTTGCTCACTAATGCACAGGAGATCATTAAAAATATTAAGACTAGAAGCAGCCTGGGCTACAGCAACCATGCCCTGGTTGAGTTTGTGATCTCCTGGCAAAGAGTCAGGACCCTGAACTTCAGAATAGCAAAATTCAAGCTGTTTAAGAAATTGTTGTGCAAGATCTCCTGGTGAACTGTCCTTAGAAACAAAGAAGCGGAGCAAAGCCAGCTACTATTAAAGGATGATTTTCTGAGAGCACAAGAGCTCTCTATCCATCAGAATAAGAAAGCAGACAGAGGAAGCAGCAAATCAGCATGGCTTAGCAAGGACCTATTGGTCAAACTGGGTGAAAAGAAGGGCATGTACAAGTAGTGGTAACAAGGACATGTTACCTAGGAAAAATACAGGGATGCTATCTGGACATGCCAAGGTGGGATAAGGAAAGCCATGGAACAGGTGGAAGTGAACTTGGTGAGGGGTGTTATAAAAAAACATTATATATAAATACATTAGTCTCTATAGATACAATATAGATGCATTAGTCAGAAGAGACAGGCCAATGAGAGCATATCTCCTCTGATAAATGGGAAAGGAGACCGGGCTACAACAGATAAAAAGAAGGCTGCAGCACTCAGTGTGTTGCTATTTATAAGAAAGGGAGGAAGGAGGACCTGGGGAACTACAAAGTGGTGTGCCACACCTCAGTGCCTGGGAAGATTATAGAACAGATCCTCCTGGAAGACACATTAAGGCACTTGAGAGATGAGAAGGTGATCCATGACAGCCATCACGGCTTCACCAAGGGAAGGTGATGCCTGACCAATGTGGTGGCCTTCTGTAATGGAGTGGTGGACAAAGGGAAGGCAGCTGATGTCATCTGCCTGGACTTCTGCAAGGCCCTTGACATAGTACACCATCACATCCTTATCTCTAAATTGGAGAAAGATGGATTTGAAGAGTGTACTATTTGGTGGATAAGGAATTGGTTGGAATGTCACAGCCAGAGTGTTGTGATCAATGGCTCTATGTTTGGATGGAGGCCAAAGACAAGCAGTGTTCTGAGGCCTGTTTTGGGACAGGTATTCTTTAACATCTTTATTAATGACATAAATGATAGTGCATCCTCAGCAAGTTTGCTGATGACATCAAGCTGAGTGGTGCAGTTGATACAGCAGAATGAAGGGATATCATCCAGATGGACCCTTATCTTCCCTGGTACAGAGGTGAGACCATGGAACAGATCCTCCTGGAAGGTATATTAAGGCACATGGAAGGCTAAAAGTTGTTACGGAAGAACCAGCATAGCTTCACCAAGGGCAAATCCTGCTTAACCAACATAGTGGCCTTATATTATGCTGTAACTGCATCAGTGGACAAGGAAAAAGCCACTGATGCCATCTATCAGGACTTCAGTAAAGTCTTTGACTTAGTTCCTCACAAAATCTTTCTCTCCTAATTGGAAAGATATGGATTTGATGGGTGGATTTTTCTATGGATGAAGAATTGGCTGTCAACTCCAGAGAGTGGTGACCAGTAGCTCACTGTCTTGATGGAGATCAGTGATGAGTGGTGTCCCTTAGGGGTTGGTGTTGGGGCTGACAATCTTTAATGTCTTCATCAGTGACATCAGTGGTTTCAAGTGCATCCTCAGCAAGTTTACTGATGACGTCAATCTGTGGAGTGCAGTCAACACACCAGAGAGACAGGATGCCATTCAGAGGGACCTAGGCAGGCTTGAGCAGTGGGCCCAGGTCAACCTCATGAGGTTTAACAAATTCAAAAGCAAGATCTTGCATGTGTGTTGAGGCAATTCCCATTACCAACACAAGCTGGGAGATGAAAGGACTGAGCGCAGCCCTGCCAAAAAAGTTGTGGGGATACTGGTGGATGGGAAGCTGGACATGAGCCAGCAGTGTGCCCCTGTAGCCCAGAAAGTTGACTGTATCCTGGGCGGCATCAAAAGAAGTATGTCCAGAAGGCCGAGGGAGGTGATCCTGCCCCTCTATTTTGCTCTGGTGAGGCCTCATCTAGAGTACTGTGTCCTGATGTGGAGTCCTCAGTACAGAAAAGACATAGACTTGTTGGAACAGATCCATGGAATGGAACACCTCTCCTGTGAGGACAGAGATAGCTGAGGTTATCTAAAGGGGAGCTACAGGAAAGAAAGGGACAGACTATTGAGCAGAGTCTGGTGATAGAACAAGGGGAAATGGCTTCAAGCTCAGGAAGGGTAGATTTACGTTTGATACAAGGAAAAAGTCTTCTGCAGTGAGGGTGGTGAGGCACTGACACAGGTTGCCCAGATACGTGGTTGATGCTCCATCTCTGGAGACTTTAAAGGTGAGGCTGGATCAGGCCCTGAGCAACCTAATCTAGCTGTGGATGTCCCTGTTCATTGCAGTGGAGTTGGACTAGATGGCCTTCAGAGGTCCTTTCCAACTCTAAGTACTCTATGACAACAAAGCAAAGTGCAAGGTTTTGAACTTGGGTTGGGGTAGTCCCAGATATGCATACAGGCTGGGAGAAGAACTCTTTAAGAGTAGCCCTGATGAGAAGGAGTTAGGTGTCCTAGTAGATCAAAAACTTAACATGAGTCAGTAGTGTGCACTTGCAGGCCCAGAAGGCCAATGGTATCCTGGGCTGCATTAAAAGAGGGGTGTACAAACACATCTCACTGCATACCTAAGTGAGAGCACAGTGATTTAAGAAAACATGACTATTCAGAGTGGAAAATAAACAATGTATGTCTCAATGAGTTTCATAAACTGAGTAATGTGAGAGTGAGAAGTAAAGAGTATGTGAGTTTAACAGCCTATATGCAGCCGGGATTAACCAGGTTGTATGATACTGAAAAATCTTCAGCTGGGGAAAAGGAGTAAATGTGAGGCATAATAGAGATGATGCACAAGGAAGGACCAAAACAGTATGAGGCTGCATCAAAAATCCTCCTGATTTATACTGAGCAATACAGAGTAGGAGAAATGAAAATATCCCAAATTATACAGTATTAGAAAATAATGTTGTTCTTCTGGAATTGCAAACCAGTTTTACCAAAGGATATTTTCAAAGTTTGACTACATTTAATGTACATTAATAGAAATCAACTATCACTTCAACTTTGTAAAACCTAATCAAGATGTATGAATGGTAGTAAAGGGTTTCTCCAAAAGAAACTTCTCCTATTTATTTCCATGGAAAAAACAACAGAGGCAGAGAGCGCAGTAACAATACACAGTAAATTAGATAAAGCAAATTCTCAGCTACAAAACACTTTTTTTTCAACATAGTCATCATCATTAGATAATTCATGCAGGTGAGCTGATCAAGATGCTGTTCAATTCATGGTGTGACCCCCCTGTATGGCAGCCCAGAATGTGGTTCGTCTTTCATGTTGTTGTCACTGCTGCTCTGAGATACCACCCACCATCTCACTGTGCTCACATCCAGTGTAAGTCTCTATAAACATTCAGCAAGCATCAATGAATGTCAATGGATGTGATTTTTTCTGCATGAAGGAATTAAATGACTCACCTTTGTTTCATATACCTTTACATGTCAGAGACCCTTTTGTTAGACTTCCACTCTGCTGCCGTCTTTCTCATGGGAACAAAATGTAACGGAATACTGGTTGGAAGGCTCAACCTCTCCTGTCACATCACCACCACAATCTGATGTTGTGAACCAGTATAATAAAATAGGAAGCTTTACTTTCCAAGCACCACTCATATGTTGTAGGTAAGGTATGGTATATATACGCGTTAGAATGAGGAGGAGAAACTCACACCATCTACCCATATGATTCTGTGATTCTGTAACTTGTGCAAGGCATTTGACACTGTCCCAAACAACTTTGTTGTCTCTTAAATTGAGAAACATGGATCTGACAAGTGGGCCACACTATGGATAAAGAATTGCCTGATGGCAGCATTCAGAGTTCCAGTCAATTACTTGATTTCTAGGTGGAGACCAGTGATTAGTGGAGTCCCTCGGCAGTCTGTGTTGGGACCGGTATTATTTAACCTCTCAGTGACATGGACTGTGAAACTGAGTGCACCCTCAATAAGTTTTTGGATGACATCTAAATGAGTGGTGTGGTCAACACACTGGAAGGAAGGGACGATGCCATTCAGAGGGACCTGAACAGGCTTGAGAGGGGGACCTTTCAAACTTCATGAAGTTTAACAGAGCCAAATGCAAGATCCTGGAACTGGATCAGGGCAATTCCAATCATGAATACAAGCTAGGCAATGAGTGGATTAGGTGCATCCCTGGAGAATGTCTTGGAGGTTCTGGTGGTCGAAATACTGAATATGTTCTGGCTATGTGTGGTTGCAGCCCAGAATGTGAATTGTATCTTGGACTGCATCAAAATTAGCGTAGCTAGCAGGTGGGGGGGATTATTTCTTTCAGTTTGTGGCACTATTGTGAGACCCAATCTGGAACATTGTATTCAGTTCTCAACCATCTGCACAAGAAAGACATGGAGCTGTTAGAATGGGTTTGGAGGAGGGTCACGGAGATGATCAGAGGGCTCAAGAACCTCATCTGTGAAGACGGGCTGAGAGAACTGAGGTTGTTCAGCCTGGGGAAGAAAAAGCATTGTCAAGACCTTCTAGCAGGCTTGTAGTAGTTAAACAGGGTCTACATGAGAGGTAGAGATGGACTCTTTTCAGGGAGTAGACAAGACGTGATAGCTTTAAAATTAAGAAGGTAGGTTTTTCTTTTCCAGAAGAAAAAGAGAGTCTATGTCCTCTGGAAGTAGGGACAGGCTACTTGGGGAGATTACAAGGAAGTTGTGAAGGTATGCAGGGAGGAAGTTAAGAAGGCAAAAGCCCAACTTGAACTCAGATTGGCCACCGCAGTAAAAAAGAATAAGAAATCCTTTTATGAATATATCAATGGTAAAAGAAGAACCAAGGAGAATTTCCATCCTTTACTTGATGCAGCGGGGAATGTGACTACTGAGGATAAGAAGGCTGAGGTCCTCAATGCCTTTTTTACATCTGCCTTTAATAGTCAGATCAGTTATCCTCAGGGCATTTAACACCCTGATCTGGAAGTGTGGGATGCTACGCAGAATACAGCCCCGGTGATTCAGTTAGACAGTTAGAGAGCTCCTCCTCCATCTGGACTGTCACAGGTCCATGGGACCAGACGGGCTCCACCCTCGGGTGCTGAGGGAGCTGGCAGGGGTGGTTGCTGAGCCACTTTCCACCATCTACCAGTCCTTCTGGTTATCTGGGGAGGTCCCAGAGGATTGGAGGCTTGCCAATGTGACTCCCATCTACAGGAAGGGCTGTAAGGAGTATCTGGGGAACTACAGGCCTGTCAGCCTGACCTCAGTACCAGGGAAAGTCATGGAACAAATCATCTTGAGTGAGATCACATGGCATGTGTGTGGCGTCCAGGGGATCAGGCCCAGCCAGCACGAGTTTCATGAAAGGCAGGTCATACTTGACCAACCTCATCTCCTTCTACGACTGGGTGACCAGACTTTAGACGAGGGAAAGGCTGTTGACTTCAGCAAAGCCTTTGACACAGTCTCTCACAGTATTCTTCTGGGGAAACTGGCTGCCCATGGCCTGGACAGGTATATCCTTCTTTGGGTAAGGAATTGGCTAGAGGGCTGTGGCCAATGGATAGTGGTTAATGGAGTTAAGTCCAGCTGGCGACCCATTTCAAGTGGTGTCCCCCAGGGGTCGGTACTGGGGCCCATCTTGTTTAATATCTTTATCAATGACCTAGATGAGGGGATTAAGTGTATCCTCAGTAAGTTTGCAGATGACAGCAAGCGGGGAGGTAGTGTCGATCTGCCTGAGGGTAGGGAGGCCCTTCATAATAAGCTGGATTGCTGGGCTGAGGTGAACAGGATGAGGTTCAACAAGGCCAAGTGCCGAGTCCTGCACTTTGGCCACAACAACCCCATGCAGAGCTATAGGCTTGGGGCTGAGTGGCTGGATGACTGTGAAGAGGAAAGGGACCTGGGGGTGTTGGTTAATGCTCAGCTGAACATGAGCCGACAGTGTGCCCAGGTGGCCAAGAGGGCCAAGGGCATCCTGGCCTGCATTAGAAATAGTGTGGCCAGCAGGAGCAGGGAGGTAATCATCCCCCTGTACTCAGCATTGGTGAGGCTGCACCTCGAGTACTGTGTTCTGTTTTGGGCCCCTCATTACAAGAAAGACATTGAGGCCCTGGAACGTGTCCAGAAAAGGGGAACGAAACTGGTGAGGTGTCTGGAGCAAAAGTCTTATAAGGAGCGGCTGAGAGAGGGATTGTTTAGTCTGGAGAAGAGGAGGCTCAGGGGACACCTTATTGTGCTCTACAACTTCCTGAAGGGAGGTTGCGATGAGGCAACCTCTTTGGCCTCTTCTCCCAGGCAACAAACAGGACCTGAGGAAATGGCCACAAGTTGTGCCAGGGGAGGTTTAGATTAGACATAAGGAAGAACTTTTTCTCTCAGAGAGTAGTCAGGCACTGGAATGGCCTGCCCAGGGAGGTGGTGGAGTCGCCGTCCTTGGCAGTGTTGAAGAGCTACGGGATATGGTTTAAGCAATGGTAATGGGAGGACGGTTGGACTAGATGATCTTGCAGGTCGTTTCCAACCTCGTGATTTTATGATTCTATGATTCTATGAATAAGATACTAAGAATAAATTCTTTACTATGAGGGTGATGATACAGTGGAACAGGTTGTACAGAGTAGTTCTGAAGGCCCAATCCCTGGAGGCATTAAACTGCAATTTTGATAGGACTTTGGGCAACTTGATCTAGTGGATGACATACAGATATCTCTGTGGTAGGAAGTTACAACTTCAAAGGTGCACCTTCCAACACAAATTAGTCTATGGGTTTATGATTCTATGATTTATTCTAAACCTTAAAATTATTTCAGAAAAGGTATTGACACATAACTGCCAAATAATCTCTTTTCACAAATTACAAATTAAGAAGCTGCAATTTTTTTCCTACAAAAACATTAAGATACATAAAAGATAATCAAGAATAATTTTCATATAATAATTCATATAGGATCATAGAATCATAGAATGTCTTGGTTTGGAAGGGACATCAAGGATTATCAAGCTCCAACCCCCTTGCTGCAGGCAGGGCCACCAACCTCCACATTTAATATTAGACCAGGCTGCCCAGGGCCCCATCCAACCTGGCCTTGAACACTTCCATGCATGGGGCATCCACAACCTCTCTGGGCAGCCTGTTCCAGTACCTCACCACTCTCATAGTAAAGAACTTCTCCCTGATATCTGACCTAAATCTTTCATCCTTCAACTTAAAATCATTTCCCCTTGTCCTACTACTATCTACCCTTTCAAAGAGTGGGCTCCCCTCCTGTTTATTGGCTCCCTTTAGGTACTGGAAGGCTGCAATTAGGTCACCCTCCAATCTTCTCTTCTCCAGGCTGAACAAGCCCAGCTCCCTCAACCTGTTTTCATAGCAGAGGTACTCCAGACCTCTGATCATCTTTGTGACCCTCCTCCTAATATAATAAGATTCATAATACTGAATAATTTAGATCTTGACAAATACTCCCACAATTATGCATTTCTGTGATCTGCTAGGAGCTCATTTTTAGTTAATATTTATAAAACCGTACATGTTTTGCTTATTGTTGTGGTTTAACCTGGCAAGCAGCTGAGAACCACAAAGCCCTTCACTCATTCCCCCTCCTTCCAGTGGGATGGGGGAGAGAATTTCTTAAAAGTAGGTTTTGCTAAGAAGCTCTTTACTAAGACAGAAAAGGAACAGAGAGAACTAACAGTAATCATAATAATATTATATATATATATACATATATATAAATGAAAAGCTATCAACTAGCAGCAATGNTTTTTTCTGTAAGGATAAAAAAGAAAAAATATCCCAAATATCATATCAGAAAGTGAACTTTCTATGGCAGAAATCTTCCTCATATTCCTTGTATAGGAATATAATTCCTCCATTATAAACTAACACTGATCAAGATAAATATTCCACGTTAACAGCTATCAAGGAAGAAGCATTTCTTTTTCTTACAATGAAACAGTGTCTCATACAAGTATTGGCAAAGGTAAAGAAAATAAGATTTTAGGTATTTATTTTTGATAGATATAATTATTAGCACCCAGTACCATCAGAGTTTACTTGGAAGTACTTCTCAGAATGATGGTGACCTTTAACGTACGTGGATAAAACGTACACCAGCTAAGAAAGGGGAGGCACAGTATTCATGGTGTCATGCAATGAGTTCTGAACCAGTATTTTGGCTGCGTGCACAATTTGCTTAAGCATAAGAAATCTGCGCTTAAATAGCTTAAAGATTTTGCATCCTGGACTCCTTGCTGCTGTTTATCTATGTTGTCATTTCTTCATTGCTCAATCAAACTTCTAAAATCATATGTATTCATGTAAGCAAGAAAATCTACATAGATTAAATGGAAGCTATTTTTATGGAATAAGACCTTCAGCCCTTCCAGTTCTTGTATACATCACTCAGACAAGGTGTCGGGAGGACCAAAATGAGAAATAGAAACAAAATTAGTCCAAATGGTGGATTGGAACTTACCAAGCTTAGTTGTAGGTTCTGATACTGTATTGCTGTGTCCATTTCTGCTTCATCAATATGTGCCAAAACATTATAAATCACAGTTCAAACCAGAGAGAGAGGGCAGGCAACGGGGGACCAGTGAAAAAGGGGACATATGGAACCTGGAAGTGACACTTTCAAATTCTAGATTTTCTTTCTCCAGATAGTATATATAAATTGATCACCATTCAGTTTAATGAATCTGGGTCTGTACAATAACAAATACAAAATTACAGTCCTCTTTGTTCACTAGGACTTCATGAATTACATAGTACTGTGACAGTCATAGAAAAAACTTTCTATGCCATTTTCTAACTCTTCAGAAACTTATGTGTATATTTTTCATATAAAATAACATGAATAAGTTAGCCAGAATTTTTATTCACACGTGATTAAATTAAAAAATAATAATAAAAATAAAATTAAAAAAAAAAGATCTATAGCTATCATATTTTAGATGCTTGAGCAAAAAAATACATGTTGAAAAATACACTGTTTAATAAAAAAGAAAGACAGAGAGATCTGACATCCTGTTATTTGTCTATAACTTAAAATTAGGTTGTGCCTTTGCACACAAATAAGTTGATATTTGTTTTGTCTTTTACTTAGGTGTTAAAATTGCACTTGCTTTTTAACATATAGTTATATAATAATGACTTTTAAAGTGTTAATATAAACTTAGTCATGCATATATTCCACTAGAAATAATATATACGAAAAAGCATTCTAAATATATATGCAAAGTTGAGGAACATTGCTCTTTTGATCCCTGATTAAACCACATTACTACTGTCAACTTTTGAGTTTCTGTTTGGTAGAGTTCTTTTCTTACTTAGAATTCAGAATTAAGCATTTATTTACTTACCTGTTTAACATTAAAATGAGTATTTAAGTCAAACTGCTACTAGGTATTCCTATCAAATGCGGAAAGGCAAAGTCATGCTAGCAAAGGTAACGAAACTTGGTGGATGGTAATTCTAAAAATCTTTCTCTTTCCACAGAAAGCAGCTTTGTACCCTGTTCCTCAGAACAAACCAAGGCAATCTAGCAGCTGTTAGGAGACTTGTGCAATAAATGAGCAATTTCTGCAACATCCATTGATAAATGTAATTCTGAGTTGTTCATCTATATATCATGATATAGATATATAGAGAGAGATATATGGTTATATACGTGTATAGGTATACAGATGTATAGTTGATAGTTGATGCACTCATAGATATATAAACATACGGACATCAGGTATGTAGATATATATGTATGTATACAGATACATGGACATGTAGATATATATAGATGTTTAAATGTATAGATAAATAGATATAGATAGATACATAGTTGCATAGATAGATACATAGATAAGTACCCAAGCCCCTTTCCATCATCTATCAGTATTTCTGGTCAACTGGAGAGGTCCCAGAAGACTGGAGACTTGCCAGTGTGACTCCCACCTCCAAGGAGTGTCATAAGGAGGATCCAGGGAACTACAGGCCTGTCAGCCTGACCTTGGTGCCAGGTAAGATTGTGGAGTAGACTGTCTTGAGGGAGATCACACAACATGTGTGAGACAACCAGGGGATCAGGCCCAGCCAGTGTGGGTTCATGAAGGACAGGTCCTGCTTGACCATCCTGATCTCCTTCTATGATTGAGTGATCTGCCTGGTGGAAAGGCTGTTGATGTGGTTTACCTTGACTTCAGCAGTCTTTCAAACTGTCTCCCACAGTATTCTCCTGGAGAATCTGGCAGCCCATGGCTTAGACAGGTACACTCTTTGCTGAAAAAGGAGCTGGCTTGAGGTGGTGGTGAATGGAGTTAAATCCAACTGGCAACCAGCCAAGTGGTGTTCTCCAGGGGTATGGTACTGGGGCCTGTCTTCTTCAATATCTTTATTGATGACCTGGATAAGGGCACTGAATGTAAGTTTGCAGATGACACCAAGTTGGCAGGAAGTGTTGATCTGCTCGGGGGTAGCAAGCCCCTACAGAGGGATCTGGACAGGCTGGATCACTTGGCTGAAGCCAATGGGATGAGGTTCAACAAGACCAAGTACCAGGTCCCGTACTTTGGCCACATCTACCCCAGGCAATGTTACAGGCTTGGGGCAGAGTGGCTGGAAGACTGTGTAGAGGAAACAGACCTGGGGGTATTGGTCAGTGCTTGGCTGAACATGAATCAGCAGTGTCCCCAGGTGGCCAAGATGGCCAAAGGCATCCTGGCTTGTATCAGAAATAGTGTTGCTAAAAGGAGCGGGGAAGAAACTGTCCCTCTGTACTCAGCACTGGTGAGGTCACACCTCGAGTACTGTGTTCATTTTTGGGCCCCTCCCTATAAGAAAGACATTGAGGCCCGCGAGCATGACCAGAGAAGGGCAGCTAAGCTGGTGAGGGATCTGGAGCACAGGCCTTATGAGGAGCGGCTGAGGGAGCTGGGATTGTTCAGTCTAGAGAAGAGAAGGCTCAGGGGAGACCTCACTGCACTGTACAACTTCCTGAAGGGAGGTTGTAATGAGCTGGGGGTCAGCTTCTTCTCTTGTATAACTAGTGATAGGACTAGAGGGAATGGCCTCAAGTTGCACCAGGGGAGATTCAGGTTGGACGTTAGGAAATACTACTTCTCTGAAAGAGTGGTCAGGCACTGGAATGGGCTGCCTAGGGAGGCGGTGGAGTCACTGACCGTGGAGGTGTTCAGGGAACAGTTAGATATTGTGCTGAGTGACATAGTTTTGTGAGAACTATTGGTGACAGGTGGACAGTTGGACTGGATGATCTTGTAGGTCTTTTTCCGATCTTGGTGACTCTATGATTCTAGAATTCTATGAGTACCTGAGTACCCTGTATAAATATATAAATGGACTAATCAATACTTTTTCAACTTTCCACCTCTGAAGCTTTCCTACTATATGACAAAACCCATCCGTGAACGAGGTGTATTTCTCCCATTTTCTGGTAGTTTATTATTCAGTGGGGCCTATACAGCATGTCACATCCTCCTCTTTCAATATTCCAAAATCATTGCCTGCAGGCCAGCCCATGACCACTTCTGAGATTCCAGGGTGACTGGGGTTTCCTATTTGAACCCATTGTGTTGTCAATACAATACACTCAGTACATGTAACACTGGTTTCACAATGTGTGTTGAGGATCTTCATTTTGAACATCAACAAGAACAGGCAGTAGGTGCGCTAAGAGGAGCTGTGCTTCAGTACCAACTGCTTCTGAAGTAGCTTGAACCCCTTGATATGCTGCCAATATCTCTCTCNTAATATCCAACTGAAGCTCCCCTGGCACAACTTGAGGTCATTCCTTGTACTCCTATCACTACTTAGGTGGGAGAAGAGGCCAACTCCCACCTTGTCACAGCCTCCTTTCAAGTAGTTGTAGAAAGCTATCAGGTCTCCCCTGAGCCTCCTCTTCTCCAGACTAAAGAATCCCAGTTCCCTCAGCTGGTCTTCATAAGATTTGTGCTTCAGATCCCTCACTAGTTTTGCTGCTCTTCTCTGGACATGCTCCAGGGCCTCGATGTCTTTCTTGTAGTGAGGGGACCAAAACTGAACACAGTATTCAAGGCATGGCCTCACCTGCGCTGATTAGAGAGGGATGATCACTCCTCTGCTCCTCTTGGGAATAATATTTCAATCCAGATCCCTCTGTAGGGCCTTTCCCTCTTCCACCAGGTGGGTCATTTGATCGTAGAAGTAGATCAGGTTGGTCAAACAAGATCTGCCTTTCACAAATCCATGTTGGCAGAGCTGATCCCCCAGTTGTCCTGAACATGCCATGTGATCTCACTCAAGATGATCTGTTCCATAACCTTTCTTGGCACTGAGGTCATGCTGATGGGCATGTAGTCCCCATGATCATCCTTACAACCCTTCTTGTAGATAGGAGTCACAATGGCAAGACTCCAATTCTCGGAGACCTCTCCAGTTGACCAGGAACACTGTCAGATGTTGAAAGCAGCGTGGTAGTCACCTCCCTCAGCTCTTTCAAGACCCTCAGATGGATGTCATCTTGCCCCATAGACTTGCAGCAGACCGGCTGGACTAGTAGATCTCTAACTGTTTCCACCTGAATTGTGGGGTGTTTATTCTGCTTCCCATCTCAGACTTCCTGGTCAAAGTGTAGAGTAGCCTGAGGCTAATTGGTCTGACTTTTAAAGACTGATGTAAAGAAGGCATTGAGAACCTTAGCTTTTTCCTTCTCCTGAGTGGTCACATTCCTTGCCAATTCGAGTAAAGGATGGAGATTCTCCTTAGCCCTCCTCTGATTCTTAATAAATTTAAAAAAGCTTTTTTGTTCTCTTTTGCCCTAGTAGCCATGTTGAGTTCAAGCCTGACTTTTGCCTTTCTCATTTCCTCCTTGCATAGCCTAACAACATCTTTGTACTCTCCCTGAGTTTCCTGTCCTTTCTTCTACAGATTCTCTTTTCCTCCTGAAGCCTCCAAAAAAGCTCCCAGTTTATCCATGCCAGTCTTTGCTGCCAGTAAATCTTATGGCACAGGGTAGACAGCCTGCTCCTGCATCTTTAAGAGCTCCTTTTTGATATGTGTCCAGCCTTCCTGGACCCCTTAACACTTGAGGACTGAATCCCAAGGGACACTCCCTATCCATGTCCTGAATAGTTCAAAGTCAGATCTCCGGAAGTGCAAGGCAGCAATTTTGCTGACCTCCCCTCCTGAGGTCACCAAGAATTGAGATCACTAACATTTCTTGTTCTCTCTGCTCGAGACACTTCTTGATCTCCACATCTCCCACCAGTCTTTCTCTGTTTTTGAACAGCAGGTCTAGAAGGGATCCTCCCCTGCTAGGCTCTCTTTCCAGCTGCACCAGGAAGTTATCTTCCACGAACTCTGGAAACTTCCTCGACTGTTTTTCTGCCCTGAATACTGCCAGTGTATATTAGGGAAGTTGACGTCCTCCACGAGAACAAGGGCTGGCAATTGCAAAACTTCTGCCAGCTGCTCATAGAACACTTTGTCGGTCCTCGGTAGGTGATCTATAACAGACACCCCACCAGGATGTAAGCCTTGTTGGCCTTTCCCTTGATCCTTAGCCACAGAGATTCAACCTTATCATTACCAGCCCCAGCTCAACAACATCAAAACACTCTCTAATACACTGGGCCATGCTACCATCCCATTTTTCTTGCCTATCCCTTCTGAAAAATTATAGCCTTCCATCGTAGCACTCCAGTAGTGGGAGCAATCCCACCATGTTTCCATAAAGGCAACTAAGTCACAGTTTGCCTTCTGCATGGTGGCTTCCAGCTCGTCCTGTTTGTTGCCCATGTTCCATGCATTAGTGTAGGCGAATTTCAGCTGAGCCTCTTTCCTCACCCCCGGTCCTGTCATTGTTACTCCAGGCTCATCTCTAGCAAACCTGGTTTAATCCCCTTCCCCCTTTGTATCTAATTTAAAGGCCTCTCAACAAGCTCTGCCAGCTCCTGAGCTAGGTTCTGTTTCCCTTTCTGAGACAGCTGAGACCCATCTGCAGCCATCTCACCAGGCACTGAATAAACCACCCAATGGTCAAAAATAAATAAATAAATAAAAATTCTTGCAATTGTACCAGCCTCTCAGCCATGTATTTATGAGAAGTTTTCCTGTTCCTCTCAGTGTCACAGTTNAAAGAAAAAAAAATCCTCAAATTGTAAAAGCATCTCAGCTACCTATTTATGACATGGCCTTTCCTGGCCCTCTCAGTATCTTTCTCTGCCACTGAAGAGATAGAGGAAAACGCCTCCTGTACTCTTGCTTTATCAACTAACTCCCCCAAAGCCATGAAGTCCCCTTTGATAGTTCTCAGGCTTTTCTCAGCAGTCTCATCACTGCCAGCCTGAACTACCAATAGGGGATAAAAATCAGAGATGCGAATCAAACTAGGAAGTTTCCTAGAATTATCCCTGACCTACACCACAGATACATAGCACATTTCCCTACAGATAGGGTCTGGCTGATGTGTGGGGTCCTTCATTCCTCTCAGAAAAGAGTTACCGACAACAATCACCCCTCTTTTCTTCTTGGAGGAGGCAGACTTGAAGCATGGAGTCAACCACCTCTCCTTAGACAACCTCCTGGATAGACCTTCCACCACACCCTACACAACTCTCCCTCAAGTTCCAGAGCCTCAAATCTATAACACAGGAGCACCTGGGAAATTAAGGTAGATAGGGTTGGGGTTTGCCTGAGATGCCAAGCTGGGACCTTTTTCCACTCCTCTTCATCTCTTAAATCTCCTTCCTTTGCCTGACAGTGACAGGGAGGGCATCCACCACTGTTTGGGGGGTATCACCCTGGTGTCTTTCTTGAAAGTTTGTCATGGCGTTACTCCACCAGGCTGTCTTCTGTGCATACTCCCTGACGATCGTTAATCTCTCCGCCACCTCTTTGAGCTCCGCCACCATACTGAGAAGATCATCCACCTTCTCACACTTCACACAGGTGGTATCCCTACTGCCCTTCACAAGCAGCAGCAGGCTCAGGCACTCCCAACAGCTCTTATGGTGGTGTTTTACCACAATTTTACCTTTCTGTGAAGTGTCCCCTGGTGCGAGTCTCCACTATGAAGCTGACCCACACCAGATCTTCACTGAAGTAGATCTTCTCTAAATTGGAGAGAGATGGATTTGAAGAACATCTTTAAAGTCCCTTCTAAACCAATTTATTATATAGTTCTATGAAAATTGTAGGGTGGGCAGAATATTGATTAATGCTTGTCAATCTTTTAACAGTTACCTTGTGCTTTTCTTTTTTAAAGATGATAAGAAAGAAACACCACATTCTCTTAATGAAATATTTTTACTATTTCTAAAATACTAACAGGTCTTTTATTACATAAGACTCAAACTATCACCATAATCCTAGCTTTTCAATAAAATCCTTTATGCTTCATTTGCTAAAAGATCATTCTGGATTTTTATTTTCATTAAAAATACTACACCACTTAATTGCAGAGTAACAATTGCTAAATAATTAATCAATTAAAAAAAAATGATCAATAAAATGATAAAAAAATTGAGCAACAATATTTGCTAAAGTTGATCGTCTTTTCTTGTCCTACACTTCTAAAGAACAATTATTTGCAACGTTTTTGTAAGAGCTCACAGTGAAAAATGTAATGCTTCTTAAAAACATTAATCAACTATATCTTTCAAAACAGTAAACAGAACTTGTTTCTACGTAAATGCTCACACTTTTCAGGAATTTGTAGTAAAATAATATTTTATGATATACACCAGAGATAAGATTCACTCTTCCAAAAAAAAAAGAATCTGTGATACAGACTGATTTTTTTTTTATGAAACAAGATAACTAGACAGAAAAATTAGTTTTACGTAAGATCTTGTGTGTNTTTTTGTAATTCTTTTTTTCTGTAAGGATAAAAAAGAAAAAATATCCCAAATATCATATCAGAAAGTGAACTTTCTATGGCAGAAATCTTCCTCATATTCCTTGTATAGGAATATAATTCCTCCATTATAAACTAACACTGATCAAGATAAATATTCCACGTTAACAGCTATCAAGGAAGAAGCATTTCTTTTTCTTACAATGAAACAGTGTCTCATACAAGTATTGGCAAAGGTAAAGAAAATAAGATTTTAGGTATTTATTTTTGATAGATATAATTATTAGCACCCAGTACCATCAGAGTTTACTTGGAAGTACTTCTCAGAATGATGGTGACCTTTAACGTACGTGGATAAAACGTACACCAGCTAAGAAAGGGGAGGCACAGTATTCATGGTGTCATGCAATGAGTTCTGAACCAGTATTTTGGCTGCGTGCACAATTTGCTTAAGCATAAGAAATCTGCGCTTAAATAGCTTAAAGATTTTGCATCCTGGACTCCTTGCTGCTGTTTATCTATGTTGTCATTTCTTCATTGCTCAATCAAACTTCTAAAATCATATGTATTCATGTAAGCAAGAAAATCTACATAGATTAAATGGAAGCTATTTTTATGGAATAAGACCTTCAGCCCTTCCAGTTCTTGTATACATCACTCAGACAAGGTGTCGGGAGGACCAAAATGAGAAATAGAAACAAAATTAGTCCAAATGGTGGATTGGAACTTACCAAGCTTAGTTGTAGGTTCTGATACTGTATTGCTGTGTCCATTTCTGCTTCATCAATATGTGCCAAAACATTATAAATCACAGTTCAAACCAGAGAGAGAGGGCAGGCAACGGGGGACCAGTGAAAAAGGGGACATATGGAACCTGGAAGTGACACTTTCAAATTCTAGATTTTCTTTCTCCAGATAGTATATATAAATTGATCACCATTCAGTTTAATGAATCTGGGTCTGTACAATAACAAATACAAAATTACAGTCCTCTTTGTTCACTAGGACTTCATGAATTACATAGTACTGTGACAGTCATAGAAAAAACTTTCTATGCCATTTTCTAACTCTTCAGAAACTTATGTGTATATTTTTCATATAAAATAACATGAATAAGTTAGCCAGAATTTTTATTCACACGTGATTAAATTAAAAAATAATAATAAAAATAAAATTAAAAAAAAAAGATCTATAGCTATCATATTTTAGATGCTTGAGCAAAAAAATACATGTTGAAAAATACACTGTTTAATAAAAAAGAAAGACAGAGAGATCTGACATCCTGTTATTTGTCTATAACTTAAAATTAGGTTGTGCCTTTGCACACAAATAAGTTGATATTTGTTTTGTCTTTTACTTAGGTGTTAAAATTGCACTTGCTTTTTAACATATAGTTATATAATAATGACTTTTAAAGTGTTAATATAAACTTAGTCATGCATATATTCCACTAGAAATAATATATACGAAAAAGCATTCTAAATATATATGCAAAGTTGAGGAACATTGCTCTTTTGATCCCTGATTAAACCACATTACTACTGTCAACTTTTGAGTTTCTGTTTGGTAGAGTTCTTTTCTTACTTAGAATTCAGAATTAAGCATTTATTTACTTACCTGTTTAACATTAAAATGAGTATTTAAGTCAAACTGCTACTAGGTATTCCTATCAAATGCGGAAAGGCAAAGTCATGCTAGCAAAGGTAACGAAACTTGGTGGATGGTAATTCTAAAAATCTTTCTCTTTCCACAGAAAGCAGCTTTGTACCCTGTTCCTCAGAACAAACCAAGGCAATCTAGCAGCTGTTAGGAGACTTGTGCAATAAATGAGCAATTTCTGCAACATCCATTGATAAATGTAATTCTGAGTTGTTCATCTATATATCATGATATAGATATATAGAGAGAGATATATGGTTATATACGTGTATAGGTATACAGATGTATAGTTGATAGTTGATGCACTCATAGATATATAAACATACGGACATCAGGTATGTAGATATATATGTATGTATACAGATACATGGACATGTAGATATATATAGATGTTTAAATGTATAGATAAATAGATATAGATAGATACATAGTTGCATAGATAGATACATAGATAAGTACCCAAGCCCCTTTCCATCATCTATCAGTATTTCTGGTCAACTGGAGAGGTCCCAGAAGACTGGAGACTTGCCAGTGTGACTCCCACCTCCAAGGAGTGTCATAAGGAGGATCCAGGGAACTACAGGCCTGTCAGCCTGACCTTGGTGCCAGGTAAGATTGTGGAGTAGACTGTCTTGAGGGAGATCACACAACATGTGTGAGACAACCAGGGGATCAGGCCCAGCCAGTGTGGGTTCATGAAGGACAGGTCCTGCTTGACCATCCTGATCTCCTTCTATGATTGAGTGATCTGCCTGGTGGAAAGGCTGTTGATGTGGTTTACCTTGACTTCAGCAGTCTTTCAAACTGTCTCCCACAGTATTCTCCTGGAGAATCTGGCAGCCCATGGCTTAGACAGGTACACTCTTTGCTGAAAAAGGAGCTGGCTTGAGGTGGTGGTGAATGGAGTTAAATCCAACTGGCAACCAGCCAAGTGGTGTTCTCCAGGGGTATGGTACTGGGGCCTGTCTTCTTCAATATCTTTATTGATGACCTGGATAAGGGCACTGAATGTAAGTTTGCAGATGACACCAAGTTGGCAGGAAGTGTTGATCTGCTCGGGGGTAGCAAGCCCCTACAGAGGGATCTGGACAGGCTGGATCACTTGGCTGAAGCCAATGGGATGAGGTTCAACAAGACCAAGTACCAGGTCCCGTACTTTGGCCACATCTACCCCAGGCAATGTTACAGGCTTGGGGCAGAGTGGCTGGAAGACTGTGTAGAGGAAACAGACCTGGGGGTATTGGTCAGTGCTTGGCTGAACATGAATCAGCAGTGTCCCCAGGTGGCCAAGATGGCCAAAGGCATCCTGGCTTGTATCAGAAATAGTGTTGCTAAAAGGAGCGGGGAAGAAACTGTCCCTCTGTACTCAGCACTGGTGAGGTCACACCTCGAGTACTGTGTTCATTTTTGGGCCCCTCCCTATAAGAAAGACATTGAGGCCCGCGAGCATGACCAGAGAAGGGCAGCTAAGCTGGTGAGGGATCTGGAGCACAGGCCTTATGAGGAGCGGCTGAGGGAGCTGGGATTGTTCAGTCTAGAGAAGAGAAGGCTCAGGGGAGACCTCACTGCACTGTACAACTTCCTGAAGGGAGGTTGTAATGAGCTGGGGGTCAGCTTCTTCTCTTGTATAACTAGTGATAGGACTAGAGGGAATGGCCTCAAGTTGCACCAGGGGAGATTCAGGTTGGACGTTAGGAAATACTACTTCTCTGAAAGAGTGGTCAGGCACTGGAATGGGCTGCCTAGGGAGGCGGTGGAGTCACTGACCGTGGAGGTGTTCAGGGAACAGTTAGATATTGTGCTGAGTGACATAGTTTTGTGAGAACTATTGGTGACAGGTGGACAGTTGGACTGGATGATCTTGTAGGTCTTTTTCCGATCTTGGTGACTCTATGATTCTAGAATTCTATGAGTACCTGAGTACCCTGTATAAATATATAAATGGACTAATCAATACTTTTTCAACTTTCCACCTCTGAAGCTTTCCTACTATATGACAAAACCCATCCGTGAACGAGGTGTATTTCTCCCATTTTCTGGTAGTTTATTATTCAGTGGGGCCTATACAGCATGTCACATCCTCCTCTTTCAATATTCCAAAATCATTGCCTGCAGGCCAGCCCATGACCACTTCTGAGATTCCAGGGTGACTGGGGTTTCCTATTTGAACCCATTGTGTTGTCAATACAATACACTCAGTACATGTAACACTGGTTTCACAATGTGTGTTGAGGATCTTCATTTTGAACATCAACAAGAACAGGCAGTAGGTGCGCTAAGAGGAGCTGTGCTTCAGTACCAACTGCTTCTGAAGTAGCTTGAACCCCTTGATATGCTGCCAATATCTCTCTCTTTTTTTTTTTTTTTTTTTTTAGTTGGAGTGTAGCAGGCTTTGAATCCCCTATATCCCTGACTCCAAAACCCTGGGGGTCAACCTTGAATCTCCCCTGGGACTTTCTGCCAGAGACACCAAGTGGGATCGTTCTCCCCAGCTTCAGTTCAGAACATATTTTTTACATCTTGTCCTGCCTGGACTGACCCGAGAACCATTGCATGAACTACTTCCCGTTTAATTTGTTCATAAGCTTGTTGCTTCTCTGGTTCTCATGTTAAACCATTCTTCTTCCAGGTAATTTGATGGAGAGGGTTTATAATCAGACTGTAATGAATTCTCCAAAAACCCACAACACCTACAAAAGCTTTCTTCTAGTTGTTAGAGCGGTCTTTCTATTGATCACACCCATAGGGGTCTGATGATGTCCATCTTGCTATTTTATTCTTAGGAGCTGGATCTCCTTTGCAAGTCACTTGAACTTACTTTGCTTTATGGCAAAACTGGCTTTCAGAAGAATTTAGATTATTTCCTTCCCCTTATCAAAAATCTCCTCTGCTGTGTTGTACTACATGTTGATGTTATCACTGTATTGTAGATGTTCAAGAGCTTCTCCTGTTTCAGTACAGTCTGGATCAGCCAATGGCAAATGCTAGGGTTGTGTTTCCAGCTAAGGGGCAGTCAATTCCAGGTGTACTGGACACTTGTTCAAGTAAAAGCACTCTTGCCTGCACTCTCCACAAGGACTGAGAAAATCACATTGGTGATATCAGCTGTGGCATACCACTTGGCTGCCTTTGACTCCAATTCTTACTGAACTTTTAGCATGTCTGGCACAACAGCACTCAATGGTAGAGTGACTCCATTCACACCAAGATATTTTGCTGTTAACCGCCTACTTTCTATTGGACTTTTGCACTGGCCAAGTGGACTAGTGAAGAGTGAACAAGTCTTGCTGATTATTTCTTGACTCTCCAGTTGATGAATCAGCTTATGAATGGGAAACAGCAAGACCTGGTTGGTGCGATATTTCTGCTAGTGCATTGTTATGGTAGTGATCATAAAATTAGAGAATCATAGAATGGCTTAAAGATCACCTAGTTCCAAACCTCCTGCCACAAGCAGGATTGCCAACCACTAGATCAGGCTGCCCAGGATCTCATCCAACCTGGCCTTGAATGCCTCTGGAGATAGGGCATCCACAGCCTCTCTGGGCAACCTATTCCATTGCCTCAGCACCCTCTGAGTAAAAAGTTTCTCCTTAACATCTAACCTAAATCTCCTCTCTTTTGGTTTAAAGCTGTTCCCCCTTGTTTGATCACTATCAGACCTCTTAAAAGTCAGACCATCTTCTTCTTGTATGCTCCCTTCAAGTACTGGAAGTCCTTAATGAGGTCTCACTGCAGCCTTCTCTTTTCTAAGTGAAACAAGCCCAACACCCTCAACCTCTGGCACCTACTGTTCTACTCTTACCAGCCTGACAACAGAAGGATCTTCTGAGAGACGCAGCAAGGTAGACAGATGCTTAATGTCCTCCATCTCCAATGCAGCTATACCAAAATCCCATTGATACCCTTTAGGGTCACTGAAGTAATGTCTCCTGAGAAGATATACCAAGGATGTGTGGAGCCTCTGTCCAGTCGTAATAGGGTGCTTTTGCCCCTTGTTCCTGATGGGGCTCACTCCAGCCTCCAATAGAATTATCTCTTGAGATCCCTCTGTCACTCCAGAAATACAGAAGGGTTCTGCCCCTTTATAACTTGATAGTATTAGAGAACACTGTGCTCCAATATCCACTAAGGCCTCATAGTCCTATGGTTTTGCTTTCTCAGGCCATCAAATCCACACAGTACAATAAATCTGATTGTCCCTTTTCTCTACTTGCCTGGATGCAATATCCCACTAGTCCTGGTTATTATACTCATCAATACAAACAGAAAGTTTTATAATAAAATTCAGAAATCGGGTTATCTACTGTCTGGAAAATGTCCCACTGGAAACTTTGTCAGATGTTTTCTTAGAAGAAACTCCTTTTTTGATTGTTCTTTGCAGCTCGTGCTTATGCCTCAATGGCTGAGGTGGATTTTCTACGTGGGTTGCACGTGGTGTGTTATCCACAACATTGCTTCTCTTGAGCAGAGAACAGCTTACTTCTAATAACTGAGATACTGATCTGTACAGGTCTTTGACTTGCTGGAACTCCCAGAACAGTTTATTCATGGCTGAGATGCAGCTGGGAGAAAGAGAGATTTTTTCCATATTGTTGAAGTAGCCTAGACAGGTAATTCACTGATGTTTTTTCATCATCTTTCCTGCTCATTACTGCCAGTGTGTTGTCATACAATGTCCATACGTTAGTCTCCTTCTGCATTGTCTACAAAGTGCACCCAGGTCCTTGAGAAAAAGCAATCTCACCAAAAGTTTCACCATTAATCAAGGCAGGAATAATCCATAGTCATACCCAGCATGTTTTTCATGTGCAATATTGAGATTTTATCTCCTTTTACAGTACGTAAGAGTTTTGATTGGTCAGAGCTCACTCAATTGGAAGATTCCTGAGTGTTAACTATTGCTAAGTATGTATCCCAGTGTTTGAATGTCCCAAATCCATTGTTCTCAGTGTAGTATTAAACAGACCATTGTATCATTCACTTTTCCCAGAGGCTGATGCACGACAGGGCATGTGATATATCCACTCAATGCCATGCTCTTTGGCTCAGGTGTCTAGGTTATTTTGGAAATAAGTCCCATTGTCTGACTCAATACTTTCTGGGGTGCCATGTTTTCAATGCCTAGGATAATATTTTGGATGATGGCATGTGGCATAGGAGATGTTTACTGCTATTTGGTTGTTGCTTTGTCAATGCTTCCTTCCTTAAAAAGGGATTTCAGCTACTTTGCTTCACTGTCCACTAGGTCCAAGCTAGTGGCCTCATTATCCCAGCATCAGAGCATCCAGCTGACAAAGTGCTCACCTGGATGATGGCTCAAGTATTTTTTTGCATATCTCAGTGCTAACTCACAGTTAGGTTTTGGATGGTTATTTTTTATTTTATGAATTCTGCCTCTTCCTTCCTCCATTCTTACAATGGTCCTGCTTTGTGGATATTCATATTCAAATACCAGCTCAAAAAACTTGCTGTGTGAGCTGTGTGATAGTTTTTAAAGATACCACCATGTCAGAATTGTTAATTCACAGATTGTACTTCAGCTACTCCTGCAGAACATTGCAGCTTTTTTAGCAAAAATTTACTGGAAGCCACATCGATCCTTTTAACTCTTTCCAGAATTTTTACATGGCTATCAAATTTTAAATGACAAAGTGTAAGTTTGTGAGGCGTGGAGAAAGTGAACATGACCACTCTGCTTTTTCTGAGTCTTAATATGATGCAGGCTGTCTCATTTGAACTCATTCACTTTCATTTTTTTTATATTTTTATTTTTTGCCTTTCCTGTGCAGGAGCCAGTATTGCCATCATACAACTGAAAATCAATGAGGGTTTTTTTTTTTTTTTTCATCCCCCCCCTCTTCCGCCCCATTATATTTGGTTTAATATGTGTATTTCTAGCTAAGCATGGTACAAATGGATGCTTGAAATAGCTCTGCATTGCTTGCCACCTGAGAAAAGAGACTGACACATTTCTCTCTCTCCAACTTTCTTTCAGGTAGTTGTAGAGAATAGTGAAGTCTCCCTTCAGCCTCCTTTTTTTCCTGACTAATCAACCCCTGTTCCTTTGGCTCCTCTTCATATGTCTTCCTTTCTATTCCATTCACTGCCTTCATTGCTCTTTCTTGCACATGCTTTAGTAACTTGATATCTTTATCATTGTGATAGGCCAAAAACTGAACACAGTACTTGAAATCAAGTCTTGCCAGTTTCAAATACAGAGTGACAAACATTTCTAGAGTCCTGCTGGCCACACTATTTCTGATGCAGGACAGCATGCTGTTGGCCTTCTTGGCCACATGAGCACACTACTGGCTCATGTTCAGCCACCTGTTCACCAGCATCCTCAGGTCTTTTGCTGATGGACAACTTTCTAGCCATTCTTCTGCAAGTTTACACCATGAGGCTGTTGTGACCCTAATGCAGCATATGACATTTAGTCTCGGTGAGTGTCATGAGATTAGATGTGGCCCATCAATCTGCTGTATCTAGATCCCTCTGCAAAGCATTCAAACTCTCAAACAGAACAACAATCCCATACAAATTATTGGTTTCTGAAAACTTAGTGAGAGTGCACTTAATTCTCTCATCAATATAATTGATAAAGATACTTAGATCTCTCCCGAAATAATACCTCCTTTTTATTTCCATTGAAATTACAACAAATATAAAGAGCACAATAACACTATTTGATAGAACAAATTCTCAGCTACAACAGTTTTTCATCATAGACTATGCATTTTTGTCAACTATGAATAAGAGCCTCCATGTTGCTCTCATAAATATCTGCATGTCTGTCCTCAGCGTGGCTTGTCTTTCAGATCATTACTGCCACAGCTGAAATACACCACTCACCTTGTCACTTACATCCACTATTTGGCTTCCATAAACATACAGCAAGCATCAACAAGCACCAGTTGATGGTGGTGAGAAATCTTTTCCACACGGAGGAATTCAATGATACACCTTTGCTTCATACACACTTCCATATCGGACACTGTTTCATCAGACTGTCCCTCTGCTGCCATCTCTCGCATGGAAACAAAATGCAATGGAATATTGGTGGGAAGGTTCAACCTCTACTGTCATACTACTAAGAGCTACCTCTGACTTTGTGGACCAAAATAATAAAATAGAAGGCATTACTTTCAGAGCATCTCTTGTATTAAAGAAAACTGAACTTAATACTTAGGCCCAGTGAGCACCACTTGTGATCAGCTGTCAAATGGCTTTAACATCATTCACAAAGACACTTTGGTCCCAGACAACCAGCCAGTTTTTTTTTTTTACCCAGCTATTAGTACATCCATCCAAACCATGAGCAGAGAATTCAATATCCACAGACTTTCCTTTGTCCACTAAGCAGGTCACATGGTAATAGGAAGAAATCATATTAGTTGGGGATATGTGTGTGATAGGTGATAGTCATTAGTTACTCTTACAAACCACTGGACACAGTTAATTTCTTACTAGATACACTGTATCGTCTAAATCAGATTATGGAATAACAAAAATAATATAGTGTTAAATAAAGTTATTTTTTTTTATTTTCCAAAGATGCACATGTTTCCTTAGTTTTGCAAATATGTTTCCAACTTAATGTCATACTATGATGGGAAGGCCATTTTACACTTATTGTCATTCTATCTCTTTGAAATGATTCCAGTGTATCAGTTCAGCTGTGGCCAGCACTACACACCTGTTTAGTGAGAATAAACCATCACTGAAAATTATACACACTATTACAAATCAAAATGCATCTATACTCTGAATACTATTTTTTTTTTTAATAGTAAATATCTTTCATTTTAGCTTCTCTAATTGTCATTATTCATTTGAGTCCTATCCAAACATTAACAAAATATGCAAGTAGGAAGTCAGAATGTGATAATCCTAATTCCAGGCGATAAACAGAATAATTATTTATTTTCTGAAGAGTCTTAAATCACATAATACAACACCAACACTTTTTAAGCAGTATTGAACTGTTAGCCCCAGACCTCCTCTTAATTTTCCTATTGCAGACTTTCTAAAGGACTTTTAAAGGTTTTTCTTTATCAATTTGTGTTAGTCTGATTTTGGAAGATTGATTTTTATAAATGTAACTGACAATCTCATAACTTATGGTAATATATATGGCTGATATATTTTTTATATTTGTGTATTTGAAAATGCACCTGTAATTATAACAAAAAATTTTAATTGGAAGGGAAGAAAAAAATACAACACATCTTTATTAAAATAAAAATTGTTTTAGCATAGATTTTATGTAAGCAACATCCAAGTCTCCAGAAATATTCCCATTCTCACAAAAAAACTTCAGTTATCATTTCTCTGTCCATTGTTTTGAGTTCATTTGATGATGAATATGGAGAAAAGCATACGCAGTGAAGGTCTTCTCATGTTTATTTTACCTTATTTGTATTTCATTTGATGTAATGTACAGTTGATAATTATTTTTATGATTACACAGGCAGATAAATGGGTAAATTAATACCATGATCACAGTGTAATCTTAAAACTTTTTGACTGAGCTAAATTCTGTTTAGATTTCAGTTCCAGACACATGTTCCAGCTATACTACACTCTCCATTCTTAGAAGGTCACATTTGCCATAATAAATACACTACTGTCTAGTGTATACCTGTGTTTTCATATAAACTCCATAATGCTTAGTGACTATGATTCAGTGCTTCTTTGTCTCCTTAATGTGTTTGTCCTACTGATGAATCTGCATGGCGGTGTCATATTTTCATGTAGCTCTTCTTTCCTAGATTACACAAGCCAGGCAATGTCATCATGTTAGCTGTTAACTTTTCTGATCTTAATTACTGTTTTCAGTGTGCAGTTGTTTCCTTTTTTTAATGTAAATTTAACATCTATTTGATATATTCCAATGTAATTATCCAGTTCAGACAGGTAAAGTTATAAATTTTAGAAAGATATGGTTGTCTTTTACAAAGAATATTTATGATAAAGTCTTTTTCTCCTTTGCTTTGCCATACTGTTTAAAAAATAAAAAACAGAAGTCATCAATTGGAATTTCTATCAGTGGACTTTGCTGCAAGAACTGAGAAGGAAAATAGGATCTACTCAGAGGTCTAGTTCTTTTTCGTAAAAAATAAAACAAAATAAAATAAAAAAAAATCAGCTTCTATATTATTTCGGCTTCCAAGAGTTCATGAGAGTTTGAGAGTTGTCTGCTCTTTTTTGCTAAGAGAGGTGACTGACTTTTTTACACTAGATGTTCTATTCAAACTAAGTGCATTTTCAAGTTTGTCTTGAGATTTAAAATACTGATTTTAGAAACACAAATTGTTATATTTTCGTGTCACTCACGGCGTAAAAATAATATAAAGTAAAAAAAAAAAAGAGACGTGTAACTAAGACTCAGATAAAATGAATGTTTTATTAAATTTAATAAAATAAATAAATACATCATAGAATTCAAGTTTTAATTGCTTGCTGATAGACTATTCTATTGGAAATATTATTTTGTGAGTTTTTTCCTTATTTGCTTTTCAGTAGCACAAAAAAATACATATGGTATACCAAAAAATATCTCAACATAGCAGGTCGTTGAAAGTCTGACTCTGGTTTTAGCGTTAGCTAGAAGATAATAATCTTTTAAGTAGGCAATGACCTAGATATTGTAATTCATGAACATTGGCAGTCCTCCAAAAGTGGAAGTTATTTATATCTGATATCTTAAATATTAAAACAGCAGGTCAATAATAAAAAAAAATATTGGTACTCTATCTCCTTATTTCTTACCCACTGATTATAAAAGTTTCCCATGTTACAAATAGGTCAGATTACACCTGAAATCATTTAGTCGAACATTAGGTAAAATGAACCTCTTTAATAATTCTTATACTTGATTAGAAAAAGCAACACCAACAACCAGCATCCCATTTGAAAACAAATAAACAAACCACACACACACGCAGAAAAAAAAAAAAAAAANACAGAGAAGAAAAGAAACTAAAAACACACACCAAGGACTATTAATTTCCAAATGATTAACCATATGGTGATTTTTCACTCATTATGTTAAACTTCTCAGCAGTGTTGGAAAGGACATTAAAGATCATCTATGTCCAAACCTCCTTGCCACTCATGAGATTAGGTTGTCCAGGGCCCCATACACCCTGGCCAGGGATGCGTCATCCATAGCTTCTCTGGGCAACCTGATCCAGTGCTTCACCACTCCTGAGTAAAAAGTTTCCTCCTGATATGTAATCTAAATCTCCTCTGTTTTAGTTTAAAACCATTCCTCCTTGCGCTATCACTATTTACCAGTGTAAAAAGTTGGTGTTTATCTTGTTTATATGCACGCCTCAGACAATGAAATGCAGCAATGAGGTGGCTCTGAAGCCTTCTTGACTCTAAATTGAACAAGTCCCTCTGCCTCAACCTTTCTTCGTAGGAGAGATGCTCCAGAACTCTAATCAACTCTGTGGTCTTCCTCTTGACCTGATCCAACAGTTCTCCAATTTTCTTGTGCTGGAGACCCCAAGCCTGGTCACAGTACTCTAGATGGGGCTTCACAAGGGTAGAGTAGAAGGGAACAATCACCTCCCTGACCTGCTGGCCACCCCTCTTTTGATGCAGGCCAGAACACAGTTGGGCTTCTGGGCTGCAAGTAACACTGCTGGATCATATCAAGCTCTTTGTCTATCAGAATTCCAAAGTCCTTCTCCTTAGGGCTGCTCTCAATGAGGTCTTCTTCCAGTCTACACACATCTACCATTGCCCTAACTCACATGCAACACCCTGCACTTGGACTTGTTGAACAGTTACATTCATGTGTAACCGGTTCTCAAGCTTGTCCAAGTCCTTTCGGATGACATCTCTTCCTTCTGTGTCAACCAGACCACTCAGCTTGGTGTCATCTAAAACTTTCTGAGATTGTACTAAATCCCGCTAACCAGGTCATTGCTATAGATGTTGAAGAGCTCTGGTCCCAAGATTGACCTCTGAGGGACAGCACTTGTCATGAGCCTCCACCTGGATATAGAGCCATTGACTGCAATCCTCTGATTGCCATCATCTAACCAACTTCTTTACCAATGAATAGTCCACCCTTCAAATTCATTTATTTCCAATTTAGAGAAAAGAATGTGGTATGAGACCATATCAAAGGCTTTGCAGAATTCCAGGTAGAAGACATTAATTGCTTCTCCTTTGTCTACTGATGGTATCGCTCCATCCTAGAAGGCCACAAGACTGTCAGGCACAATCTGCCCTTGGTGAAAACATATTGCCTGTCTCAGGTCACTTGTATATCTTGCATGTTCCTTAACATGTCTTCCAGGAGGATCTGTTCCATGATCTTTGTAGGCACATAGGTGAGGCTCCCTGGCCTGTAGTATACAGATATTCCTTTCTCCCTTTCTTAAAAATAGGAGTGATTTTTCCTTTTTTTCCTCTCACCCAGCACCTCTAACATCCATGACTTTTTGAATATGACAGTGTCTTGGAAACTACATCATCCAGTTATTTTATGACCCCTAAATACATATTTTCAGACCCCATAGACATTCCATCTCAAAAGGTGATCTTGAATTCACTCTTCGATTACAGTTGGAGGGATATTAATGGTGTTTACGTGTGTGTTTGTAATGTAATTGAGAAGTAAAAATTTGAGATAGGATGTAATTTTTTTTTTTTTTTCTGGGTGAATTAAGGGGAAAAAAAAAAAGAAATTTATTCTAAGGAATCATTGCTGTCTTTAGAATATCAAATTACAAATAATTTTACTGTTTTCTGTGATGCAATGAACAGGCAATGAACATGTAAACTCGTAAGGTATCCAGGCTAATCCAACAAAGTCTATAAGGCTATACATGACAATACTGTGGCCAACAGAGCTTTCCATAGATAAAAGGAAATTGGTAACTGGTAGGCTCAACTAAGCCTGACTATCAGCCACTTGAATGAAACTTGAACAAAATAAAATAACTTAGATGAAGTAACACCCTATTAAAATCTGCTGATTGATGAAGAGGGCAGGAAATATCATCTAAAAACATACAACACACAATCTGTGCTATTTATCTTTCTACTACAATATTCTAAAATCTCCCAATGTATTCCATGTATTCCATTATCTCATTAACTACTTCCATCTGGATATCAATAAATAAATGTATGAATGCATAAATAAATAAGTACATGGATTTAAACTCACTGCATTAACATACTGATTTCTCTTCTTGGATGGAGAGGATGAGTTAAGTAATAAAAAAAAAAATTCTTTGTCATTTAACTGTGGTAAAAGAAAATAATGATTGAGCAATTTCCCAAAGAATTCCTTATGTACAATTAGCATGGCTAATAATATCCACCTATTTACGTTTCACTGCAATCATGATAATTGTTACAAGACTGTAAGTATAATGGATACATTAATTCATGGGAGAAAACTGACACTGTAAACACAGATTCAAATATAAGTACAAAACAATGATGTAGAATCAGTATGTTAGAAGTTTTTATAGCTCCTTAGTATTTACATTGTTTAACAATACTAAACTTCATTAAGCAGAGCAGTTTGCTAGTTTTGTGATCCAAATGTTGAACTGAAGGTAGGCAGTATGCAAGATGAGATCATCTGTCTCTTCATTACCTTAAAGCTTTTGTAATATCAATCTTTAAAAAAAATTAATTTCCAGAATCTTAATCCAATATTGTAAACAATTATTCTTTGATAGTCAATATTTCAATAACGGAGTAAGCAAAGTATTAAAATTGTACCTGGTTAAGAAAGTTTTCTTCTGAAATTATTTCAGTAATTTAATGAACCAGAAGAACATTTCTGTGGAGCTCTGACCAAGAATAGAGCTATATTTGATAAGAGATAGAAATGTAAAGAAATAAATATTAGTTTCAAATTAGAAATGATTTCTTCACTTTTCTACCTATGATTTTCTGGCTAATCTAAGTGAAAACAAAGTATTGTTCTGCTTTAGAAAATGCCTAAGATCCAGTCTGTATCAGGATAAATCAAGATTAAAATATGTGCTGGAGGGAGAAGAGAAACATGGAAGAATCCTGACTTGCTAAATAGAGCATTTTTCAATCTTGGTAGTTTGATACTTTTCCTTAACAGAAAAATAATNGCTTGATTTGAAAAGGACCTTAAAGACAGTCGATCCAGCTCCCCTGCCATACAAAGCATTACCATCCTCTAAATCAGGTTACCCATCACTCCACGCAACCTGGCCTTGAATACCTCCGGAGAAGGGGCATCCAAAACTTCTCTGGGTAATGTTCCACTGGTTCACCACCATCTGAGTACAAACTTTCCTCCTGAAATCTAATCTAAATATTCCCTCTTTTCATTTGATGCCTTGCCATATCACTATCAGACTGTGTAAAAAGCTGCTCTTTATCTTGTTTATTAGCTCCTTTTAAAATAGTGAAACATTTCAGAAAAGTTTCCCTGGAGAGCTCTCTTATCCAGATTGAACAAATACGCTTCCTCAGATTTTTCATAGGAGGGTTACTGCAGCCCTCTGATCCCCTTTGTGGCCCTTCTTCCCTGGACTCACTCCGAAAGCTGAACATCTTTCTTTTACTGGAGGCCCAAGAGCTGGACACATTACTCATAGTGAAGCTTCACAAACTCAAAGTAGAAGGCAACAATTACCTGCCTTGCCCTACTCGCCATCACTCTTGATGAAGCCCAGCACACAGTTGGCTTTCTGGGTTGCAAGCGCACCCTGATGGCTCATGTCATTTGCTTTCAACTACCAGAACACCCGAGTCCTTCCCTGCAGGGCTGTTCTCAATGATTTCTTCTCATAGTTTGTACATATGTCTAGCATTTCCCTAACCCATGCATAGCACCCTGCATTTGGACTTTTTGAATATTGTTACATTTATTTGGAACCACTTATCTCTCCATTTCATGGATATTAAGCTGACAGTTTTCTCTTATGCCTGGCAACTTGCTTGACAATTTAATTGAGCTGGGCACGCTTTCATATAAGACAGCTACCTTTGCCCTCAGTACCTAGAGTGACTTCCAGATTCTTGAATTCCCTGCAACCAAAAGTCTAGGCTGTTCTTTCACTCCTCATCAGGTTTGTTTGGGTGCATGCATCTGGCTGGAATGGTTTTGATCCTTCTTTCTGTGTGTCAGCTTCATCCTGGCCATTGTAGAGGGTGGATCATTTTTGTTTCAGTAAAAGGCTGCTTCTTGCAGCTCTCAGAATAAAGCGGCCCCCTTCTGCCCTCCCTGCCCCACCTCCTGTGCAAACTCATTCCTGGAGCTTTAGAAACCTGACCTTCTGTCACAAGCCGCACACACGAGCCTTTTGAATTTCTTGAATCATCAAGAGCAGTTTAGTATAGGGAGTTCAATACAGGGATCAATTTATCTTTCTTTTTGCAGGAAAATTTAGTTCATACCTTTTTAACCAAGTGGTACAGTGCAGTAGGACTGGATTTGCAAAGCATGACAGTTAGTACTGATGATCCAGTGGGCACTAAAGCGTAAGGTTTTTGTCAGGCTATCTATAGTCTAAATATTTAAATTTCCTAGAGCATATCTTCAGGATATTTCTACCTAAAAGGACCACTCTCCTCAATGTATGATATGTAGAGGCGTGACTGTAAGTCACCAAGTAAAGTTAACAGTAGTTGAGAACTTAGCAGGAGTGATTTCTTAACACTATCAGTAGAAGTCAACAAATTAATAACATAGAATCTCAGGCACACAAGGATGTGAATACATCTGCTTACATCCCTGTTACCGCTGGTAACTAGAAAAACATTATGAACATGTGACAAAAAACTTTCACAGGAGCAAATAATCACACTGGTGAGCGCGATTGCAAATTGCCATCAGTCTATGGCTAAATTCGAAGGTTTCTTTATTTTCAGAATACTGTGTGCAAAAGACAAACTACTGATAGAGTGACCTGTGACCTGTTCAGTGACAAATGACAGGGCACATTTGATAAAATACTCTGACAGTGAGCACTGAAGGAGGGAAATATATCTACATTTATTTAGCTGATTAACCAAATGAAGACATTGAGACTGGTCAAACACATGGAAGAAAAAGAGACCAACTTTTGCTAAACTTGTTTAATGCTGATAACGTCTGGGTCTGTAGACTTCTGACGCTGAAAACAGTAATTATTTATTAAGAAGCAGCTTTGCCAGACAGAAATAACATGGAAAATCTGTAGCCTATGTTTACAACCATATTCAGAAAGTTTATTTCTCCCTTAGTCTCTATACCTAAATAAATCCAAGAGCTGATGTATATATACATATAAAATAAACAAACAAAAAACACCTGAATCTGTGTTACCATGTCGTTACCTATGTAAGAAATTACACATTTAGTTAAAGCAATATAATCATAATCATAATCATGTTAAGAAGACAGAACAGATGACAAGAACTCTACTAAAGTCAATGTAAAATCAAAATCTATGTAGTTTCAGAGTACTGACCAATGTTTAATCTCTAGGCTCACACGTTTTTAGTCACAACACTGAGATCTTTCAAAAGGTGGTGGCAAATGTCATTACATTCAGTAAAAATGCTCATGCCTTCAGAATGAAAAAGTACATCTGCATCTCATTTTTTTTTTTATTTCCATGACGTATGAATTCCCATATCTAATAGATATGGAACATTCACCTGATGTTATCAGTAATTTAAGGATGTTTTTATCAAAAGACAAACTATTAGCCTGAGTACTATCTTAGTAAATTACAAATCTTTAAAGAGCAGATATTGCTAGGATGTCCATTTTTCACTAAAAATTAAGAAAAACAGTCTACTTAATCTATATACCAGTGATCAAGTTTTACCAGATTTTTCAGTATAAAATCACCCTGAAACTCCATAGAAAAATAAAACAAAAATCATCTTAGAAAAGTATTTGGGTTGGTGGTCGATGCAAATGCTAAAATCAAGAGGAAAAGATAATTAAATGTTGAAAATATAGCCCTTCTATTATCAGAAGAAAATGTTGCCTGTTACACCCCCTGTAACTAATTTTTGCTTATTCACACCATGTGTTTGCAACATGCTGTTCGTTAAATCAGCTAACACTTATTGTAACACATAAAAGTAGGGTACAGGGGGAGAAGCAATTGTTTTGATTCTTGGCTTCATCACCTGGAGAATAGGTTTTGACATCTTCACAATTATGTAGTATTTCAAAGATACTAATATATAGTACACATATGTATATATTAAAAATTGTTGTTATATATGCATAAATCAGCTCAGTGTTTAAACTGAACTTTTAATTATGAACATAAAGGGAAATTTTATGTGATTGAGTTAACTGCTACAAGTTGTACATGTATGATCACATAACACTTGTGACGAATATTGTTGCATGCAGAGATATAGACTTGTGCGATTTGGAACAATATACAAATTTTCTTAGGCAATTTATGGCATAAAACCAGTATATGAAGGTGACAAATCTGTTGAGATAAATGCTGTTCATTTTAGACACTTCTGAGTATTAACCTTAACAAAACAAGAGATATTGCCTTGATTTTTTATGTTAATGGTCTCAATTATTCCCTGAGTAGATTCAATGAGTGCTTGTATAACTAGCCAAGCGTATACAAACGTTTAGGTAAAAATAATGTTAATCATTACTCTTGCCACTACAGGACTATTCGGTTTACTGCAGTTTGCTACACCTACTTTGAAATATTCATGGTGTGGAACTACTTTTGGCAGACCATCAGAGAAGTAAAGCTTGAGGAGTTGAAGCAGTGATGCCCTGATCATAGAATACCATCCTACACATTTTATCAAGGGGGAAAATCCATGCTTTCACTTCCATCTAGGGCTGTCTCCCGAATTTCTGTGCACAGTCCCTTTATTTACCTTGCATCTTAATCCTTTAGATCCTTCTTCATTGAGCCAGGATGAATTAGTATGCAATTCGACATTAGCAGGGTTTTAAAAGAATAGGTATTTCAGAAGCATTCATTGGCAAAATAGAGCATATGAAAGAAATAATATCCTGCATAAGAGAAGTCAGAAGATGTTATCCGCATTTTCAGGTATTGTTTGAGTGATAACAAGTAATTTATTTATCTCTGCATGCTTTTGTCCTAGAATAACATCACTGCTGTTCAACAAGTGACATTACTTTGGCTAGTAGATATTCTGTAGCCATACCTTTGCATGTCACATGCAACCACTGAAAAATATAATCCTTGCAATGAATTAAATGAAAACTAACCAGAAAAGCAGTACATATTATGAGCACAATAGCTGGCTTGAAAGTGTATCCTGGGGTTTCAGATGATGTCATAATCTGCTGCAGCAAATTTAATAGTATTGTTGCCTGGAAGCTAAACCATTATACCACGTTTAATTTCTCTAAGATGTAAATTACATGGTTCAGTGTTGTATAGTATTGGCTACTGCCATTGTAGAATCTTGTTCATGCAGCTGTCAGGAATTGTAGTGCTCATAGGAATTTTGTTTAGCTGGGAGTCTTAAGCCTTTATAGATTTTTTTTTAATTATAATTTCATTCCTTCCTTATTTGCCTCACATTCATCTCATCTCAACATTCGCCTCTTTTCCAGCAATATTAACAGAATGACAGGACGATTCCTTGAAGCGTATCAATAAATATGCAGTTCTTGAGGAAGACAAGAGCAATATCACTTGAGAGTGACTTCTTGCATGATATAACATTTAGTTTTAGTGAGCCTATAAGCCAAAACCAAAATTTTCTTCTTATAGAAAAATAGTCAGCTTGGTGCTTATATTCCATCTTTTATGGTAACTGTCTGTGGAATTTGAGGAAATATTCTGTATAACTAAATTAATTTTTACTATAGTTAAATAGATCTTAATACTTTTTTTCCCAGTTGAATACGCCAACACTTCTATTATCCAAAATTTCATTCTCAGTGGCATAGAAAAGTAGCCTAAATAACCATATGTAAAACATAGTGGATGTACACTTGAAGTGATAGACAATATTTTGTATCATTAAAATCTAGAATTCACTTCTGGCATCTAGTCATTTAATATCAGTGATTTCTCATGATAAGCATTGTGATACCTTGCAATGAATAAGCTATGGAAAGCTTATCCTTTTTCCTTCTAAATATCTGTTAATTAAAAAATATCTTACTGTTGCATGTCTTTATATTTTTCTCTTTGCACCTGTCTATGGGTGGATCTTTCGCCCATCTATACTTCTTGCCAGTTACATGCTGCTGACAATGTAAGGAAGTCTTATGCTTATATGGGAAATCAGTAGACATTTCACATTTGCTTTTAACAGCGAGCATTGCTAAAAAAAAAAGGCTATTCACAGCACAACAAATAATTGATACCAATTAATGACAATAACTGATGCCAATTGTAAATCATGTACAATTCAAATAATTCTATCTTTATCTTGCAAACTTAAAAAAATAAAAGTGAATGTTCAAGTGACTCAGTTTTACATAAATGTGATAATGTTTGCTGCTGTCAGTTGTCTATATTCATGCAACAGTGTCACTGCCAACATTTTGATTCCAGCTGTGTTTATTTGCTTATGTAGTTGGACCTATGGGTATGAATTTCTACCTTTATAACGCAGCTTCGGAATAGTGGCTGTGTGAAAAAATGTATGCTACAGACAGTGCTCTCTAAATTTTTTGTAATTAATGGATAGCTAGCAGCAGAAATAAAAGCGCTGTAAATCAGCAAAATATTCCAAAAAATGCTGTAGGATCTCTTTGAAATATTTTTGATTTTGCTTTGCAATTATCTGTGTAGTAACATGTAATTCTGTTCCTCCTCAAAGGAGGAATTTGTCTGTTTGAGGGATTTGGAGGGCGGTTTTTTGGTCATATATTTGAACAAAGTGCCATGTTTTGAGTTGAGTATTAAAGGATTTTCTTAGGCTGCTTTCTAGGAGCATAGGGTATTATGAAAAACTAAAGGTCTCANAATAAATATTAGTTTCAAATTAGAAATGATTTCTTCACTTTTCTACCTATGATTTTCTGGCTAATCTAAGTGAAAACAAAGTATTGTTCTGCTTTAGAAAATGCCTAAGATCCAGTCTGTATCAGGATAAATCAAGATTAAAATATGTGCTGGAGGGAGAAGAGAAACATGGAAGAATCCTGACTTGCTAAATAGAGCATTTTTCAATCTTGGTAGTTTGATACTTTTCCTTAACAGAAAAATAATAATAATAATAATTTTTTTAAAAAATCAAAATCTAAATGTGCCTCTTTACTTAATATTTCAGTGAGTTTTTAATTATTTACATGTACCACTACAAGGATAATTATGTCTTCCTGTGCACTCTGGTATGAGACCAAGAATGTAGTTATGTTAATAGGAATGAGGATAGTCTTCATAGCTACTGAGCTATGTATCTCCAAAGTGTCACTAGCCTGCTACCAACTGTTAATTTTAGTTGATTGTGAGTGAGTGAGTGAGTGAGTGAGTGAGTGAGTGAGTGAGTGAGTGAGTGAGTGAGTTTGCTGTTGCTTCTTAACTTTTCAGCAATACCGTTGGAACCTTGTCATTCTTACATTACTTAGGAATCAATGGGATCAGTACACAGGGTGGTATTGAGCTAGATGATTTTGTTACTTCTTAGTAGTAGTCATTTCTCCTAAGGTTCTACCAACACTGCTGTATTATGATACAGTTTCAATGCTGAATGATGATCAGCAAAATGTGCATACCACATTCCACAAAAAAATAGTTTTTCAATAACAACTCTCCTTGGTTCTGGATATATAAAGATTAAAGCAAGCAAGCAAACAAACAAACAAACAAGTAACATACATACATACATACATACATAAATTGGCATGATGTAAAGTTCAAAGTAACAAAAATAAGCTTACCAACAGTAAATAAAAATAACAATCCCACAAGCTGAATTTTGAACAAAATTAGAAGAATGCAATAAAGAAAGTACTAAAATATTAGTGACGTTTGTTGAATTTTATTTCACTTATCTTGCCCAAATATTCAGCTAAATTCTCAGTCACGTGTGAAAGGAGTATTTTTAAAGACTACTGAATGCATTTCTAAAACAGTTAATTAAATGCAGAAAAATCCCAAAGACTTGGTAAAATACTCTTGAGAGTTGATATTAGGTGGTGATATGTTACATTGAGTCTAGTCAACAATTTGAATAAATGTGAGAAGATTAAGATTTCTAAGATGGCAAGATTAGCAAAGGTTTCATCAAAAATATGAAATTCTAGTTTCACAGTCTTTCTCCTTTTTTCGAGCTTTGATGATTTTTCTGACATTATTACACCTCAAGTTAAAGTGACTCAGTGAGAACATATAAAGGGAAAGGATTTTTTTTGTCGACCTCCTGCAGAGTTGTTAATAGGAATGAGGATAGTCTTCATCTGTTTTATTTAAATGTAAACATGAAGTAGTTTTCAGTGGAAGTCTGAACCTCCTGCAGACTACTTCTGAGGGCACTGTTTCACAGAAGATAAAATTTCAACCATTTGTTGCAAACTATGGTCTAAAATCTGGATTTGAAGATGTCAAGTATTAACTGCTGCTTCAGAACAAAATTAAATGAACAGAAATAATTGTAATGCTGATCACATATTTTGTGGTTCCGTTTGTTTTCTTGCCTAATTATTATTATATTATTATTTTCTGTATAGAGATTTTATCCAGTGATTTACTAATACCTGCAATCATCTACTATGCATTTTATCCTTCTCTATATTCCAGAACCCCCCAAAAATACACCAAAAGAAGTGTTCCAGTTCCCAGATTTTTATCATCTGAAAATAAACATTAAAGAAGAGTTAAATAAACTCTTTGAATATGTAGCAAACTATAAAATCCTAGGGTAATATAATCTATTTGACAAACTAGATTTGAGGTTTTAAAGGTGCAATTAGATATGGATGTTCTGATGTTTGATTGAATCTGATGCCATCAAGAAAAAGGAAGACTAAATTTTACTTTGTATATACTTTTTTCTCTCTGTTCAGAACTTGCCCTTGCCTTACAACTTTTCCTCATCCCTCACTAAGAATTTCTTATTACTTCATTACGACATAATTAAAGATGAGATAGTAAACTTCTTATAGCACTAGAATGTTGTGTGAGATAAATAGGCCAGGAATTTTACAGTGGCTAACTAGATTTAAATCTTTTTTTAAAATCTCATGAAAGTGTACTTCACTGTAAACAAATTTAACCTCCATAAATATTGTTAAAAAATATATTTTACAATTTCTCTTTCCTGACTGTTACTCCTAATTTTTCCAATAGGCATAGTATTTGCAAAATTTTTACTGTACAGTGAGCATAACAGTAGCAATAGGGTCCAAAATAATATCAGAATTCTCAGAATCTTGGAACTGGAGATCATTAATTGTTTAATGATAGGAATAAAATTACAGGCAGGTGACTACATTGAAGTATGTTTAGATTGAAACGTGTGTATTTTTCAAACAGGATCACAGATTTTTCTATGTTCTCTTCCCACTGGTGTAAAAAATATGCCTCACTTTGTGTGTGTCAGGTGCCATCAAAAATGCTTTAATAAGTTACAAAGGCTTATTGCAGATTCAGACTATGTGCAGGAATATAAATACTGTATGTTTTCCTTCATTCTGCTGATATAAAGGAAAGCTTTTAGTTGATGTAATTTTCCTTATTCTCAAATTTGTTGGGTTGTTGTAAGTGAGACATTTGCTAAACAAATGCTTCCTTCTCAGAAAACTGCTTTATTTTCTTTTTTTTTTTTTTAACAGGAGTGGGAATTCAAAAAGTTGAGGTAGGAAATCAATTTTCTTCATTCAACTAGCTTATTTATGAGCCCTCTTTTGATTTTTATCTAGTAGTTAATTCACTATGATGGTTTACAGTGAAGTTTTATGATCCACTTCTTGCAAGTGGTTTGTTGGATAAAATGTTTATGTAGAAATAGATAACTGTGTTTCTTGGTTTGCCAATAATTCTGAAGCATGATGCCATATTTGAAATTTTCCTGCATGTTGTTTTTAAGTATGATTTGGGTCTCATGATGACAGAAAGTCTTTAAACAGCTGTAATGAGTGAGCAATGGAACTCGCTTTTGTCTTTGCAGACCTCTGTATTTTTCTATAAGCCAAACTGGATAGAGGGTGGTACTACAGGCTAATGGTGGTGCTGAACCTGCTTTATCTAGACAGATCTGCAACAAAACAGTGTTTATCTCAAATTACACACTAAGTATAATTAAGATCATTTTCAGTGCTGGAAACCCTTATTAATTTACATCACAGTGTTGAGAAATTAATTTGTTTCAGTGGAGTTGTCTGAAGAAAAATAGATTTTTTAACACAGACATTTCAAAGTAAATTTTTAACTTCAGTACTGTGGTAATAATTTGGAGTGCTGTACTACAGTGAGTAATCTTACCCCATCAATAAATCATTTAAAACAAAGCTAGACAATGTTCTGTTGTGGAACTTCTGTCTTCGAGATATGTTTATGGCTTTGTGGAATTATGCAATCTAGACTACATTCTGCAGTATGTCAAGTGTTTAGAACAAACGTGCTATGCTGATAAAAGCTTGCTGTAGATATGCTAGATAGAAGACAGCCAGGGACACTTACTGAAGCTATGATTTAACATCCCCATAGACAAAAGATGTATTTTTTTCCTCATTTATAATATTTTTCTGTTCCTGATGTAATTTTGGTCTTTTTTATCAACCTCTTGTTTTTTACAATTTGCTTATTTGAGTGAGATGTGTATTTTACAGTTTTTTTTTTTTTATTTCATAGCCCAAGGATTCTTTTATGCACAACTTCCACCTTGTGAAAATACTTTATGTACTGCTGCTATTCTAGACATCAACATTTCCTCTGACATGATTCAGATGCTGTAAAACACTTTTTGAATATACTTTAAAAGAAATGCATATTTATCAGCATATAATAGAGAAAATCAACTGTACTTTTTTTTTTTTTTACCCTTTTTACAGAGGGCTGAACAATCCCAGCCCTGTGTTATGCTCTTCTTTCATTACTATCATATATCAAAAATATTTTTGTTGCAGCTGTTCTCAAGAATAATTATTAAGAACTCTAAGATAAATAAAAACATGTAAGTGAGGGATAAGTGCAAGAATGTTTTGCTTGTTTGTTTGTTTGTTTTTTCAATGATAGATCACTTCTTTACTAACATACATGAATTTGATTTTTAGTGAGCAGATTGAGTTATGATGAGCACAGTCTGTTATCCAGGAAATTAATCACTTCATTTCAGAAAACAATCCCAAACAAGAGTAAATTTCAATCAAAGGTAGTATCTTTGAAGTGTATTGTCAAAGGACTAAATCTTTCTAACAATGTTTATTTCTGCTAAGGAAAAAGAATAGGTCTATTTTTAACAGCATTTCTGCCTAGGTTACTACTATATTGTGGTGTATGAATTCTCCTTTCTGCTCATAGGTCATTGTAGAGTGACAGAGAGCAAATTCTTTGCTCCTGGGAACAGGGTAGCAATGTGATACGGCATTGGTGAGAGGCCAGTCAGTTAGATTCAGTTCAACTTTCCTGTTATTTTCATGGTATTAGTGATTTAAATGCAGGACTAATGGGACCTAGTGCAAACAATATTCAGGATGTTCATATGACTGAGAAATGAAGGATACAGGCAGGACTGTCTCACAGCAGAGAAATACCAGGTTGTCAGGCACTGTGCCTTAACCATGAGGTAGAGACCTTCAGATCCAGCAAACTAGATCTTCATCCCATTTTCACAGCACTCTGAGTCAATGGATTTTATTGTTCTCCAGCTGAGAGAATATCTTGGAGGACCGTATGAATATGCTGGATGTGCATATGCCTCTTTATAAATATATATATATCCCATGACATAAAATTTCTGTGTCAATGATTAACTGTACATTGGTCTCCCCTCCCCCTTTTATCAGTATCAGATGATCACACTGGAGATCTACTTGTGTAAAAGTTGAAATTCTAATAGAAATGAAGCTGCATCTTAGTCTAGGTACACCAGGACAAGCAAAATTACACATCAGTTTTCCAGAATAATTAAAAGTTTCCCCCAGTTATTTTAACCAACATCTATTTGTGTTTTTTTATAAAATTAAGAGATTTAACAATTTAAGACCTTCAGGATGGGGCAAGGTTAGCTCATACACTACATTATGAAAATTTATGTTCACATGTCTTATAGGATCGGTCCCTGTGTTTGGAACAGAAGTTAATCCTTTTGACCTGATGATGTACCAGAATACAAATCATATACATGATGATATACATATACACCTATATCTGTATTTATTTTTATCTCATAAATTCCTTACTCTTAACCTTTTAAAAATGATAAAAGTCATTAACTGAATTAAATAAACCTTTTTATTTTTTTTATTAATCCTGTATGTGTCTTTAAGTTATCTTTCTAAAATATATATATATATTTATTTATATAGACCATCTGGGCAGATGTGTGACTGAAAAAGGTCAAAACAAAACACCAGAATACTTAACAAATATATTCATGCACTCCATCACAAAAATACTTTTGGTTGCATAGCAACTGTCTTTTTAATTACTACTTGCAATCTAGATTTTAATAATGTAATTAGTATTTTTCTTCATTAAATTGTTTCAACAAATAAGTCTAATGAACTCAATTCACCACTTATTTTTAAGTGGTCTTATTTCTCTTCCTTCTTTGCCCTTCCAGCATGTTTGACTATGCAGTATAAAACAAAAATCTCATTCATTTTGTATTTAAAAACAAAACAACAATAACGAAAAAGAAACCTCAGTCAAAAGGATATCATTTTGGACAGCCTTTCTATCTTGAGACATTGCGGTTCAGGAAAATATTGGTGTAGTAAGTGGGGCTATATAAATAAAACTGGCACATTATAACTGTATGGAATAATTTGCAGAACTGGAACTAAATCTAAGACTTTCAAAGGCAGAATTCAGAGTTACTTGGTATTTTTAGAGTGTTATGTGTGTTGGGTTTTTTGTTGTTGTTGTTGGTTTTTTTGTATTTTTTTTTCAGACTATTCAATCTTAGGTAACTAGAATTACAGTCCTTCATGAAAAATCCTCAGTTAATGTTTTATATTAAAGTGCTGGTGAGAAACCAAATAAGTTATGTGAGGGGTAATATCAAAGCAGTTACAGAACTACAACTATATTTACTCTGAGGAGCTACAGCTGGTAAAAGCTGCCAATTGCTCTAAGAAAGGAGAAATCAGTGGTAGCATGCAAGATTTATGTACTACCCTGGTGAAAATACACAGGGGTATTAAACTACTCGATCTACTTAATTTTTCTGGATCAGAAGGAAGATAATAAAGGAAGCATTCCCTTTTGATATTTTTTAAATATGAACTAGTTTGCTCAGAAGTACTGGAGTCTGTACTGGCAGTTACAAGAAATTTCCACTCAGCAGGAGTATCTACAGTTGGAAATTGTGTATTCATCTTCCTACTTTAATTTTTAAAGCTCTTAACATTCCTACAAGACTTCCTATTTTCAGCACCCTTTTATGATTTGAAGAAATATGCTTTTCTCTCATGTTTGCCAAAATTGTTTTAATAGAAAGACAAATCTTCGTATTACAGAATTAAATATTTGAGTATCTGAAACAGAACAAAATATAAATCGTTTATGGAAGTGTTCTGATACATTTAGCCATAAAAAAATATTATTTAATTAGGCCTAGAAAGGTATTATATGATAGTTTCTGCTTCCAAAAATAGTGGGGGGTTTTGTTTATTGTTTGTTTGTTTTTAATGAAATGTAGAAGGATAAATTTGTGTTGTGGTGTTTTCTGACACTATTTGATGTATCTAAGATATATGCTGATTATTTCATGTGCAAAATCTTCACATTATTAATGTATTCCCTTTCATCTGTACTGTCTTAGACATGCACTTCGTGCCTTTCCACCTATGAGTTATTACGAGATTATCTATCAGGCAATATTTTGAAAATTTTTACAGATAGTTTGTCAAAAAAAAAATAATAATTAAAAAAAAATAGCAGATAAAACAGCTTTAGCCTTGTGAATAAAATCTTTCACATCTCACCTAAACAAACAAACAAATAAACAAAAACACACCCTTGGTTCATTATCTCTCTCATAATGCATTTGCCTAAACAGAATTGATAGAGTTCCTATCAAAGGTTTTCTGTACTGATTGCACATGAATTTGTGGGTGTTAATATTTGAACACATTAAAACAAAAAAATAGAAGAAATTAGATCCTCCAGATGAATGATACTTTGATGCTTGGCCCCATAAAATAAAATAAACATTATAAAAAATTAAGCCTATAAACATCAAGAAGATGGATAAGTTGACACATCTTTCTACATATCTCTGTTTAATAATATTATATTTTATTTCTCACACTAAGAAAACAGCCATTACCCAGAGCAGCCATTCGTAAACAGCCATTTTGAACAGATTGCATCCTCACTGGTGGTATGATAATTGAAATAAGTTCACCAATCTTTCATAAGGAAATACCAGATGTATAAAATACATATTAATCAACTCACTTGCTTTAGCAAACATCAGTTTCAATATCAAAGGCTATAAAAAACAAATGGAATAAGGGAAAAAAATCACAGAATTAGTGTGCTGTATCACTTCCTTTGAGGGAAGAAAATTGCTAGGAGATCTAGGGCAAAAAAAATCATATATTTGGGCTTTGCTTATGACCACTGTTTTCGATGTTTAGATTTCTCTTCTTTTGAACCTCTTTCCAGCCTGCTTAAGAGCAACTTTATGGACAATAACAGTCTCTTATAAATGTTTAAGTTTCTCTTTTAAAGAGACGACAATTTTCAATGACTAGTTGTGTTTATGCAATAGGCTATAAAGACGCTACTTGTCTTACAGTAAACTGAGTTAATGTAATTATTTTTCCTCTTCTTGGATAGATCTATTATTATTATTGTTATTAAGTGTCTTAGAAACTGGGAATTTGATACTATACAGAAATGTGGATGGACAAGTGTTAAGGTGGAACAGTCATGAATTTCGTATTCATCCATGGAATTTCTGTGTTAATTCTGTTTAATTTTCATTTCAATTCAATAAGGAATAACAGTCTCATTGGAGATTTTGTTGCCATGATTGCAACAGCCTCTGCTTTTCTGAATTACATGCCTTTCTACAAATGTTATGTTTATGTCTCTGCACAAACTATATTCAGTGTGTTAATCATATTACAAAAATGGATGCATTNTTTTGATACGTAACTTTGCATTATTCTCCAGCTCCAAGCTGACTTTTTTCTTTCTGAAAGATTTTTACCTTTTTTCTTTACAAAAATCAAGTTCTTCAAAGGGTAACCTAATCTTGTGTCGATACTACAATCCTACATGTTAAACTGTACTTAAAATCCCAACATCTAGAGGACAGCTAAATAATAGATTAAAATGGTAAAATGCTATAAATTAAATAAGTTGTTTACTTCTAGTTCGTGTCTTAGCAGCATGGGCAAGCATACTATCTTTTTTGCTTTCAACTAATTTATATTTAGCTACCAAAACATTTCTGTGGAACTGTGGTTTTAGCTTTACCATTAGGTTTTTTTTAATTCCTAAAATGCTTCCTTTCACATTCACTGTACATCACCGAGATAGTCCACCACTGCCATCAGCCCATCACAGAAGGCCACCAGATTGGTTAGGTATGACCTTCCCCTGGTGAAGCCATGCTGGCTGTCTCAGATCACACACACAGTCCTCATGTGATCTAGCATGTCATCCAGGAGGATCTGTTCCTTGATCTTCCTAGGCACAGAGGTGAGACTCATCAGCCTGTACTTCCCCAGGTCCTCCTTGCTCTCTTTCTTATAAATGTAAGTGATGTAACCTCACCTGACAGCCACGACTTTTCAAATATGATGGAGAGTGTCTTGGCAACCACTCAGCCAGCTCCTTCAGAACCCTGGGATGCATGCCATCCGGCCCCATGGACTTGTATTCATTCACTCTCATGAGGCGGTCTTGAACTTACTCTGCCCTTACAGTAGGGGGGGATTTACTCCCTCAGTCCCCATCTAGATCTTTAGGGATGCAGGGTTCAGGGATGTGAGAAATATTAGAATACTGGCTGCCAGTGAACTCATTCAGTACCTCAGCCTTCTCCACATCTGCTGAAGCCAGTTTTCCTTTTACATTTATCAAAGGAGGAGAATAGGTTGGTCAAGAACCCTTACTGGCTGAGCCTGATCCTCCAGCTGTCCTGCACGTGTGATGTCATCTCACTCAAGATGATCTGTTCCATAACCTTCTCCAGCAGCAAGGTCAGGCTGATGGGCCTGTAGTTCCCCAGGTCTTCCTTACAACCCTTCTTGTAGATGGGAGCCATAATGGCAAGCCTCCAATCCTCTGAGACCTTTCCTATATCTATATCTATCTATCTATCTATCTATATTTTTATATGTGTGTGCATGTGTAGATATATATATACATACACTAATATACAGAGACACTGGCTATCTGCCTCTACCATGATTAATTTAATTTGGGGGATTGGCCTTCCTTGATTTTCTAAGGCATCACAAAACATAGAGAAAATATTATCCAGAATTTTTTATTTTGAAAACTGGGAGAAGAAGAAAGAGGAGAAGGAAAACATAGCTGCATATTTGTAAAGAATTTTATGTTGCTTTCATCCCATTTATTCTTTAAACTATTTTCTCATTCATTTTTCCCACAACACATTCATCACTTTCAAAATGCCAGAGTCCAAATGAACCAGATGTGCTGAACAGGCAAATAACTGAAAAATGGTTTCCTTGGAAACCAGATGAAAGTGTTCAAAACAGCTCCACCTCCTGCTCAGCTCATCTTTCCTTTTTAGTAGTTCAGTAATAGCATACTTATACCCAGATTGTCACTTCCACTTGAATGATCAGGAGGTGACCACTTAAGGCAGGATTCAGCAAGGAGAGACCTCCATTTCAGTGTTTTTCACTGTTTTGTTTTCTATAAATCTCTGTAAACTCTTCTTTAATCGCAGCATATGAATTGGGCAGGATGGGTATTTTTGCAGCTGGTGTCAGGCAACATCTGCGTTTCACATTGTCTCTTGGTGATCCTACAGTTAACAGTGTAGAATATCTAATAAAAAGCCACCTCAATTATCACTCAGTTATCTGGAATTCCTTCCCTCAAACTTAGTGCCACTATTGCTGACTACTTTGAAATTCATATGAAGCTGAACGACTACCTAGAAATCTCACCTACCATAATTTGCTAGCTCTTTTCCTACATAGTCTGTACAGTTCTGCAAATGCCAGAGGATCAGCCATAAAGGTAAGTTTTCTTTCCCTTTGACAGCATTCTGCCTTTTCCCATTATTATCAGCATTTCCTGTGTTTGATATTGCTTTGTCTCTGCCAAACACTTAGAACTTCTAGTACACTACCACTGGTAGAATTAAATTGCTGGAACAGTTTAACATAGTTTTGGCCCTTTGTGCTCCTTCATATAGTAAAAATGTGAAAGGAATAATAGAGTCTCAGAGGACTTACAGTATTAAGTGGCTCTATAATCAAGACCCCTTCCCCTTAATGGTCTTTTTGACATAGCTAACCTCTCCTTTTACAGACCAAGAGCACTGCAGTCTACTGAGAGTAATGTTGCTGTAACTATAAAGTTTAGTAGAAATTTTCATCATTTGTGAAGCAATTACAACTTACCCTGAGAATGAAGAGAGGAGACCCTTTGATGCATTACTCCTGCTTTCATTCTTCATCTGGTCATGGAAAGGTGGCATAAATCATAGTGCTTCTACCTGGACTAGAATAAATCTCTGAAAGGAGAGCTGAATGAAGCACTTTTACTAAAAATTGTCAGCTGAAATGAAGACAGGACCACAAATAATGGAAGTATCTTACCCTGTTAATGAGAATCTGCTATCTGGATTAGCATGTATTTGCTGTATTTCTAATTACTTTTCATTGTATTAAAAGGCTAATGTTAATATGATACATTACTTTCAGTTGTGCAGACATAAAACCAATTTTTAGGAAAATTGACTTCTAGAGAACAAAAGTAAGGTGGCTAAGAACAAGTAATTTACAAAACCGCTCAGCCAAACTCCACACCAGAGAGACCAGAGTTTATAATCTCCCTTTTGTTCAATATGCCCTTATAATTAAACAATGTACATATGATTAGCATTAGCAGTGATATCCTCTGGAAACTGGCACCTCGTTTTCATTCTGATCTTATTTCCAGTAGAAGATTATGCCTGACTTTTTCTCAGAGGAGTTGTGTTCTTTGAATAACAACAGGCTATAGAGTACCTGATAGAACCTAGTATGAATGAAAAATGGAGACCTTATTCCTCTTTCCTTAAAAAATATAAACAATTTCAATAAAATAAATTCTGAGAAGTTCTGCTTTATCTGAATACAAAGTACATAGTTTAGTCAACAGTAGTCATATTGCTTGGACATTGGGAACATTCTTATTGATTCATGAATACCACGAGGGAATAAAATGATCTTTTGTAAACCATACCAGCTTGATGAAAATGCTGTCTAACATGTTAAAGTTGCCAAAGTCATCAATTTACTGTACAGAAGAACTTCCTATGATAAAGACTCTTTGTAATAGCGATAAGACATCTTTGTGGGGAATGTTTACCATAAGGTGTTTTCACTTTGAAATATTAGACATTTTGTACTGCTTCTTATGATGTGTATGTGAGTGTATGACAATACTGAATATCTTCCATTCAGCTTTATAGCTTAATTATTACTAGGGATACGCGGTCTATAAATTTGTCTAAGATTAGATGATACATTTGTTAACCTTCCTAATATGTTATGTGATCTTTACTGTGTTTTGGATCTTCTGTTGGTTTAAGCAAAAATCAGACAGATGACCAACCATACAATCGAACCAACAATAAGGTAGTTAGACAGGTAGACAACTAGATTTCAGTACAGGTAGAGATATTGTATCAGAGACACTAGAAGAATTTTTACAGGGAGAAGTTTTACCTGTCTCATGTGAGAGAATAATTCCAGATCTCTCTGAGATAGGTCATTGCTATGTGGACAGGACTGACTTGTTAAGCTGCTCATGGTGATCACTGCCCTAGCACACATTGTCCTAGCGCACAGAAGACTAAATTCTCCACACCTCTAGAAGATCTGATCCTCTGTGTTCTCATCGTTGTACCATTTTCAAGACTCACTCTGAAGCTGGATGTTGCTGACATGAAACACCATTTTTACCTTAGTCCTGTAGCTTATTAATGTACCAACTCCATAGAAAACAAAAAAAGAAAAGAAAAAAAAAACAACTGTGTTTTTTGAAAAAACAAAGAAGCAAACAAACAAACAAACAACTTTGTTCTGCAGGCTAAAGAGATTTGTGAGACCCTGGGGCTAAAATTTGCAGAACACTTTTTTTGGATAACAGTTGAACACAGCTGAATGAAAGAGATCTCATTAATCCCATGATCTATACAATCTGATACTATTTCTTTTACATTGGTGATTGCCATGGTGTTGTTAACATGCATATTTTTATTTATGAAATATCCATGAAGGAAACAGGCATAAATTTGAAGGCTGTTCTCTGAGATGATTTGTGTACACAGGCTAAAAATTAAACCCTACAGATGTTTGCTAGGTGGAAAAGTGTCTACCTGCGCTTTCAACTGTCATACTTTGAGAAAGTGATCTGTTGTTGTCATGTTGTTGTTGTCATTGTTTGTTTTATTCTTTTCCTTTTTATAATTTAACTCTTTAACTCTCTTTAGCTTTAACAGCTTAATCATGGTTTCTTTTAGAAATTAAGAGTTTTCATCTCATCTGTTTTCTTTTGACCTCTCATTCTCAAATGGTCAATTCCATAAATATTTAATGTGATATTTACATAGAGGAAAGGTAGATAGATAGAGAACAGATTTCTATAACTGTCACCAATGAGAAGATTGGTTATGTATATAGCTATTTAAAGAAAAATAAGGATCTATACGAAATATGCATATTATGTAACAATTAATTTGCCTCCTGCTTAACAATACTGATGTAACCTAATATCTACCGAAATCTCTAGCCTAATATTTGAGACAATAGTCTGCATTTCAGTTTATATGTAGAACTGATCTTTATATACTTGGGAGGCATTGATGCAGTTCTACTATAGTGAAGGAGAAATCATTTATTGACCATAGTCATCTACATAGGGTCCTCCACCTGTTGTACCCATACGCCCATCCATCTTCCATGGATAAAAAGAAAATAAATATAAAATATTTTAATTCTAAAATTGAACTGGGTCTTTACAGCACTCTCATGCAGTGTGAAATATAAAAATTCTAATAGAAAACTGTGAGAGACTTTCTGACCGCAGAAACCATAAGAATTTCATTTTATAAATGTATCATTTGCAAAGAATATTTCAAGATATGACTCAGATTTACTTATTATCATGTCTGTTAGGAAAAGAAAAGAAACATTTTTAATCATGTTCACCATATCTTTAGTGAAGGCACCAAGCCAGGTGGGCATTTGAGAGGAGACTGTGTAATTTCTGCAGAATCTCAACATATGTTTGCAATTCCCAAGAAATTATATCCTTGAAGCAGGTAACAGAAAAATCATATCTTCTAAAATGACAGAATCTAGGGTTCAATCAACCTCACCTCTACCCACAGAAAGATTATGAATAAAATCCACAGAAATTTATTCAGCTTTAAGCAGAGGAGGCTCAGTCAGGAACAGTTTGTCCCTGTCTAATGAGAGGATATAGTGAATTTAGAGATAAACTCTGAGATGCAAAAAGAGAAGAATCAGTGAACACGCTGAATAATGAAAACTCTAAGTGAACGTTCGCTGTTGTAGTTTGTCTGTTTGTTTGTTTGTTTGTTTGTTTGTTTGTTTGTTTGTTTTCCATAACAAACACTGCTCAAACCAAGTTAATCAGATATTGGAAGAACTTTGCCAGATATGATGTTAAATTTCCTTCCTTACAGATGTTCAAGATTTGATTTAACAAGCAACCTGAGTAACCTGCTGTAGGTTGGCCCTGCAAATTCTTCTAAATGATCAGCAGAGGTCTCTTGTAAACTATGTCATTGTATGATTCTGTGATTCTATGATTTCCATAGGATACTGGAAAGTTCAGACCTGGGATGTTATCTGCATTTTCCTCAGCAGAATATAATTAAAATCTTCTCTCTCCTGCTAATGGAGTACTGTGCGTGCTGCATGACTGTCTTTGCATGAGAGGAGGAGAATGAGGAAGCCTAAAACTTCTTTCCTAAGGGAGAAATTCATATCAGGGTCTGATATTGATTCACACATGATTCCATTATGTACTATTTTACCAGTTTGAGAAAACTGTACAAGAGTTAAAGTAACAAGCAAGAGATAATATGCCTTGGTACACTGGAGCAGAGGAATCTTAAACCTGTCTTCAGAAGAACATCTGAAAACACTATCTTACCTTTCTAGAACACTTGGTTTTCTGAATATTTTCTTTACATTTGCCTTGGCATAGTCTTCTGTCCCACTGCCTTTTACTTTTAACTCCTCATCATTTCCCTTTGCAATTATTAATGTAGGCCATACTGTAGTCTTAAATATAAGAGAGAGATAGGGGAAAGAAAGAAGGAAGGGAAGGGAAGGGAAGNTAATAATAATAATTTTTTTAAAAAATCAAAATCTAAATGTGCCTCTTTACTTAATATTTCAGTGAGTTTTTAATTATTTACATGTACCACTACAAGGATAATTATGTCTTCCTGTGCACTCTGGTATGAGACCAAGAATGTAGTTATGTTAATAGGAATGAGGATAGTCTTCATAGCTACTGAGCTATGTATCTCCAAAGTGTCACTAGCCTGCTACCAACTGTTAATTTTAGTTGATTGTGAGTGAGTGAGTGAGTGAGTGAGTGAGTGAGTGAGTGAGTGAGTGAGTGAGTGAGTTTGCTGTTGCTTCTTAACTTTTCAGCAATACCGTTGGAACCTTGTCATTCTTACATTACTTAGGAATCAATGGGATCAGTACACAGGGTGGTATTGAGCTAGATGATTTTGTTACTTCTTAGTAGTAGTCATTTCTCCTAAGGTTCTACCAACACTGCTGTATTATGATACAGTTTCAATGCTGAATGATGATCAGCAAAATGTGCATACCACATTCCACAAAAAAATAGTTTTTCAATAACAACTCTCCTTGGTTCTGGATATATAAAGATTAAAGCAAGCAAGCAAACAAACAAACAAACAAGTAACATACATACATACATACATACATAAATTGGCATGATGTAAAGTTCAAAGTAACAAAAATAAGCTTACCAACAGTAAATAAAAATAACAATCCCACAAGCTGAATTTTGAACAAAATTAGAAGAATGCAATAAAGAAAGTACTAAAATATTAGTGACGTTTGTTGAATTTTATTTCACTTATCTTGCCCAAATATTCAGCTAAATTCTCAGTCACGTGTGAAAGGAGTATTTTTAAAGACTACTGAATGCATTTCTAAAACAGTTAATTAAATGCAGAAAAATCCCAAAGACTTGGTAAAATACTCTTGAGAGTTGATATTAGGTGGTGATATGTTACATTGAGTCTAGTCAACAATTTGAATAAATGTGAGAAGATTAAGATTTCTAAGATGGCAAGATTAGCAAAGGTTTCATCAAAAATATGAAATTCTAGTTTCACAGTCTTTCTCCTTTTTTCGAGCTTTGATGATTTTTCTGACATTATTACACCTCAAGTTAAAGTGACTCAGTGAGAACATATAAAGGGAAAGGATTTTTTTTGTCGACCTCCTGCAGAGTTGTTAATAGGAATGAGGATAGTCTTCATCTGTTTTATTTAAATGTAAACATGAAGTAGTTTTCAGTGGAAGTCTGAACCTCCTGCAGACTACTTCTGAGGGCACTGTTTCACAGAAGATAAAATTTCAACCATTTGTTGCAAACTATGGTCTAAAATCTGGATTTGAAGATGTCAAGTATTAACTGCTGCTTCAGAACAAAATTAAATGAACAGAAATAATTGTAATGCTGATCACATATTTTGTGGTTCCGTTTGTTTTCTTGCCTAATTATTATTATATTATTATTTTCTGTATAGAGATTTTATCCAGTGATTTACTAATACCTGCAATCATCTACTATGCATTTTATCCTTCTCTATATTCCAGAACCCCCCAAAAATACACCAAAAGAAGTGTTCCAGTTCCCAGATTTTTATCATCTGAAAATAAACATTAAAGAAGAGTTAAATAAACTCTTTGAATATGTAGCAAACTATAAAATCCTAGGGTAATATAATCTATTTGACAAACTAGATTTGAGGTTTTAAAGGTGCAATTAGATATGGATGTTCTGATGTTTGATTGAATCTGATGCCATCAAGAAAAAGGAAGACTAAATTTTACTTTGTATATACTTTTTTCTCTCTGTTCAGAACTTGCCCTTGCCTTACAACTTTTCCTCATCCCTCACTAAGAATTTCTTATTACTTCATTACGACATAATTAAAGATGAGATAGTAAACTTCTTATAGCACTAGAATGTTGTGTGAGATAAATAGGCCAGGAATTTTACAGTGGCTAACTAGATTTAAATCTTTTTTTAAAATCTCATGAAAGTGTACTTCACTGTAAACAAATTTAACCTCCATAAATATTGTTAAAAAATATATTTTACAATTTCTCTTTCCTGACTGTTACTCCTAATTTTTCCAATAGGCATAGTATTTGCAAAATTTTTACTGTACAGTGAGCATAACAGTAGCAATAGGGTCCAAAATAATATCAGAATTCTCAGAATCTTGGAACTGGAGATCATTAATTGTTTAATGATAGGAATAAAATTACAGGCAGGTGACTACATTGAAGTATGTTTAGATTGAAACGTGTGTATTTTTCAAACAGGATCACAGATTTTTCTATGTTCTCTTCCCACTGGTGTAAAAAATATGCCTCACTTTGTGTGTGTCAGGTGCCATCAAAAATGCTTTAATAAGTTACAAAGGCTTATTGCAGATTCAGACTATGTGCAGGAATATAAATACTGTATGTTTTCCTTCATTCTGCTGATATAAAGGAAAGCTTTTAGTTGATGTAATTTTCCTTATTCTCAAATTTGTTGGGTTGTTGTAAGTGAGNGTGAAGAGAGTTCCAAAATGCAAATCTCATCTAGGTTTCAATTTCTTCCCTGTGAAGTAACCTATCTGTGCTTTCTTGAAATACAGAAAATTTGTGAGAAAACAGCACACAAATCATTGGAAGGATTTTACTTTTGTCCATACAGAAGCTACAGAAGGGAGTCCAGAGCACATGCAAAGAGATTTGATGAGCATATAATAATGTAAGAAATGAAGAAAACAACCAGAATTAAGGAATACTTTTAGCTATATGATTCTTTGTGATAGATACAATTTGGAAAAGAAAAATGGCTAAAGTTTTCTCCCTTGTGCTTAGTACATATAACTCAGGCATAGACAAATGATCTCTGCAGTGGCAGCGACTTAAGAAATCTAGCTTCTTTACTGATGAGAGAAGGAAAGGATGGCAGCTAATATCTTCATGGAGAATTATGATAGACTACATATCTTATAACTTATTTAACTTCGATATTTTAGTAACTTAAAGAAAATACAGTTTGCTTTAGAGTTCTCTGGCTGAAATTAAGTGAAGAAAAATAACCGTACCTGTAATATAGAGAACTGTGGAACATGCAGTATTAGAGAAAGCATTCTTGTATCGTGAGAGGATGGTAATTACTCCTTCAGAATATTTCCACTCTCTGTCTCTCAGGCTCTTTCATTTAAAAAAGAAAACTTGCAAATTACAAAGTGAAGAAAAGTTCTGCATCCATTAAAGAGCATGCATATCACTTGTGAAATCAGTTAGATTATTTATTTATTTAAGAAGAAATTTACAAATCACTGCATGGGAAGCATATATATTTTCAGCTTAACTGAAGTTTTTTTAACTCATTTGTGAACTCTCATCTGTATACCATTTTCAAACATGATCCTAAAACACAGATTTTAAAGGGATAAAAATATCAAAAGTGAACAAATGTGACAGTGTATACCAGCAAATCACATTTGTAACAGCCTTCTACTCTGAAATGAGAACTATCTGTTCTACACCTAAATTCCAAAACTTTCTGCTTTCTGTCACTATGAGTTGANGGAAGGGAAGGGAAGGGAAGGGAAGGGAAGGGAAGGGAAGGGAAGGGAAGGGAAGGGAAGGGAAGGGAAGGAAGAACCCATAGTGACTGCAAGCCCTATACCATGTAGGCAGTCCCACTGTCGAAGAAAACAACAAACACACACACAAAATCTGTGATAGTGGCACCAGCTATGAAGCCAAATGTTTATAGATTATATCCTTCCATTTCTTTCAGTCTTCTCACTCACTACACGAAGCAGAGGTGATCATAGCTTCCTCCTGGCACATGTGATAAGGCACATGGAAGACAGGGAGGAAAATAAATGAAAGATTTTATATAACTAAGGGGACAAGTACAGAAAGAGAAACAGGGATGTATTATCACTGTTTTCCTCTCTGCTGATGCAATCATATCCAGACTACATATGTTTCAAAATGAAGTTACAAACTATGGCCTTTGGGCTCTTATTTTTTTATTTTAGGCAGTTTTAATAAGTTGCACAGAATAATAAGATACCATCCTCTCTAATAAACAGAAACATTTCCCTGAAATTGCTTTAAAAATCATAAGGAAAACATATTCTGTTGTGGTTCCTTCCAAGTTACTGCACTAGAACCAATTCAGACCACTTTAATCAGATGATATCAGGCAGCAGTGAAAATGCAATTTGTTGCAAAATTTGTTTTTACATTTTTCTGTAAGAAGCCAAGTGTTCAGTTGTTTTGCAGCTCTCCATTGGACCTTATCAAAGAACAAGTTAGCTGAAGGGCATCAGCACCACTGATCACTCAAAGGGAAACAGAACAGCTGTGTTCCTGACAGCTGGAGCAAGCATGACGTCCATCAGCAAATAATGGGGATATCTAAAACTATTCTTCGCAGCAGGGTGCCCCCAAATCCTGTTATGTTGTAAAATAAAGAACTCAGTGATGGCCAATTCAAACAATTATTTTTCCAGTAGATGATAAACATTTTTTTTTTTTTTAAATATCTGTATATTACTTTGTTATGCTATAATTCATCATCCTTAAAGTAGCTTTAGGTAAGAAGTATAAGAAGATAAGCTGTTTTAGAGAAGCTCGAGCCCCAAGAATCCTCTTGTGTAGATACACTGCAAAAGCTCACACTTCAAACATACTCAGAAATACTATTGAAAATATATATTGAAAAATATTTTCAGTTTATACTTTTAAGCCTGAAAAAGTAATTGTTAGTAAGGGGGATATCCCTTTCATGAATCATCTCTGTATTATTTTTTTTTCTATCCTGACACTGATATATACACTCTAAGAATTGTATCTTCAATGTCATCAATTCACAGAGAGTGAAATACATCTGAATTTTGTATTCTGGTGTCAAGAATATATTGGTCCAGTATTCCTTATTCTACAAAGTTACCCATGGCATCAAATCTTACATGCATCCTGCAGAATGACAATATAAAGTAAAAAAAATAAAATAAAAAACATGCAATTCAGATAAGTGAGACCCAAAGTTGTTTGTACTACCTGAGTATCTGAGATAAGTTACATCATTACAGAGGAGGCTTCAGCAAAATTAGTCAAAACTGTAAAGATTGGAGTCACATTTGTTAAATTCTGATCAACTGCATCTTCCCCAGTTACCCAGAACTGCTGGCAAATTATTGAAAGTAGTTCAGCGAGTACTTTAACCAGCTCTTTTCGTACCCCTGGATTAATCCTGTCTGGACCCTATCTTAGACCTATGATAGTTCAAAACATCAAGGAGTTCCTTTGGTTTCCATCAGATTATAATCTCTTCATCTCACTTCCTATCACCATCTTCCAACTCAAGGTGCAGAATACAGTGAAAATAATTGACCTTGCTAATGAAGACTGAGGCAAAAAGAACATTACATTCCCCAGATTTATCCTCATCTTTCATCAGTACATTTCCCCTCACTTTCAATAAATAGTGATTTGATTCTCCTTAACCCTCCACCGTTGACATAGATACAAAAGTATTTTTTATTGTCTTTTATTGCACTAGCCAGACTGAGATCCATTTGGACTTAAGCCTTTCCAATTTTATCTATACATAGCTGGACAACAGCTCTATAGTCCTCCTGAGTGTCTTGTCCCTTCTGTTCCTAAATTACGTTTTCCTTCTTATATTCCAGAAGAAATTGTCTGGTCAGCCATTCTGATTTTCTCCCCTAAAGTGCACTGGAATGGCTTGCTCTTACACCTTTAAGATTTTGTTCTTAAAGAAGATCCAGACTTTCTAGACTCTTTACTTTTCAGAACCATATCCCATGGGACTCTCTCAATCAGATCTTCTGTCAAACAGAAGTTCATCATCCAGGATGACAACCTGTTTCCCTGAGCGGTGAATTAAAGTATTATCTATATTAACAGCTGGCCTATCTTAACTGCTTTTTTTTATTGTTAAATAAAGTTATGAAGTGAAAATTATGGTGCTTGCAGATAAAATCAGTACTTTTCAGTGCAGACATTTCTTCTATATGCAGATATCATATATATCCCTTTGGAAGCCGTGAATAATTTTTTTTTCATGTGAAGACGTGAGTCTGTGGCCTTTCCTAAAATTTTATTATTGGTGGGCAGGAGTAATTCCCCTGTTTTCTCAGCTGGCAGTTTGCTTATGAAGCTGTTACATAGCACTTTGTTAGCATAAAAATTGAAGCAAAAAAGAGAAGGGAATTAAAATTATATAGGACTTTTTAATGCCCAGGGGAAGACTGTTCATCTCCTACCCAAGAGATACAGCTCTCTATCTCATACAGATTCCTCCCAAATATTGTCTAAGTTGTCTCTTGAAGCAGCACTGCACTGTGCTGGCCCTAGCTCAGGGCTATGACTAAATGCAGTAATCTAGCTTTTGCAGCTGCAATTTCAGAGACAGTGAGGCAAGATGCCTTAATTAACTGTGTTTACTTATGTACAAGACACAAAAACAAAAACTGATTGAAACTCATTTGAAAACAACAAGACTTCTTTCTACCTGCTGTTCGCTATCTATGAGAGTTTCCAATAGAATTCAAGATTTCTTTCCCTTTTAAATAAGTGATTTATAATCTCAGTAGTTCTAATTTACTGTAAGCAAAACATCAGATTAGTAATGTGTTTAATATGAGTTATTAAATTTCCATTAGACTAAATTACCACCCTTAGAGATATAGAAAAGTACTCCAAATTAATTTATGTCTTCCATTAACTATGAATTTCACCTGTTTTTAAAGGCATTGGTAATTTTAATGCTTATTATACAACAGTTCCCTTTGTCTTTACACTAAAACCAAGATTTTTAGATCTGATTATATTCCCTACTTGGATGAATACTTATTTCAAAACTAACTACCTATCTAACTAATTATCTGAATTTTCTCCTAAAAATGTATTTTCTATGCAGGAATAAAGCAAAATTCAACGTGTATCTGGACAGCATTAGTGGCCAGGTGACAGTGTAGCATCTTTCAGGAATGTTCTAGTGACATTCCCATTGTTTCCCCATTTCAGTCTTCCTAAAACGGAAGACCTATTTCCAAACATTTTTAAAAGCCCTGTTACAAAGCCTCAGCACTGTGAGGAAAAGACATGCCTTTTTACTTGCTGCTAATTCTAAATCTCAGATGAGTGAGCTGAAAAGTTTTTGTTTGTTTGTTTGTTTTTTGTTGTTTTTTTTTTTGTTTTTTATACTGCCATTTCTTGAACTTCAATAAATTTTACTGTCTCTTACTGAGTTATGAAACTAACTCTCTTGAAGTTGTTCTTAGAAATAAGAAGAACCTATGGAATAATGGCAGAATGTTCCTTTCTGTAAAGCTAGTGGTCTAAAACCTAGGGTTTTATTGTTCACAGAACAATAGCTGTTCTGCAGTTACTGCTACCTGGTGTTTTTTTAAATGGAGGGAGGCACTTCTATGTATTAGAGTACCACAGATTAAAATTCACAGTGAACATTAATGCACAAACTTGCTGCACGGCAGCTAATCTGTGAGGAATTATAAATTAGTTTGCTGCTGGCTTTACACACACACACATGTATATATTTGCATGCATATATGTGCAGTAAGCCCACAACACCATATTAAGACAACTCATAGTTGACAGAGTGTTTCTTCCTTATAAAACAAAGGTTGGAATAGACCTCTAACATAATCTAGTCCAACCATCAGTCTATCACCACCATGCCCAATAAGCCATGTCTCTCAGTGCCCCATCAACTCTTGGAAAACTTCCAAGGATAGTGAACCCACCACACACCCACCACTGAGCAGCCTGTTCTAACACCTCATCATTTATTTCCTAAAAAGTTTTCGTTGTAAATTGTTGGTGATATGTATTGAAGTCTTATTTTTGTGTTTAATTATATATTTTCCAGTGCATCATATTTCTTTTGTTTATATGTATATGCCTTTTTGCTATATATGAAACAAAATACATAAATGAAACTTCTATTTCTACTTGCCAAATTGAGGAGCATTGTTCTAAAAACGCAGATCTCAAAAATATAACTTGTTGTTGTTGTTGTTTTTGTTAAAAGGACTATAGGCCACATACATAATTAGTTTAATTCCATTCTTACACCTCAACAAGTGCTGACACATACTGAAGACATCTTGGTGGAAGATAAAAAAAACAGTATAAAAAACAATTCCACTGCTTCACTCAAATGACATAAAAAAATATAACAGCATTTATCTCTTAAATGGTACTGATTTACAATGTATTTACTAAAGATCATCACTATCTTTCTGTAGAACACAAATTTAAAGAACATCTTAAGAGCACTCCTGAAGGTAAATCATAAGTCAAAACTTACTGTGACAAAAACAAAACAAAACAAAACAAAAAAAAGCACTATTAATACTATCATGGTTTTATGATTTTTTGTTACTGGTATTCCACATCATAACATCATGTAGTGCATTGGGAGTTAAAGAGTTAATGCTCCAGTTCCGTGGACTGCCAATAATTCCAGGCACCTGGTTCTCCCAAGAGAAGTACTACATACTACATATCCCAGAGGACTTTGAGTTGTTTTGTTTCAATTTTCTGTTCAGAGGGAAAGATAAAACTGTTCTCATATCTCAATACATTCCTCTCTTTTGCCTTTCTGTTCATCCCAGATAGACATCTCACCTGCAGCGTTAGAGTAACGTCTTCGGTTTTTGGACACTCTCATTTTATTTGATTTATTAGCTTCAATTCCAATTATATTGTATTATATTGTATTACAGTGTGTTATCTTGCATTCCAATATATTTTCTAGTAAATGAGTTTGTTTCTCCTCAGATTATTGCCACTGTTTTGGTTTTAGGCCCATCTTCCTACCCTTTCCCCTTTTCTCCTTTCCCTTTCCCTGGGGCATGGGCCCCCCTGCCCCATTAGTCACGGAACCAGCCGAACCAGCCCATAAACCATTGACAAATAGTCAAATTATCTTCTACTGTCCTTGTAGTTTACTTACTGCATTACTAACTCCTCTGTTTTCATGCTTCTGAATATATATATATATGTGTAATTAATATGCTCTGCAGATTTCTCATGCTATCTTAAGATGAACACAGCTAAATGATTTGCTAAACCAAGATCTTTGTGCAGCTGAGATAGTAAAGGTCACTATTCTCCAAGACAGTTTTTTTCTGAACTTGCTTCATGATTTTTTTAAATGACAACTCAGTGTACTACACTCATGCTTTGGTGTTCCCCTCTCTATATTTAGAACATATCTGTTGATTTTTTCCTTGCATACTTTTTATAAGTGTATAACTCTGCCAATATTGCTTTTATATTGACGTGATCAAGAAGTTATTAATTAACAAATTGATTTTTTGGGTGGGGGGAGTGGGTCAGTCTAAGTAAATTAAAAATACTAACAATCTAAAACATGCCACTGTGTTCCTCATAAACTTATTCTTATTTCCTATCTCTCTTGGCCATATTTAGTTCGTGCTATTTACTTATTTTCTCCAATAAATTATTTCCTCCATCTTTTATTTACTGTTGTGTGCATGGCAGAGTGATGGAGAGGCACACTTCCTAACAAAAATGATTCCTTAAGGCTGTCGTTGTTCCTTGAGGACAGACTATTTCACATACAAGAACATCATAAGTTTTCTCTCCCTTTCTCTAACAAACTACTGACAGTTTTGTCTTTCCGAATTTTTGACATCAATTTCCGTATGACATAATAACTGAAGTACGTGGTACTCTGTATTGAAAAATAGAGTTCTGTTGAACTACAATTCTTTTAAATCATGATATAATCTGTTTAGTTTCAGTCTGTAAATGGATAAATTTAGGGTTGAATTTCTTCCATTCTGCAACACCATAATAATTATTCTTTCGTAATAAAAATTAAAATTGAACAGATATATAGTTCTCTATTCTCTAAATTTATAGTACATGTGAATAGAATAGCATAGCATAGCATAGCATAGCATAGCATAGCATAGCATAGCATAGCATAGAATAGAATAGAATAGAATAGAATAGAATAGTTCACTTGGAAGAAATCTTCAAGAACTGTCTAGTAACTGCCTGACTAATTCAGGTCTAATTAAACAATAAAGCACATTATTAAAGATGTTAAATATATGTTTCATAACAGCATGCAGTATCAACTACCAGAGCTTTGACCACTCTCATAGTGAATACATTTCTCCTAACATACATTCTGAACATATCCTGGTGAAGTTTTATGCCAGTACTGCCAGTATTAGTGGCCAGAGACAAGAAGACTTCTCTCTCCATTTCTCTTCCTTGGGAAGTTGTAGAGAGCAAGCAAGTCTTCTCTAAGACTTTTTTCTCCAAACTATACAAACTGAGTATCCTTAGCCTCTCCAGATAAGACATGCCTTCCAGTCTTTTTTACCATCTTTGATGCCCTCCTCTGAATACTTTCAAGTATCTTAACATCTTTTTTTATATTGTGGTGCCCAGTACTGCATTCAATACTCAATGTCAGGCCGCACCAGAACTAAATATAGTGGGAGAATCATTTATTTTGACCAGCTGGCTATGCTGTGTTTAATGCACCCCAAAATGCGGTGCATTTGGCTGCCAGGTCACACTGCTGGCTCAGCACCCAGACTGCACCTACGTTCAGCATTACTCTGTAGCAAGCGTAGGACTCAGCGCTTATCTTTGCTGAACTTCATACCACTGATGATTTACCAACTAAGTGGGAAAGGTCTGTGAAAAGACATCACCCCTAATCTGAGTGACACCCATCTCACACATTACTTTAGGAAAACAGCAACAGCATACAAGTGGATCATGAATTTGGAGATATTAATGTTATTTCCTTTACTGTTTTCAGTATATTTTTTTCTGAGCCAATCACTATGAACGAAGGACACCCATATCTACTCTATAAATTCAATTTGAAAGTATTAATTATATATTTATTATTTGCTCTCTCTTTAGAAGTAACAGCCACAGTAAAAAAAAATAATAATAATTGCAAACATATTTGGCCCTACATATATTCATTTAGATTCACAAACTGGCTAAGAACTGATTAAAACAAGATTTAAATGTTTAGGTCCAAATCCATTTTCTAAAAATCCAAGTTCAACTTTGTCATGTGGTATATATCTTTGACACTGCAACAGTCTGTGTTATTACTAGTGGGCCTGATTTTCTCCTCAGCCACTAAATAATCAAATAAAAATAGGTACTGCAAAATAGAATGGATTGAGGAAGAATCAGGCTGGGAATTGCAAATAAGAGCAAATGTTGAGAAACATTAGAGAGAAGACTTGTAGTTAGTCATGAAATCAGCTTGAGCAGTGGCTAACTGCAGTGTAGCTGAAAGGCAACATACTCTGTTTAGGTTGCATGAAAGCACTATTCCTTACCCACGGATTCTGAATTTTATCCCTGTGTTTGGATATCTGAAGTTTGCCAACAAAAAGCACAGTGTTATAGTATTTATGTTCCCTCCCAGATTTAACTCCTGAGCTAGTCAGACACTTTATCTACTAAGGTTCTCTACTTTGTTCTTTGAGTTTGCCAAAAACAGCAGCTATGAATAATGCATTAGATATTTATCTGCTTGTTTAGGTACCTAAATACCTTTTGTAAATATGACCTCAGGAAATGCACAACTGTTACACTGGCTGTCTGCTAATACTATTTCCAAATGACGAGAAAGTGAGAACATATTAATAAGCAACCCAGGAATTCCTACAGGAATGCTAAAATCTTTGAGTCAGGTTATTAAATGCATATATAGTAACTGCTCACTGCTGCTTGCTCTCATTTGGGAAAAACATTTGTCATTATCTTTGTCAACCAGCAGCTGGGACCTCACAGCCTTGAAAATGTCCTCAGATTCGGAAGAACCAGTCAACCGTGTTGTACCTTAAAAGACTGCATACTGACACTGTGCATGTTTAATCAGATTTTATACATATCTGGGCTCTAAAATATAGCTTGTCTGAGGAAGGTATGCATTCTGTCACTTCCTATTGATAGGTAGATAAATATAAAAATGACAAATCCACTAGATATTCATTCCTGAGCATTAAGCTAAAGAAAAGTCGCTTCAGCACTGAATTTCCATTTTTTTTTTTTTTTTTTTTAATTGACAATACAGTCTCAACTAGAAAGTTCATAGGCAAATATTACTGTTTTCATTTAGGCTATTGTTTGATATACTAATTCAGCTGGGGAAAAAAAACAACAACAACAAAAAAACACCGCGACAGTATTCTATCATTTTAACTATTGTAATTTCAGCTTCAGTTAAAGATATTTGACCACAGTTTATTGCTTAATCTCCTCAGATCTTAGCATAATTCACCCTTGAAAAGACCTCAGGAGGTGTCCAGTCCAGACCTTGCTCAGAGCAGTCTCAGCCTAGATTCAGGATGGTCTGCTCAGGGCTTCATCCCATTGGGGCATGAAACCCTCAGGTCAGGGATGGCCCAGCCTTCCAGTTCTCTGAATCCACAGTCATACTGTCCTGGCATAGAAAAGGTTTCTCCTCATCTTCAGCCTGAGCTTTTTGCATCTCAGCTTGTCCCATTGCCTTTCTTTGCCTCTCTCTTCTGCCACACAACACATGTAGAGCTAGGATGCACCCCCTTTGTCCCTTTCCACTGATGCTGGGACTGCTGGTGAATGCCCCCAGAGTTGTTCTTTATCCCGTATGAACGGCTTCTCCTTCAGCCCTTCCTCAGGGTCTTCTGCTGATTTCATTCCAGTTTATCTATATACTTCTTGCTTTGGAGACCCAGCATGGGCTCTGTGTCTTGATAGGGGATCTCTCAATACACTTGATCACATCTCATCACACATTTCTGTCCCTTCTGGCTCAGCAAGCCCCAGGGCCATCTCCACCAAACTGTTCGGCATCCCTTCTGTATCCAGCCTGCTATTGCTACAGAATTCTGCTTTCTGGAGAAGGTCTCAGCCTCAGATTGAGCTGAAATTCACGAGGTCCTAGTTGACCCTTTCCTTTCCTGTCCAGGTCCCTTAAAAGGCAGTCTGGCCATCAAATGGGTTGACTGTTCTCTCTTTGCTCTCTTCAGCAAGCTTGATGCACATGCTCTCCATCATCTTTTTCTAGGTCACAGAAATCTTGAATAAGACAAGACCCAGAATAGATCCTGCAACATCCAATTGTTACCAGACTTCCAGAAAAGTGCAGCACATAGGCCATGTCCCTTGGAGCCTAATCATTCAACAAGTGATTTACAGGTTCTTGTTCTAGCATCCAGACTATGATCTCTTAATTTGAATATAGTATTGTAGGAGACAGTAAGGGTAAATGTCATTTTTGTCCAAAGGTCCAGTCATTTTATCACTGGGGACAGTGATAAACTGGGGACAGTTTAGCCAGAAAAATCCACAATGTCTATTTCTAATCAATTTCTCTTTCCTGAGTCCAGAAACAGGATTTCCTCTGTGATTTTCCTTGGAATTGGAGTGAAGCTGATCCCAGTTTGTAGTTTTTGTATTTGTTCTTTCCGAGCTTCATAGCAGTTCGATGTAACATTTGACTTCCTGCAGGGATTGTATATCTCCTCCAGTTTCCTTAATATTCTCAGAAATGGTAAAGAGCTGTCTTGCCAAGGACACAACTTCATTTACAACTCATCAGAATGAACGGTCTTTTCAAATTCTCTGAAGTAATCTCTGACTTGATGTCATCCACTGCTGATCAATCGCTTATTTGAATGCTTCTAATTAATCAATGAAGATCAGGAGACTACACTGGGGAAAATTGAGCAAATGAAGGAAAAGGAGGTACAGAGTACCTCACCTGCCCAATTCAGCAATAGGATCACATTTTTCTTGTTCAGTCTTTCTAATATCATGCTAATATTGAAGCTCTTTTTGTTGCCTTTTATGTCTTTCACGTGTTTTTAACCTAGTCAGACTTCAGTTTTTGTAACACGAACACTACATGCCAGCCTAGTGTTTCTAAACTCCTTCTTCAAAAACTGTCCCTTATTCAAGTGCCTGTATGCTGTCTTTGTGCCTTGGATCTCTGCTGGAAGGAATAAGTGTTAAAAGCCATCTTCCAGTAAGTCTGCTTGTCTCCCTGAGTACCACAGTAGAAAATCTGTTCTTGCACTTGAAGATGTTCTTAAAGATATGCTTGATTTTCTGAGCTCCTTTGCCTTTGAGTACTGTCCACTACAAACTGCCATCTAATAAATCCCGGAATAAGACAAAATCTCATCTGAAGTCCTGCACTCTGCTACTATCTTCTCTCCTCTAAACATCTTGAACAGTCTATATTAATACAGAAAACATTATATCAATGATTGTCACTTCCCCCAGCCTGTTCCTCCATGGGAGGAAATAGCAGATCCAGCTGTTCATCACATCTGACCCATCCCATGTCTGTTCTTAAGATTATGACCAGTTCCCTCAGGAAATCTTTTGGGCCCTAAGAGTTGTGGAGTTAAATCCAGTTGGCGCCAGTCATAAGTGGTATCCTCCAGGGCTCAGTACTGGACCCACTCCTATTCAACACCTTTATCAATGATCCTGATGAGGGGATTGAGTGCACCCTCAGTAAGTTTGCACACAACACCAAGATGGGAGGGAGTGTTGATCTGCCAGAGGGGAGAAAGGCACTACAGAGGGACCTGGACAGACTGGTTCAATGGGCCAAGGTAATCTATATGAGTTTCAGTAGGGCCAAGTGTTGGTCCTGCATTTTGGTCACAACAACCCCAGGCAACATTACAGGCATGGGGAGGAGTGGCTGGAAAGCTGCCTGACAGTAAAGGACTTTGGTGTACTAATTGACAGTCAGCTGAATATGAGCCAGCAGTATGCCCAGGTGTCCAAGAAGGCCAATGGCATCCTGGTTTGTGTCAGGAATGGTGTGGTAAGCAGGACTAGGGAAGTAATCCTTTGCCTGTACTTGGCTCTGGTGAGGCCCAACCTCGAGTATTGTGTTCAGTTTTGGGCACATCAGTACAGAAGGGACATTGAGGTGCTGGAGTAGGTCCAAAGAAGCCACAACAAGGCTTGTGAAGGGCCTGGAGAATATGTCCTATGACGAGCAAATGAAGGAACTGGGGCAGTTTAGTCTGGGGAAGAGGAGGCTGAGGGGAGACTTTATTGCTCTCTTCAAATACCTGAAAGGTGACTCCAGTGAGAGTGGGGTTGGTCTCTTCTCACTGGTGACAGGTGACAGGATGAGGGGAAATGGCCTCAAGTTGTGCCAGGGGAGGTTTAGGTTGGATATCAGGAAAAAATTCTTTACAGAAAGGGTGGTTAAGAACTGGAATGTGCTCCCCAGGGAGGTTGTTGAGTCATCATTCCTGAATGTGTTTAAAATCCATTTGGATGTGGTGCTCAGGGACATGATTTAGGGGACGGTTGTTAGAGTAAGGGTTAGGCTTGTGGTTGGACTTGATGATCTTTAAGGTCTTTTCCAACCAGAGTGAATCTATGATTCTGTGATTCTATGATCTTGATTGGTGGCATCCTTCCATGGTTAAAATTTAAGCACATGTCAGGAAGACTAAACTCTCTCATAAAAAACAAATTTTGTGGCATGATCCGTCAGAGCAAGTTCTAGATTCTGAATGTGGGATGGAGCTATCCTGGACATACATACAGACTGGGAGATGACAGGCTGGATAGCAGCCCTGTTGAAAGGTATCTTGGGGTTCTGATCAACAGTAAATTGAATAAAAGTTGAGATTGTTCCCTGGAAGCCTAAAGGAACAATTATACCTAGGGTGCACTGAACATAGTATAGCTAGTGAGTAAAGGAAAGAGATTGTCCCATCTGTTTTGCTCTTATGCAGATCCGCCTCAATACAGATTCATAAATCACTAGCTTTTTTATTCTAATCTCTATTGCCCAAGATGATTTTCTGTATAGCTTGTAGACTTCTTTAAGTTCAAGCATAAGTAAACCAAGAACTTATTTTTTTTCAGATTCTATGTCAAATGTTAACTGTACAGACCTGTAAAGTTATATGCTACTTATGTTGATCAGAATGAGAAAGACCTAGATGCAGTGGGAGTATGGCAGGTCTTAGTGGGCATGAGACTGTGGATACCCCCTGTATCTGCAGCACTGTTTGTAGAAGGAATTGATAGAGTAAGACTGCAAGGAAGAAGGGATAGGGAATTTGTGAAGTTATTTACAAAGCTCCTTGGAGAAAGAGAGACCAGATGACAACATAGCCCTACAAATACACCACAGCTAAAGGTAGAAAATTTCTTCTTTTCAAAACCTTTATGTAAAGCCTACCCAATGAGATCAATAGTTCAGTCTCTTGTGAGACTGCTTCTTTGGGATTTCTGGATTTTCATTGAGAATAAGCTACTATTTCTGAATTGCACATTGAGAAAAAAGTAAATCCTCTTGTATTTCAGTTACTGACTTTTAGACATTTTCAGAAGAAAAAGGTCCACTTTCTCTTTCTGTTTGTCTCTTCCCAGTTGTCTGAAAATATAACAAGAAGAAGGGTGATGGGAGCATCATGTTTCCTGATGGAAAATAATTAAAATATTCTCAAGAAATTAATATTTCACAAACTTTTACACTCTTAATCAGGCTCCAGTTCCAAGTGTTCCTAATTAATGAAGAGGTGATTTGAATGCTATGTTATTGGTAATGAAAACTAAATAACCAATTAATTATTTACTGTCTTTATTTTATACTTGCTAGTCTCTGTCTCCTACCAGAAAATACGCATGCACATATACACCAACTCTGCTTAGAGAACAACAAAATATTCCTGAGATATTTATTTAGCTTTTAATTCTAGACTTTCAATAACATCATTATAATTTTCTTATGCTACCTTCCATTGCAGGTATTATTTTTGGTGGGATATCTCATTTGATCTTGACGGAAATCCTGTACATTAATATTATCTCTTACTGTAAAAAAAAAAGGAAAGATATTTAATAATGTTTCTGTTTTTAACTCAGAGTAATTTGAAGAAGGACAAAGGTAAAATGATATTAGTGGCTATGGATTGTTATTTATATATATCTCATAAAAGGTTTTTCCTTTGCTTGGTGTGGTTCCATCATATCCCTTTAAGTATGCAGGCAAAACATGTGAATTGAAAATTCTGTTGACAGGTAAATGTGAATCATCTTTTTTCATTCAAAGGAAAATAATCAGGCTCTTTTCAAATACTATAAAGTGTAAAATGATTGCCTTCTAGGGAGGAGACAGGCTTATCAGCATCTCTTCTATAGAAAATGATTTTCATATTGTAGCTGAAGGAACATATGCTGCAGCTTATCTTGTCATTTGACTGCTGTTTCCGATATTTATTAACAGCTGATTTCCTGTAGATTCTGTTCTTTCCTGTTTCTCCCCTCATATCCCACTAATCAATTATTTTCCTGAAAACTACATCTGCTCTTCCTTTTTTTTCATTCTCATTTCCTTAAAGATTATTTTATTACTGATTTACCAGTAACATTTATAATGAGTGGTACAGACCTATTTCCCCTTACAAGTCTGCATTTGAGGCCCCACTCCCCCCCCTATCCAACCTTTGGTCATTTTTCTCAAAACCCACGAGACTAAGATTTTTATAGTCATTACAGTAAAATACAGAAAGGATGAATTATGTCTCTGAAAGAAAATTTAGTATTTATTAGAGATACACACAGAAAAGAAGGCTGAAAGTAAGATATACAATTGTATTCAGAATCTTCAAGAAGTCTACTATAAACTGGAGGCCAGTTGCACATTACCTTGATATCCTAGGAATCTGAAAGCTAATCTTTAGTGAAAATAAAACATTATATATTCCCCTTTCTAGCTTCAGGGGTACCTGCTTGCAATTTTCATAGTCTCATATCATTCATTCTGCTTTAGCATTCGATGTATGTTTGGTTTGCATTGTTCTTTTTTTCTGTGACTCATCTTGCAGTAACTGGAAAATGTTGTCTGTAATATACCCCTATTTTTAATAATCAGAAATAAAAAAAAAAAATAAAAATTAAAAAAAGACATCTTGATTTATCAGAAATGGATGGAGCATAGATCTTGAAGGTCCTTTCCAATCTGAGCAATTCTGTGATTCTATGATTTTATGATAGTCATGGCTGGCTACAGCCCACTCAGATAAGACAAGAGCTATATTAACTATAACATTTACAGTACAAATCAAAATACTGGTTTTGGAAGTAGTTAGATATCAGAGTATATGCTGCCATGAACGAGATACTCTTGTTTTCTTGTTTTACTGTATTGCTTAATTCTTCAAGCTGATATTATAAAGCTACTGCTATATATTATCTTTGATTGCCAAGATTGTTACTATCAAAATTCTGTTTGTACCAGTTTGTCTCTCAGACATGTCTGTGAGACAAGGAAGTGACCTACACAACTGAAATATTGGTCCAGTTCTTGTAAGGTTACAAAAAGCCACTACTCACCCGTAAATCATACCTGCATTTTCAAATAAGCATGTGAGTATAGACAGGGAAAATTCTGCATGACTGCTATCCAGTCAAACCGAAAGAGCATTTTTACTATTGAAAAAGAAAGAAAAAGAAAAAGAAAAAAAAGAAAACAAAAAAACCCTGATTTTGCTATTTGCAAAATTAAAATAATTTTCATCAATATTAAGATTTCTTGAGTCCTGGAAACAGAAAGCTTCCTTCTCAGCTAAGACAAAAGAGCCCTGTGACAGGATATGTCCACAAAGTAGGAGAAAGTGCGTGGACAGCATTCCATCTTCTACATATTAGGCTCACCTGGCACTGTATACCTGTCAAGGACAGGTATTTTCAACAAGGTATTGAAAGCTTGCCTTTCACCTCTTATACAACCAGCATTTCTCTTACCCCCAGGAAGTCTATGCTCTTTCTGCTACTGTTTATGTCCAGTTTCATAACAGTTACAGCTAAAGTAGGCACTAACACAATATCTTTCTGGAAAATCACAATTAGGAAACTGAATGACCAAAGGCAAACTTATCATAGAGTGATTTGCCATGTATTCTTCCCATAACTTCCTGACACTGTCCCAGCTTAAAAATGCAGCCAGATTTTCCAGGGCTGATCATCTCAGAAACTCAAAATTTAGTAATACAGCAGTGCTTGTAGAAGTATGTAGTCAGTTTAGTAGCTTTCTAAGGCTCATTACAAGTATCACACGCAGATTTACTCATGTATGCATGGGTTTGCCTTCAGCCTATGTACAAATTTTATGGAAAATTTGCTTTCCATCTTAAACAAATACTTACCTAAGTACGCCTCATTTTTACTTGACATCTTCTATCAGATTCTCTGGACTGTCTTAGCAATGCCAGGTGCAGACCTAAAGGGAAGGAAGCAGGTAATTGATATATGAGAATGAATGACTGAAGCAAGAAGAAGTAAGTAATTATCAATATAGAAAACAATGTCAGTGCAAATATTTTTTATTAAAAAAACAAAACCAAACAAACACAGAAACAGACTAAGTCAGATGTTTGCTTGTAATCAATTTAAATGCTTATTTCTAAAAAAGGGAAAATGACAGATTAAATGAGAATTACATTTTGTAGTGCATTGTACTAACAACACGCTACTTATAATAGCAAGCAGACTGAAAAGATCTGTGTGATTAATCATATCAATTAAACTTGTAATAATTTAGCCCTTTTATCTTACAAACCTGTAAAAGTTTTCAGTTTTCTAATTAATATCTTGGTTTTAAAATATGCATTATAAATATTTAGTAGTTTAAAAATATTTTTTTAAGTAAGTAATTTGTTAGCATATTGTTGTGACAGATTGTTCATCATAGCCTTATTACAATTTGGCTTTCAAAATAGGTATTGCAAGAACTTTCAAAATAAATCTGTAACTTGAGTATCTTTTTGTCCTAAGATATTTTAGAGAGGGTTTCTGTTAAAAATAAAGTAAACAGTGCAAGCCTAGGCCAAGCTGCTGATGTTCTTTTCTAATATGACTAGAACATTGTCTAATAAGCCTTATATTCCCATGCTTGGAAAATGTTTCCACAGAGCAGTCAATTTAAACAAACTAGAACACTTACTAAAGAAAAGCTTATTGATGCCTTATGAAAATGGTGCAGAAGAGGAGTACAAATTGCCTATAAACATCTTCAAAAAAAAAAAAAAAAGAAAAGAAAAGAAAACACTATTTTAGGCAAGAATTTCTGATTTTTAGTGATACTGAGAAATGTTTAATTTTGTTAACAATCTTTTATTATATTTAATTTTTAATATCGCTTGAAGTGTTGTTGTAAGGACCAAAATAAACCCTGTGTGAACAGAAAACTTTGTAGACAGGAAGCAACGCTCTTATTCCATAAGAATATTAGAGATTATTAAACAGAACTGACTTTTGTTTCACTAACTACAAAAAGAAAAGAAAAAGATGCTGTCATAGAATCATAGAATCATAGAATCACTAAGGTTGGAAAAGACCCACAGGATCATCCAGTCCAACCATTCACCCATCACCAATGGTTCTCGTTAAACCATGTCCCTCAACACAACATCCAAATGTTCTTTGAACACCTCCAGGGGCGGTGACTCCACCACCTCTCTGGGCAGCCCATTCCAGCGCCCAACCACCCTTTCAGAGAAGTAGTATTTCCTAACGTCCAGCCTGAACCTTCCCTGGCGCAGCTTGAAGCCATTCCCTCTAGTCCTATCACTAGTCACACAAGAGAAGAGGCTGACCCCCAGCTCACTACAACCTCCCTTCAGGTAGTTATAGAGAGCAATAAGGTCTCCCCTGAGCCTCCTCTTCTCCAGACTGAACAATCCCAGCTCCTTCAGCCGCTCCTCATAAGACCTGTGCTCCAGACCCCTCACCAGCTTTGTTGGCCTTCTCTGAACATGCTCCAGGGCCTCAGTGTCTTTCTTACAGCAAGGGGCTCAAAACTGGACACAGTACTCAGGGTGCAGCCTCACCAGTGCTGAGTACAGGGGGACAATTACTTCCCTGTTCCTCCTGGCAACACTATTTCTGACACAAGCCAGAATGCCATTGGCCTTCTTGGCCACCTGGGCACACTGCTGGCTCATGTTCAGTCTAGCATCAATCAACACCCCCAAGTCCATTTCCTCTACACAGTCTTCCAGCTACTCTGCCCCAAGCCTGTAGCGTTGCCTCGGGTTATTGTGGCCAAAGTGCAGGACCCGTCATTTGGTCTTGTTGAACCTCATCCCATTGGCTTCAGCCCAGCTATCCAGACTGTCCAGATCCCTCTGTAAGGCCTTCCTACCCCCAGGCAGATTGACACTTCCAGCCAATTTGGTGTCGTCTGCAAACTTACTGAGGGTGCACTCAATGCCCTCATGCAGGTCCTCAATAAAGATATTTAACAGGATAGGCCCCAGCACCAACCCCTGGGGAACTCCACTCGTAACCGGTCACCAGATGGATTTAACTCCATTCACCACCACTCTCTGGGCCCTGCCCTCCAGCCAGTTCCTCACCCAGCCAAGAGTATACCTGTCCAAGCCATGGGCTGCCAGCTTCTGCAGAAAAATACTGTGAGAGACAATGTCAAAGCCTTTACTGAAGTCTAGGTAGACTACATCAACAGCCTTTCCCTCATCCACCAGATGGGTCACTAGGTCATAGAAGGAGATCAGGTTGGTCAAGCAGGACCTGCCCTTCATGAACCCATGCTGGCTAGGCCTGATCCCCCAGTTGTCCTGCACATGCTGCGTGATCTCCCTCAAGACAATCTGCTCCATAATCTTCCCCGTCACCAAGGTCAGGCTAACAGGCCTGTAGTTCCCCGGATCCTCCCTGCAAGTCAAGACCAAACTGTCCAAATACATTGGATACTGTAAATAACAAGAAAATTTTCATATGTTGCAAATAAGATTGTTACATCTTTTAATCATTTCCTCTGTTAAAAAGAGCATTACTACCTTCTTTGTAACGTATTGTGTGCAAAATGGACTAAATGAATAATTAAGCATTAAAGTAGACTTTTGTTTGTTTAAGTGACATGAGGTGTCAAATTAAGCTCAGTCAGTTATCCAGTCTTAACCATTTGATTCCCAAGAAAAGTAGCTTTTTTTNGGGAGATTTCTAATAAGTCAGAACTTTAACGTTGCATAGACTTTCTCTTATTACATGTATATAATTACCTAATCTCTATACATGGAATTAAGAACAAATGCATATTTTCCTTTGGCAAATTCTACACCAGGGATAGTATCTATGCTCTGTATCATTTCAGTTTTCTCTAACAACAATATTTTTGTTGGCTCTAAGAAGAAAATAATGAAATACAATAATCAATCCCACAAAATGCTCTCCTTTCTTGTTTGTTTCATTACATTACTCACAAGTGGCGTGGGCCATTAGTTGGCATGGGAATGTTTGACAAGGAGCATTTCCTTCCATGAACCTACCGTCACACCTCTCTAGTCTTAAGGATTTATGTTCCATTTTGTAATATCATCAAAAACACACTGGTGCAAATATTTCCCTTAAATAACCTTCTAGCAATTGCATGCATTTGCCTTTTTCAGTACAAAGAAAGTACAGACAGCCAGTCAAATTTTAGAAAAGCCTTAGAAGATGTAGATTTAATATGTCTTAGCTGAATACTGTGTTAAATTCACTTATTGACAAAGTGTACCATTTCCCACTTCTGTAGAGCAGGACATTATCAACTGCTGCATAATGGAAGAGTGAGACAAAAGATGCGCACAGAAGCACAGTGTAAGCACATTAGCTGAGGAGGAAGTTTCTGGCCCTGAATATATGTCTCTAATGTGTGCCTTTGTCTAGCGAGGAGGTGATATTTTAAACCTTTTTTATCATTGTCTTTTATTGACTGTCTTTCATAAACTCTGTCCTATTCAATCTGTCTTGGTTTCTGAAAATTCATACTTTGAAATGTTCTTCACTCTTCATATAGCAAGTAAAAGTACTTGAACTTATTTTGATTCTTCTGGTATAAACAGTTTTCTTACTGAAAATAAATTAAAAGCAGAGATAAAACTGAGTTGAACGCATATCACAGATGTGGTAGGCAAACTGAAAGCGGTGAAAATTAAAGTGTTAAAGCCTTTCAGCAAAGCATCAGATGCTTATAGATCTCAAAGTTGATTGAATTTAGTTGCAGCTTTTATGAAATTTATTAGCCTTGGGCAGTAGTCTCAACTATGTTCTTTATTTTGATGCTTTTTGAACAACACTGTTGTTAATGAGTGAAATGAAACAAGAGAAAAATTCAGTACATACATTAAAGATATTTGCAACCATTTTAAATTCTGTTAAACAACACAAACTAAATTATATAATGTATTAGTCACATCTTTGCATTCTGTCCTGAATAACAAATTTTTGTGTGGTCTTGGCTGCATATTCTTTTCTTCTATTCTTTCAATGTATCTACATGAAACAACTAACGCAATTAAACCTCCTTCTAAGGATGTCTTGATTATCTAGCAAGGTTCAGGTATGTATAGAATCGTTTCATTTTCCTAACATAGGTATCTAGTGCCATTCCAGGTGCAATATAGTAAGTGAGCATTCATGTATAGCTGGCAGATTAAGATGTAATGACTATACATGATCATATCCCTTCTTAGTGTCTTCTGGAAGGTGAAACTGTCAAATAGACATATATGTTAAAGCAAATCACTTCTGCCCCCACATTTTTTCTTTCATAGAGAAACTATGAGGGCTTTGCTGGCCTGCTATGATCCCTGGATCTTCCCAGTAGTTGATGCAGTGCTTTGGAAATCCTAAGCTGGCTGCTCACTTCCTCTAGAATGTGAAGCCATAAAAGTACAAAGCATGAAAAGGTACTAATTCTAAAAATTACTAATCATGTCTTAGTCAGTACAATGTTAGACTGCAATCAAGACTGCTTCTGTTTTCTTAGAAGTAAGAAAAAATCCCTATACAATTCTCTAGCAATGTGGACAAAGATTGTAAAGCAATGAGGCAACAAAAACTTTGGCAATCATAACCTGTAAGACTGCTATTACTGATGGTATCCAGTTATCATGGTTTGGTCTGGTTCAGCCTAGTTCCATGACAAGGGAGTGAAGGGACCCGTGGTCTCATGCCCTGGGAAAGGGGGAAGTGGGAAAAGGAAAAAAGTAGGGAGATGGGCCTAGACAAGGAAATAAGAAGCAACGAGCTAAGGGAAAATCTTAATTTACTAAATATAATAGCAGAATGTGAGATAAAACAATATAATACAATATGATTGGAATTGAAGATAATAAATAAGATAAGAGAGAGAGAGTTTCTGAAACCGAAGTTCTTACTCTAATGCTGTAGGCGAGACGGCCAGGGAGCACAGAGAGCAAAGAGAGAGACCCATGACTTGTGGTCAGTTTCATCTTTCTCTCTGAACAGAAGTTGGAAACGGAAAAATGAAGTTTTCTGGGAGCTGTAGTTCATTCTTCTAAGATAAGATAACAGGAACTATCAACAATCCACGGAACTACATCATTAACTCTTCAACTCCTAGTGCACTACATGATGTTATGATATGGAATATCAAGGAAAAATTAATAAACAATGACACCAATTATGTTGATGTCATGGTGTTCATATTTTGAACTCATTTTTTCCACATATTACTTACCCTTAATATGAATTGTTAACAAATGGTGGTGAATAGCAAATAAAATCAGATAATTTTCATAAGTAAGTTAAAGGATACTTGCTTTCTTCAGTTTCCCTTACTTTCACTAAACAAACACATCCAAAGGTGTTCGGTATGTTGTAGAACGGTATCACTACTTTATTTATATCCTTCGCTCACACACTACTATGCTTTGTGAGTTCAGGGGATTTCTTTTCATTGAGAAATTTTTATGTCTTTTCTATGACATGTCTTTTCTTTTCTAATCTCAGCATTGCAACATTACATTTCTGTGGAGCTGTTTGGAAAAAAAAATATCACTTCACATGTACCTTATGAGGCTTAGATGAAGAATAAACAATCAAGAAAAAAATAAAATGACTGATTACTCCTCTTATAATTTGCATTTAATTGAGGAAAAATCATGTCTAGCTATGTATCAATGCAAACAGGATAAGTAAATAGCAACTAATAAACAAGTTTTTTGGTTTTTTTTTATTAAGAGAAAGAAAAAGAGCTTTCCTTCATAGCCTTTCTCTTATAAATTACTAGAAAAGTATTAGATGAAACAATTTCTTATTGAATCAAAAACCTGAAAAAACATTTAATCTCTCTTCTATTTAATTTTAAGAATGCTTAATGCTCTTGAAAATTAATTATTCATGTGATAGGCAGGTATTTCGTAATTTTCACCAGCCAGAAGTGTCAATCAGACTTATGTCCCGAATTTCCTTTTCCAGTTTTCATTTTACTTAGAATCTACAAAACTGTTTTAATGCCCTAAAGTAGTCTTCAGTGGTGACTCTTATACATCTCTTTCCATTCCTACACCACTACTACCACTACCTTAATTCTCCAGTTCTCATATCCATTTGAACTTCAACAGATGTAGCATTATCCCCAGGTGATAGAAGTTTGAATATAAAAGAAGCCTGTTTCTTGATTCAGCAGCTAGAATTATCTATGTATTAACTACATTTTGCCTATTATTTTTATCAGATAATCATTCAAAAAGTTTAATTTAGTCACTTAACCACAGCAATGAAACTGTGGAGCTGTTTGTTGTCTTCACAAGAGATTATGTTTTGGCCTTCAGCCAGCCAGTCTGAGTTAGCACTAATATAATTCACAACTGGAAGAAGACAATCAATTAATCAATACTATAATTTGGAACTGACCACAGCACTAACACTCATAGCTGTTAGGCTTACTGACTGACACCATTCAGGATTAATGAGGTAGCAAGAGCAGACAAACTAAAGATTCTTTTAAATATTTTTTCTTCTCAGATCAAGCTTCCTGCTCCAATTTGAATTTGTCTTTTTTTTNTTGGTGGTTCAAGCCTCAGGGGAGACAGTGCCTACTAGGCAGTGAGTGCTCATTTTTTTTTAGGTAATTACTCATTGTGATCATAGCAGAACAATGCTTAAATATCCAGATAGGCCTGCCATTTCCCCAAGATGAAACTTTAAGTTTCTTCTATCTTTTGAGCACTCTATTTTTTCACTTGTGGGTACAAATAATTGCCTTTGTGAAGAAAATCACACATAAATTAAATCGCATAGATTTTGATGCTAAATATATCATTGTTTGCATGACTAAAACAGAGTTTTGTTTAAGAGCATTTTAATAATGTATTTTAATAATACAAAAAAAAATACAAAACTGTATTTTAATAATACAGTTGAAAACATCTGTGGGCCTTTCTATTATAACGATGACACCTCAGAGTTTTGTAGTTTAGGCAGCATCAATATTTGTGCTTGAAAGCATAAATTAGATATGACATTTTCAAAATTCGCTAGTATTGGACTACCTTTGTTCCTATTGGAATATTTTAAATTGAAGTTTAAAAAAATCTCTCCAAATAAGCATATCTCTGCCCAGAAACAGAAACAGCAAAGTCATGGTGATAGCAGGCATGCGGGAAATAACAAGAACCAAACCTGAGACCCCAGATTTTCTCAACATGACACATTCTATCCAAGTTTTCTCATTCTCCTTTAGAGAGAATACAGATTTTGCAGCATGTTCTGGAAACTAACAGACACAAGTATGAACTCAGGAAGAGAGTGATTTCTAAAGACATAGGTCAAAGAGGAAAATCTCCCACTACTTGTTCTCTCTTAGTCCTGTATCTCTACTGATTGTACCTGCAATGTCTAGCATAAAGATAGAGAAAGGATGTAAATCTATCAAGATAATTATGAGCTATCCACACTCTCAATGACTACTTGAATTCCTGTATGATTAACATAATTTGCAGATTAATTAATTATGATGATCAGTGAAGTGATTCCTATATATAAGACCAAGGGTAGCTTAGTTTGGTAACACACTGTTACTTTATAAACTCTGCTATTCAAAACTGGTTTTCAGAGATGCGATTGAAAACAAAACTGTTTACATCTACTTTTTCCTGAATAGCTCTTACCAAACTCATTTTAACATCTAACAGCTATTTCAGCTGATTAATTTGCTGGGAAACATATTTTTATTGTGATAAGTGATTACATAATATTATTTTTATGAATAGTATTTTTTTTGTATGGAATTAGTGGTTTACAACATGTTTTGACTTGACTGTAATGTCTTGGACCCCTGGATCATTTGCACTGAAGTGTAATTGTCCATTTCTCTGACCTCACCTCTTCACCAAAGTACCCAAGAATCCTGCACTTGGAAGCTTTTTCAAGAATTGCAATAAACGTTATCTCCAAATTTGAAAAACAGAACAAGGTGGAATCATACTTTATTCTACTGTATAATAACGGATCTATTAGCCATTTCCATTTTGGGCAGAATATGATTTACAGTAATTTAAGAAAAGGGACTTCATATGAAAAATGATGCAGACAGTGCATTGCTATAACATATCCTAACCTACATTCCTTCTACCATAAGTGACTTAATACCTTAGGATTTTGGAAAATGTGTTCATGTGAGCAATCCTGTTTGGGTAAATTGTGAACTGAATCTTCATTAAACTTGCTGAAGTGTTTTAACAGAGGAACTTTGGAGTACCAGTGAAAAATTTCTCAAAGAAAGATGCACGCCCCTCAGATTTGCTACAGACTGAGTCTGGAAAAAAGAACCTGAAAGAAAATTGGACTTAAGAACCAGTTTTAGTTTTAATGTTCTTCAGTCCTTGTAAACCCAGCATTTAATCACATAATACATTAGATTGCCATAAACCGTAAGATCCCTTATAGCTCACAAGATTTTGAATCTGTTCACGCTCGAAGTCAGAGATAATTACTTCCAGTTTAGTGATCCCAGATAATTTCTTCCATTTCTTTTTTTTTCTAAAGTAAAAAGTAAAGTAAATGTCAGGGGAAAGTTTTTCACCGAGAAGGTGGTGAGGTGTTGGCACAGGCTTCCCAGAGAGTCTGTGGATGCCCCCTACACCTTGGAGGTGTTCAAGACCAGGTTGAATGGGGCCCTGGGCAGCCTGATCTGTTGTTTGATATAATGGCTGGCAACCCTGCCCATGGCAGGAGGGCTGGAACTTGATGATCTTTGAGGTCCTTTTTCACCCAAACCATTCTATGATTCTAAAGTCTCAAATGGACTTTATAATTTGTAACCTCCACTATTGTACAAATATTTGTATTTCCAGTATTACTCATTGTCTTAAAACCAGTAAGAGATTTAAGTTCTTATTTTAGAAAAAATGTTTAATATTTCCTTGTCGTAGTTCCAGCTAGCTGATGGAATGACTCAGAGATGAAGGTGCATCTCAACAAGTTTCAGAGGAAAAGGTTCAGCTCAGAAGGAACAAAATCAATATAGGTCAGCAAAATCTACCTTTTATGGAAAGACAACAGTTGTTCTTAATGTGAATCTGTGTTTGTCAGGGAAAAGGATTTGAAGCATCAAAGTCAATTGTGCATGCTATTTCAAAATTACACATGTAATAGCAAGCAACTTCTCATAAATCATTCTAATCTCTGGCATCAGGTCAAAATATCAGATAAAGGATTGCAATAGTTTTAGCAAAAGATTCAAAATTTTCCATTGCAACCTGCATATTTTACAATTAACTACTGTTAATTGGTTTTAGTATAGCCATACAGTGGCATAATTCACAGGTGGAATTAATTACCACATATTATTATTTATTAATTTTACAATTAATTCCTATATCAATTAATTCCTGATCAATGCATTAAAAGCTGGAAAAATAACACAGCATTGAAATGTGAATGACGAGCCATGTCTATATTTATTTTATCTTATCTTATTTTATTTTTTATTCCAAAAATGTTTTGGATTCTTTCCTTAGAACTGCAGCAATATGTAATGAAGGATTTGCAAGATGTGTGCCATTAGTGATAGAATTCTGCCCTCAGCTTAAGCTCTGATGATAACTCTCGTTTCTTCTTTGTGGGAGAAAAGAGGAAGGAATTACACACCACAGCTTACTGACATTATGATTGGAATTTTATAAACAATTCTCTTGGCAACACAAAAGCAGGAATAGATTCCAACTCACTCAATTTAACTGTGCTAATGATTTCATCAGAGTTGCTTTTGAAAAATGAAAACCAGTTCAGAATACAAACTCCAGGATGCAATTCTGTCCAATGTGAAGCCACAGTTACAAAGAGACCGTTCAATATATAAATGTGCTTTAAAACTGCACTAAAGGTCTTTAGCTCCTGTTGGGCCCTGGGACTAATTCCATCAAATCAGGGATTTTACTGTATATCTATTTCTGAATATGTTTTGTTGAAATTATGGCTGTATAGTTAAGCTTCTGTGAAGAGCTTGGAAATAAAAGGGCTATGTTGCAGCTGGTCCAACAGCTGTTGTATGTGCTTATCTCAAGTACTTATATTTTCAAGTATACATTTTCAACCATATTTTCTAATAGATCATTCCCTCACTAGTTTTAATATCTTATTAAGAGGTATTAAAATACATTAGCTCTTTCAAATCCATTAATATAATGCAATGTCTTTTTCAAAATATATGGAGAATACTTTAAATGTAAAATAAATGGTGATCTTACTCCAGATGTCCTTAGACACTCATTCTGTGACACTCAATAGTACAAGAAAAGTAAATGAAACAGATGGTTTCCACTGCTGAACTATAAACTGAGACTACTAGGTAACTTCCTAATTAATTCTGTTTTGTTGGCTTTCTGCTGCGGCTTTTCTTTTAAAAACCCTTCTGTCTCATTAGCAGTGAAAAATCTAAACTACACACTCTTATCTGCTCATCAAGAGAATTTAAGAAATGTGCATCATAACAGAAATAACTACAAGAAAAAGTGTATATGTGTATATAGATAGCTTGCTGTCTTTTCTCTCCAGTAAAGAAAATCAACAACATAGATTAAAGTTATATCTGTAAAGGTGAAAGATCACTTTTTTTTTCTAAGAAACATTATACTTCCAAATGTTTTCTTTTTAATATTGAAATTTTTGTGAACATTTTGAAAATATATGAAAGTCCATATACAGTATCACTCAGGAATTTAGTTTTCTGATTCATCACTTGATTTCTTTCTTTTTATTTTTAGTTGTATTCATAAAACGAATGTTGACTTAGAAATCAAACTGTTAAAGTAGTTAATGAACAGGGAATTAACTATCCTTTCATGCTGTTAGAAAATGTGTTTTCTGTATAGAAAACATGAGCTTCTATTTCAAACAAACTCTTGGTGGGAAAAATTGAGGTATTGCCAGGAGATGTCAACAAAAGGGATGAAGTTAGAGAAATCTGCAGGATAGATATTACCTAGAGATACTTTCATGAAACCAGATTCTTCATCGTGTTATAGGTTCAAAGAGCCACAAATTCTTTTCCTGGAGAAAGAACTGTAGCTATTTGTCCGTGCTGCCTTAACGCTACATTTTTTTCAGGCGCTGGGAGAACACATATGAGTGTCAAAGCTATGATTTCCTCTGGCCTGTTTTCTGATTCAGACATTCTGCGTATAAACTAGAGTAAAGATCATTTCAGACAAGCTTGCTTTATGATTTAATTGGTACTTAGACCATGGAGTTGAATAATTGTTTGGTATGTTATGATGTTTAAACAGAGATAAAATAAGCAAACAGAAAAGCCAGCAAATACAACAAAATGAAGAGAATTCAAAGGCATTTTTCTCATTAAAAAACAAAGGTAATTAAATGGAAGAGGAATATAGAGAAGGTAACTTGAGTGGAAGATAAAAAGAGAGAAATATTAAGTGAAAACAAGAAACAAGACATAAGTATCATATCCTGTAGCTGTATATTGATATTTCCTTTGTAGTTGGCTTTTTCCTTTCTTTTATACTTAAAATAATCTTGCTAGGTGGATGGTATTTCTGTATATGTCAGAAACTTTCTCTGATATTATCTGAGTATGAGATAGAAAGGACTGCACCAAGGCTATTACTTTCACAGTTGCATTGAGTGACTTAATTCTAGAGATACAAAAGAAAAATATTATGTGAATTATACCAGAATTTGNTAAACTTGGATATGTCACTGTGAAATGCTGATGTAAATACAGAGTACTAAAAGCACAAATTACTTTCCCACTGATGGATTAGAAACCAACTCCTTCACAGACCTGTCTGTTAGCTTGGAGGAAGCTAGTTCAGTGCCAGGCTCTTTACTGTCTCACAACAAAGTATAAAACTTCATTCTGGACAAAGATTGTATTTCCTTTTCTTTGCATATATGTTTGGCTTTTTGTTGTAGCATTTTTTGTTAAAGTGCAAACTCATGCACTCACTGTTTCTTTCCCAAAACTATTATATCTATTTTATCATGACTATTATCATAGAATTATAGGTTTTTGGTTAGTTTTTCAGTAGGCTAAACACTGTACTAAGGAAAATATAGCAAAGATAAGGCTGGATCAAAATTTAATTATTCCGTCTCAATCCTGCATGATTCTGTCATTCCATTATCCATGCTTTTTCAAGATTCCATTCTTAGTCTTAATATGTTTGACAAGCTAAGCAAAATGCTCACAATGTAGTACTTATAGAGCTTGAGAAATAGTTACTCAATAGACTTGATATTGCAGCACATTACATCTGTACATTTTGAGTTAGCTGCCCAAGGTTGCAATCTAAGTGACTGCTCAGTAGTATATTTCTAATTCAACACATCTTTACAGTAAAGGAAGTGCAGTCTTGTGTTATAATGAATGCATAATTTACTTGCAGAGTTGTTAAAAATAATTTAGGATTTTTGTGCTCAGATTCCTGTAAAAAAAATATTATAAGCAAAGAAGAAATAAATAGACAAATTTAAATAATCAAGGCTTCAGTACTTTTAGAATGGCTGTGGATTTATCCTTGTCCCCATTTAGCTTAAGAATAATACATGATATATAGCATTTTCATTGAACAATAGGATCATAGAATCCTTAGAGTAGGAAGGATCAGTAAAGGTCACTTAGTCCAACTCCCCAGCAATTAACAGGGACATGCACAGCTAGATCAGGCTGCAGAGCAACATCTAGCCTGGACTTGAAAGTCTCCAGGGATGTACTATCCACCACATCTCTGGGCAACCTGTTCCAGTGCCTCACCACTCTCACCATGAAAGGCTTTTTCCTTATATTCAACTGAAATCCCCCCTCTTGAAGTTTGAAACCATTTGCCCTTGTCCTAACACCAGAGACCTTGCTAAAGAATCTGTTCCTTTCTTTCTTATAGCTCCACTTTAGATACTGAAATGCTGCTCTCAGGTCACCTTGGAGCCTTCTCTTCTCCAGGCTGAACAACCCAAATCTTTCAAGCTGTCTTCATAGAAGAGGTGTTCCATCCCTTGGATCATTTTAGTGGCCCTCCTCTGGATGTAATCCAACAGGTCTATGTCTCTCCTGTACTGAGGACTCCACATCTGGATGCAGTATTCCAGGCTAGGTGTCACCAGTGCGGAGTAGAGGAGCAGGATCACCTCCCTCGATCTGCTGGCCATGCTTCTTTTGATGCAGCTCAGTATACAGTTGACTTTCTGGGCTGTGAGGGCACATTGCTGGCTCATGCCCAGATTCCCATCCAAGAGTACCCCTAGGTCTTTTTCAGTAGGGCTATACTCAATCCTGTCATCCCCCAGCTTGTATTAGTAGAGGAGGTTGCCTCAACACAAGCGTAAAAACTTGTGTTTAGATTTGTTGAACCACGTGACATTCACCTATGCTCACTGATCAAGTCTGTCTAGGTCTCTCTAGATGACATCCCGTCCCTTTGGTGTGTTGACAACATCTTTCAGCTTGGTGTCATCAGCAAGCTTGCTGAGGCTGCACATGACCCCACAATCGATGTCACTGAGGAAGATATTAAAGATTATCAGTCTCAGCACTGATCCCTGAGGGACACCACTCATCACTGATCTCAATCCAGACACTGAGCCATTGACCACCTCTCTCTGGATTCAATCCTGCAGTCCATTGAACAGTTCACACATCAAATCCATATCTTTCCAACATGAAAAAAGGATGCTGTGAGTACCATGTCACAGGCCTTACTGAAGTCCAGATAGATGGCTCTTCCCTTGTCCGCTGATGCAGTTACACCATCAAAGAAGGCCACTAAATTGATTTAGCAGGATTTGCCATTGGTGAAGCCATGCTGATTCTCCCATATCAGCTCCCTGTCTTCCATGCACCTTAGCATAGATTCCAGGAGGAATCCAATGTTCTGAAGTCCCTTTTCAGCCCTCAGGCTTCTCTCAGCAACTTCATCACTGCCAGCATGATCTATCAGTAAGGGATAATAAGCAGAGGGGTGAACCAGTCTAAGGAGTTGTTTCACTGCAATTTATAGGAGGGAGATGAGGTTCTTTTAATGTATGTATACCCGACGTGAGATTAAGAAACAACGGTTCAAATGTTAGTCCAACCAGTTTATTACAAATCTTAATCAGAGAGATGGGAAAGAGGAGGACGGACACTATTACGAATTAGGGTGATGGGGAAGGGAAGGCGGGTGATAGGAAAGATAGGAAATAGAAGCAAGGAGTCTTTATAGGAAGCAAGAGGGAGATAGTCACCACCATGGATCCAGCGAGGTTCGTAGTTCAGTCTTCAGTAGAGGTGGGTCGTCGGGCGTTGTTCCATTGATGATGAAGGTGACTACAGCGATGACGGCAATGATTGCGAATGGTGACTGCGGTGACAACTGCGAACACTGAACACCCCATTTTGATTTCCAATGGCAGTATTAATAAGTCCGAAGTGGTTAAGTCAGCTCTTTTTGGAGTGACAGCTTCTGGCTTTTGGATCTCAGCAGTATTCCTTTTGTTCCCATCTTCAGGCCTTGCCAGCAGATAAGAGGGAGTATGGAGGCGCCAACTTATATCTTGTCTTCACAGGATACAGTGGTATCACCCCACAATCTCCCAGAGCAGACAGGAGTTATCTGGTCACAGGACAGATCTTCCACCAGTAAACAGTCCAGTAAATAGTCCAGTAAACAGTCCTGAGCACTCCCTTCCGAAGGCAAACAGCTCCAAAGAAATGCTTTCAAATGTAAAATTGTCCAGACAGTGATGTTGATTGCCATACAGCAACACCCACCTCTCATCTCCTAGAGTCTTATCACAAGGAATACCTCAGGAAGCAAGCTTTGAGCCAGAAAAAAACAAGGAAGGATTCATACAGGGGTCTCCTAATAATGTCCCTGACCCAAATCCCAGGTAAGAAGCACACTTACCTACAGGCAGAGTCTGGCTGACATATGGAGTCCTCCATTCCTCTCAGAAGGGTCTGAGAGAAGAGTCAGTCTTCTTTCCTTCTTGGCAGAGGCAGAATTGAGGCATGGAGTCAACCACCTCACCATAGACAACCTCATGGGTGCACCTTCCACTGCATGCTCATTCACCTCTCCCTCAAGTTCCAGTGCTCAATCCCATAATGAAGGGCCACCTGGGCAGTCTAGGTAGGTAGGTAGGGTTGAGGTTTGCCTGTGACATAGAGCTGGGACCTGTTTCCATTCCTCCTCATCTCTTAAATCCCCTCTCTCTGCCTAACTGTGACTGAGGGCAGCAGGTTCACCACTGTTTGGGAGGTATCACCCTGATGCCTTTCTTACAGTTATGGCAGTGAGTTACTCCACCAGTCTCTTTTGCTCACACTCCTTGGTGCTCCTTAATCTCTCCACCTCCTCCTTGAGTTCTGTGACCATACTGAACAGATATCCACCTTCTCACACCTCATGCCTCAGATGGTATCACTGTCACCATTCACTAGCAGAAGCAGCCTCAGACAATCCCTGCAGCCAGCGTCCTGAACCACCACATTTTTTGACAAGTACTCCTTTTGAGTTACTACATTCTTTTTGACAAGAGCTTTCTGCCTATTTGAAACCACATTTGGATTTGTTGGCTGCAAGCCAGCTGTTAGCTGAGCTTGTCTCCCAAGTGGAGTGGGATAGTCCACCCCGCTGCTTGAACACCCTGAGTGAGCTGCTAGCTCCACGCCCTTCTGATGTGCCACACCCTGTTTGCCCATCCTGTTCGCTACACTTCTGAGATGCTGTGCTCCATGGTGGCTGATTTTATAAATGTGGAAGGGCTCGGTCGCTGTCACCCCCGTCTCTAACCACACTGCATTTGAGCTGCCCTGCTTCAGTGGCTCCCTTGCTTTCCCAATGCCTCTTCTCATGGTGTATTGAATAATAGAATGGCCTAGGTTGAAAAGGACCTCAAAGATCATCTAGTTTCAACCCCCCTGCCATGGGCAAAGTCACCAACCACTAGACCAGGCTGCCCAGAATCACATCCAGCCTGGCCTTGAATGCCTCCAGGGGTGAGGGATCCGCTACCTCTCTGGGCAAACTGTTCCAGTGCGTCATCACCCTCTGAGTGAAAAACTTCCTCCCAGTATCTAACCTAAATCTCCCCTGTCTCAGTTTAAAATCATCCCCCCTTGTCCTATCATTATCAACCCATGTAAACAGTCATACACCCTCCTGTTTATACACTCCCTTCAAGTGCTGGAAGGCCACAGTGAGGCCTCTCCAGAGCTTCTCTTCTCCAAGCTAAACAAGCCCAGTTCCCTCAACCTTTCTTCATAGGAGAGGTGCTCCAGACCTCTGATCATCTTAGTGGCCCTCCTCTGGACTTGTTCCATGAGCTCTGCATCTTTCTTGAGCTGGGGGCCCCAGGCCTGGATGCAGTACTCCAGATGGGGCTTCACAAGAGCTGAGTAGAGGGGGACAATTACCTCCCTCTCCCTGCTGGCCACCCTTTTTTTTTAATGCTGCCCCAGAACACAGTTGGCCTTCCAGGCTGCAAGCGCACACTGCTGGCTCATGTCCAGCTTCTTGTCTACCAGGACCCCCACGTCCTTTCCTAGTCCACAATCAGTGAGTTGTTCATATCCTCATTCTTCTGTAATCATCTGGGTTGCATTTTTATTCTAGCCTTATAGATAGTTCATTTTACACAAGATAACTACTTGATATTGCTGAATTTATCCTGTAAAACTTTCAGTGTCAGGAAAGTATCAGGTTCAAGACTTTTAAGTTTTTAATATGAGAAAGTTACCAAAAATTTCTTTTCTTAAACTTCCATCTTATGATTTAACTTTTTTGGCCACTAATAGGTGCTGTTATTATGTTGCAAAATCTTATGTGTATTGACAAAAGTAAAAAACATTATTTAATTTTAGTACAATTTGTTGATGAAGTGGCTCAGTGATTCGTTCTACAGACAGAAACATATCATCCACACATCCTGTGTAGTGTCACATATCCTAAACAGATTTCTTGTTGAGTTTTACAGTCTTACTAAAAAATTTTTAAAGGTTTATGTTTTAGTTGCTGTTTTAATGCAGTGGATGATTCACTTCGGCAAGCAGAAAGTGGTGTTGTAATAAATGGCTGTAATTGCCCTATTACTGGTTGGTAGAACAGTGGTGTGGTACTTTTCAATTTATCATTTGCTTCAGGCAGGCAAAATGAAGACCCTATTACTAGTAAAATAAAAATTTTGGAGTGCAAAAACCTGCCGTTTACTATGACAACCATTGACCAGCTCCCTGGATACACTTAGGTACACCTGACTAAAGCTTTCATTGGAAAATGGATTGCTTCAAGTAACACAGAAGGTCTAATATATAGTCTGCCTCATTTATTTTTTCAGTAATAGTGAAGTCAGTCATCCCAGCAAAGTGGAAACATTTTTCTCTCTACACAATGGGAGGAAAAAATTTAGTAGGCTCTACCAGTACTGTACTAAGTGCAATCAGTCAGATTCCGATTCCAGAGAGCAGAGCAGGGAAACCCTGTGGCTCAGCTTATAATAACTATCTTATTGTCTCATCGTCTTTTCTTTCCAAAAACTGTTGACTCTCTGAAGAGGAATATAAATCTATAACCTCAAAACTCAGGTAACTTAAAAATGGATGAAAACAAGTGTACCACAGAAAAAGCTTTATTCATTTATATTCTAGAAATCAAGTTACATACATTATAGTCATACGGATATTAAACATAGGTTGACTAGGAACATGCATTCTGTCTAATTTAAAATCAGTATTTTTAAAATAAATGTTTTAAGTTAATCTTTACAGTTCTTTTATCAATCATGATTGGCAGCATCTAGAAGACCTAACATTTGCACATTAATTGTAGTCAGTTTTCAAAACATTAACTTCTGTTAGTACAGTTCTCCTTTAAGTAAAAAAATAAATTAATTAAAAAAAAAAAAAAAGTAAGAAAAGTGGTATTCCACTCATCATGCCTTAATGATTTATTAGGATTGTATATAATTCATTTGTCTCAATTGTTTTTTTTATCTTATTTTATTTTATTTTATTTATTTTATCTTATCTTATTTTATTTTTTATTCCAAAAATGTTTTGGATTCTTTCCTTAGAACTGCAGCAATATGTAATGAAGGATTTGCAAGATGTGTGCCATTAGTGATAGAATTCTGCCCTCAGCTTAAGCTCTGATGATAACTCTCGTTTCTTCTTTGTGGGAGAAAAGAGGAAGGAATTACACACCACAGCTTACTGACATTATGATTGGAATTTTATAAACAATTCTCTTGGCAACACAAAAGCAGGAATAGATTCCAACTCACTCAATTTAACTGTGCTAATGATTTCATCAGAGTTGCTTTTGAAAAATGAAAACCAGTTCAGAATACAAACTCCAGGATGCAATTCTGTCCAATGTGAAGCCACAGTTACAAAGAGACCGTTCAATATATAAATGTGCTTTAAAACTGCACTAAAGGTCTTTAGCTCCTGTTGGGCCCTGGGACTAATTCCATCAAATCAGGGATTTTACTGTATATCTATTTCTGAATATGTTTTGTTGAAATTATGGCTGTATAGTTAAGCTTCTGTGAAGAGCTTGGAAATAAAAGGGCTATGTTGCAGCTGGTCCAACAGCTGTTGTATGTGCTTATCTCAAGTACTTATATTTTCAAGTATACATTTTCAACCATATTTTCTAATAGATCATTCCCTCACTAGTTTTAATATCTTATTAAGAGGTATTAAAATACATTAGCTCTTTCAAATCCATTAATATAATGCAATGTCTTTTTCAAAATATATGGAGAATACTTTAAATGTAAAATAAATGGTGATCTTACTCCAGATGTCCTTAGACACTCATTCTGTGACACTCAATAGTACAAGAAAAGTAAATGAAACAGATGGTTTCCACTGCTGAACTATAAACTGAGACTACTAGGTAACTTCCTAATTAATTCTGTTTTGTTGGCTTTCTGCTGCGGCTTTTCTTTTAAAAACCCTTCTGTCTCATTAGCAGTGAAAAATCTAAACTACACACTCTTATCTGCTCATCAAGAGAATTTAAGAAATGTGCATCATAACAGAAATAACTACAAGAAAAAGTGTATATGTGTATATAGATAGCTTGCTGTCTTTTCTCTCCAGTAAAGAAAATCAACAACATAGATTAAAGTTATATCTGTAAAGGTGAAAGATCACTTTTTTTTTCTAAGAAACATTATACTTCCAAATGTTTTCTTTTTAATATTGAAATTTTTGTGAACATTTTGAAAATATATGAAAGTCCATATACAGTATCACTCAGGAATTTAGTTTTCTGATTCATCACTTGATTTCTTTCTTTTTATTTTTAGTTGTATTCATAAAACGAATGTTGACTTAGAAATCAAACTGTTAAAGTAGTTAATGAACAGGGAATTAACTATCCTTTCATGCTGTTAGAAAATGTGTTTTCTGTATAGAAAACATGAGCTTCTATTTCAAACAAACTCTTGGTGGGAAAAATTGAGGTATTGCCAGGAGATGTCAACAAAAGGGATGAAGTTAGAGAAATCTGCAGGATAGATATTACCTAGAGATACTTTCATGAAACCAGATTCTTCATCGTGTTATAGGTTCAAAGAGCCACAAATTCTTTTCCTGGAGAAAGAACTGTAGCTATTTGTCCGTGCTGCCTTAACGCTACATTTTTTTCAGGCGCTGGGAGAACACATATGAGTGTCAAAGCTATGATTTCCTCTGGCCTGTTTTCTGATTCAGACATTCTGCGTATAAACTAGAGTAAAGATCATTTCAGACAAGCTTGCTTTATGATTTAATTGGTACTTAGACCATGGAGTTGAATAATTGTTTGGTATGTTATGATGTTTAAACAGAGATAAAATAAGCAAACAGAAAAGCCAGCAAATACAACAAAATGAAGAGAATTCAAAGGCATTTTTCTCATTAAAAAACAAAGGTAATTAAATGGAAGAGGAATATAGAGAAGGTAACTTGAGTGGAAGATAAAAAGAGAGAAATATTAAGTGAAAACAAGAAACAAGACATAAGTATCATATCCTGTAGCTGTATATTGATATTTCCTTTGTAGTTGGCTTTTTCCTTTCTTTTATACTTAAAATAATCTTGCTAGGTGGATGGTATTTCTGTATATGTCAGAAACTTTCTCTGATATTATCTGAGTATGAGATAGAAAGGACTGCACCAAGGCTATTACTTTCACAGTTGCATTGAGTGACTTAATTCTAGAGATACAAAAGAAAAATATTATGTGAATTATACCAGAATTTGGTAGAGTTTTGAAGGAAAGAAGCTAGATGGGCTTGTATTTATTAGCTTGTTTGTTTTCAGAAAAAAAATATATATATATATATATATATATAGGAAAATGTAGCGCAATGTTGTCTATGAAATCACTGATTTGTTTCTTATTTTCACTCTTGATATCTTGCAAACATAGGAATCCTTGAATAAGTATTTATATGATGTTTTAAACTGAATTAATATCAGTAAATATTCTGATAGATAAGTGTAAGCTGTCATGCATTCATTAAAAACAGTCCTCCTGTATAATCAACAATAGTTTCACTTCAAAGATATTACTGGAAATTTTGTAAAATTACAGAAAAGGGTAATGAAGAGTAATCCCTGATGTTTCTTGAAAGTTATGAAGACTAAATCATGTTAAATCATGTTAATTGAATGTTTTTGGATGTCTGGCCTGAGGACCTGTGACTATGATATTTATAAACTCTGCATGAGTGAGGAGTCAATCCTGACAATTTCTTAATCCCTGCAGTCCTGGTGCTGCATTATTCCCAACCTTCATTTTAAGTCTTTACGAGTTGTGCACAGCTGAATCTCCTGCTTATTCACATAAATTTTTTATTAAAATCTTGTAAGCCACAGAACCAATCAGCTACAAGGGAAATATATAACAAACGAAAAAACTTTTCAACGACCGTATACTCAAGTATGACTCTTAAATTGCCTAAATGCTCAGGCTTCATTACTAGTAATTGGCTTATTTCTGGTTAATGTTTGATGAAGTTTTGGTTCATGTTTGATGAAGTGCTCAAGGCTTAATTGTATTAAAAATAGATATTTTCTGTGTGTTCTATGAACTTACATGAATATAAAATAATAAATGCATGCATGCATACCCTCGAATGAAACTCTCAAAGTTTACTGAAATTACTAAAGATACATTCAGTATCTGTAAAGAATCCTTAATTAACTTTTGTGCTGTTCAATGTACGTCATTTTGTTTATGTTAAACCATATATAATAGGAAACAAATTTGCAATTTTCTATGGAAATGTAAAGGGACAATGACATATAAAAGAAATAAACACTTAGATGGCATTGATCTTTGACATTTAAGGATTAGGGAGATTGTCTGAAAAAAATATTGTTCTTTTTTTCAATATAGAAAAGAAAACTTTCGAAATAAAAACAGCTTATTATTATTAAAAATTAACCAACTAAATTTTGGTATGAATAGATTAATTCAAATATATTTATATTCACATACGGCTAAACAAAATTGCAAAGCATGACAACAACGACCTTTGTTCATATCCACTGCAATTTGAGATAAAATTGTGCATAGCTCAAAAACACTCTGTTAAGTATGGAATTGAGCTCCCAGTGTTAAAAGAGACACTTTAATTCATACACTGTGGTGGTTTAACGTTGATGGCCAGCTCAGCATCACCATGCCATTCTAACTCCCCTCCTCAGAAGGTCATGGGGAGCAAATGCTTATGTATAAAAAAGCTTATGTGTTGAGATAAGAACAGGGAGATGACCCCCCTGCTGTGGGAAAAACAGACTCATCATACAGAAATAAATTCAGTGTATTACCTATTAATAACAGAATAGAGCAGTGAGAACTAAAAGCAAACTGAAAATCTTGTACTGTCTTCCTACTATCCAGTCTCTTCTATGTCCTCCTCCCAAGAAGGGAGATGAGGAACTGAAATGGTGGTCAGTCCACAATGCTTAATCTCTGCCACTCCTTCATCCTCACTCTCTTCCCTTGCTCCAGAGTGTTGTTCCTTGTACAGGATGCCATCATTCTCAAACTGACAAAACAGTTCTTCAAGAACAGATTCCACGTGGAGTTCTTCAAGAACTGCTCCCGCGTGGGTTCTTACCATAAGTGTAATCATTCAGGAGTGGACTGCACCAGCATGGGATCCTACAGGATCCCTACCTCTGACCTCCTACCTCACTGTGGGCTCATCTCCTTAGGCTGCAGGAGAAATTTATTTTGACACCTGAAGCACCTCCTCTTCCTCCCCATTCTGTTCACTGACTTCAGGGTTGCTTCTCACTCAGCTGTCTCCCAGATGCAGCTGCACCATGTTTTTCCTTCTATATATATGCTCTCATAGCCGTGTAATATGGGTCACGCATTAGCTCAACTTTGACCTGCAAGTGTCCATTTTGCAGCATAGTCTGAAATTGACTCTAATCGAACATGAGACTGCTTCTAGGCTCTTCTCATAGAGGCCACTCTTCCAGTCTCCCACTATGAAAACTTTGCCATGTAAACCTAATACACGCTGTTAAAAACATGTTGATTTAGTAAGGATCCTATTTTAATTATATCCTGCTGTTTTTAAAGTAGACTCTTCCATTGTAAAGAGGTTTCTAATTCCACATCTGAATGAAAACAACATAATATGCCATATTATTTATTGGGCCTGTCACTAGTTTCTTGGCAATACAGATATTAACAAACAAGAGAACTTTTCACAAACAAGCCTTCTAGCCTTCTCAGCAGGACACTAATACTTAGAGATAAGATATCAAAAACTGTATATGTGCCTATGTAACATTTTTCTCCTACATACAGTGTGATTGTTTTGTTTTTTCATTACTGAAAAGACTGTTCAGCACATTTTTTGTGCTTGCTTTATAGCATCAAATTATCATAATGGTGAATTCTTATCATCTGAAAAATAGATTAAAATTACCTCCATCCACTAATATTTCTACATTATTTTCTTTAGAAAAAAAAGGTGGAATTTTATTATGGAAAAGTATTTTATAGAGACAGTCACTAACACAACTAACACACACATTTATTGAATGAAATCATTAAATAATACCATTTTAATAGTAAAATTATTGAAATAATTAATCATTTCTAATTCTGACTTCACAAGTGACAACTCCAAAATTTATTCAGTTTGTGATTTCATGTGCTGAAAGCATTTTTTTTTAATGCTTTTGGAAACAGTGTAGTCTATTTCATTATTTAGGGCAGCATATCTTATTCCACTAAATTACTTTACAAACATACCATGTTTGTTATTACTAGATTCGCAGGGCATAGTTACACAGAGCATACACATGCTTGTACTACTTGATTTGCAGAATAAATACTGGGATGTGTGCAGGTGAGTGCACATTTCCATGTATGTTCTTGCAGCACATAGGACATAATGATAATCTATGACATGAATGAGTCAGTAAAAACTGTTGGCTTGAGCAGCACAAAGCCTTGTTAGGGAAAAAAATAAAATAAAATTCTAATCAGCTGTCATCAGTTAGCTTATGAACTATACAACCCATGAAAAAGATAAGAAGTTGTAGTGTATTGTTTAACTTTCAGATGGCTTAGTAATGAGAGCAAGTTTTTGGTTCACAAGGTTTTCTGTAAACTACTAATGGATAAGTAACATCACCACTTTTTTTTTAGAAAGTGATCATTAGCTGCAATTTCTGAAATTTATGTGTTTTGAGGCATCCATTTTCAGCACTATTAATACATAGGTTCCTCTCAGTCTACTGATCACCAATTCCCTTGTCGACAGATGTCCTCTATTGCAATTGTGTTTTTGAATTGGTAGATTTCACTAGCATTGTTATTACAACCATGGAATGATATGAATAATATTAAGATGCTATGGAACAATTTTCTTATGTTGTTTAATGACAATATTGTCATTTTGTGCCAAATTACTGTTAAGGGATATTTTAAATCACTTCAATAAATTTTAAAATGGTTTTCAGATATCACTTAATGTTTTCCAGTTGACATAACAAATGAACCATTTCAGATTTCATTTAAAGCTCTTTAGAATATGTCACCAGACTATTTAGGACTAGTTTCAAAATGAGACAAATTGCAGTACATCGTTCTGAGACACCCCAGCACAATTTCTACAATTATAAAGTATCGTAGACTGCATAACAACTCATGTTTTTGTACTGTAGCAGAAGCAACAGAAATAAAATTCTGTCACAGTGAAACATTCCCTTTTCCGTCTTACCACTTTGCTTAACTGTTTCTCATATTGACACATTATGATTTCATAATAAGGAGTAGAGTTGGGTTTTAAATTAATTTGTCAGAAATTTGGATTGAATTATGCAATATAAGAGTTCTCATGGAAGAGCTGACCACATTATTGTTGCCTACACAACAGTGTTGGCAGTCTTCACACAAGAGAGTTATGAGAGAGACAAGGGATAGAAAATACTTCTCTAAATTATGCGAGTGTAAACTCCATTATAAAACATTTATAGTCATTGAATATAATATAAAGATCACTCCAACTTATATTGATCCCTCTGAACATCATAAGCAATACAAACCAAGAACTTTTTATATCATCATAAATATTTTTTAAACTAGATAATATTATATAACAGTTTTCCATTCAATTCCAGAGTGTGGTGGGCCACTGGAAAATGTTGACCAGAAAAACTGTGGCTGATCCATTTCTGGAAGTGTTCAAGGCCAGGTTGGATGAGGACATTGGCATCTCTATCTGTTGCAGAGGGATTGGAACTATATAATTTTTAAGGCTCCTTTCAACCCAAGCCATTCTACATTTCTGTGATACTACAGTTCTGTGGTTTCTGTGACTATCCAAGGCAAAGTATGCACAGATTTAATGCAAAGATGCACTGAAAACATCATGATGTGAAATCTTACTATTTATGTCTAAAAAAACCCACAATATATAAAGAAATTATAATAAACATCTTTCCTAAGATTACCCTTCAAATTATGATACATGATTCACTAATAATATCCACTTTAGAATATATATGTATATTTTCTATACCTATTTTTATATTCTCACCTTCCCACAATTAAATGTTTGTTGATGACAATATAAGTATAGAATAAATTTTTAAAATTTATTCTTGACAATTTTGTGGCTACACCAGGAAGTAAATCAGATTTCTTCCAGACTATGATGAATCTCTTCAGATGACAGACAATCATACTAAAAGGCATTAACAGAGAATTAGCATTAGAAGGTAGACAATACAAATAAATGCGTATACACATGTATCCATTTTCTGAATAGAGAAAATAGAGAGGAAAGTAATAATAGAATCTACATTCAGTTCTGAAATAGTTGCAGAACTGAAATGGCAGGCACAATACCATGTATGCTAGACAAGCTTTCTTGCACAGATAAAGTGTATTTCATTTTTTATCTGTAAACCTTCTCTTTTCCAGTCTCAAGACTCTCATGAGCTCAGATTATCAGTCATGCAGAAATATATTCTAGTTCTGTGATATAGACTAATGTTCACTGATTAAATTAGGAAACAAACTTACTGCATATATGAACTAGTAGAAATGTCAAGAAAAATTGCTAGTGGAGAAAGGTTGGAGCACAAAACTGCCACGACATCTAGTATTTTAATTTTAATTTACGTGTTTTTTGTTTTTAAATTCACTTTTTCTTCTGCTTCATTCTGCCAGCAAAAGCAAGGAAGTCATATCTGACAGTGTTTTTGATGAGAAATTGTGGAGGTAAGAAAGAGCACAGAAAAAGAACAATACATACCTTTTATGTTCTATGCCTGAGAGAGCCACCCTTGCTCTAAGAGAGAAAAGAGATCTTTCAGTTTCCTTTAGGTTATCATATACTTGCTAGCCTTTATGAATGGAACATTTTCTTACGCATTTGTGACTTTTGAAAAGAGTAATATACACTGAATTCAACTTCCATCAGAAGTGTTTCATTAAACCAGAGGAAGAGTAGTATGTTTACTTTCTACATTATGCATTATGTTCTTTCCTTCAGAAGTCACTTTATTGTGAAAAATTGCTGCAACAGAAGGGCAGTCTTTGGACCAAAAGCTGCTTTAAAATATCTTCTGGTAGCATAAATGAATGGGAGTGGGGAAGGTGTAAACAAAGGCCTTGCACTGAAATATCCACCAAATTTTTTAAGTGTTGTAGTAAAAGCTTTTTTGGCAAAAATATCTGTGATATCAGGTTAATTTCAATAAGTAAAGAATTCAACATAGACTGTACGCACATATTTCACTTCAGCCCATTAAACATACTTGATTCTAGAATTTGCTGAATATAATAAATATATAAATTGTCTCTGTAATCCCTTCTCTAGTCATTTTTTTCCATCTAGTCTTTGTAGTGATCTTTTCTGTGGTTTCCCTCAAGTAATTTTTAATTTTAAAAATAATAATAATGTCACCAGATTACTACTTTAAAGTAGTCACAGTTTGTCATCATTTTCTTCTTTCCTTGTGGGAAATGGGGACATTTACAAGAATTCCATACTTAAGTGAATTTGCAGATTATTCGTTTCATTCCATCGATCACAAAGACAACAGTGACAATAGACTGAAATAGTCTGATTAGTCAGTTCTTGGAAGGAACAGAAAATAAAGGTTTTGTTCTATGATTAGCTCTGCTTATTACGTTAAATTATTTTGATGCAGTAGTAAAGAGACAATGGTGGAATTTGCAGACAATACCAGTCTGTAATGAGGGATGAAGGTGGATCAAGAAAGAAAATTGGCACAAATGACAGACTAGAAATACATATTAAAAAGCCACAAAATAAAATCAGGTTTTTAGAAAGTGAACAATTTAAAGATTCCTATATTTTATAGAAAATATCAGGAAATCATTTATGCTGGGAGAAAACATGGATCATCTAGCAAAAAACTATTTTGAAAAGCATGTTAAACTTAATTATCCAGAATAAAATTTCTAAGATTATTACTGAAGGAGAAATTTACCTCTTTGACAAAACGTATCAAGGTTTTACCTCATCTGTGTTCTTCATGTCCAGTTACAAAAGGGATATTCTTTAAAATACTGTCATCTGGTTTTGTGGAATTTTCATAAGCATAAGAGTATGAAAGACTTAAAATGAAATGTAAAGTTTTTGCTGACTAGCCTAGCTCAGAAAACTTTGCACAATGTATAGAAAAGTATTGTGTTAGAAGTTAAATCTCTGTTGGTGTAGTAATATCTGTTCAATGTGTGTATATAGAAAAAGGTAAAATTTTAAATAATTTGAAGTAATAAGTCACTAATGAACATATGTGCCTGGCACAATATTATCCTCAAAACATTGGTATCTTTAGTAGATGGAAAATATTTTGGCATCTTGTGCGTAATTATCCAACTGTAGCTATTATAATAAAAAGAGCTACGTTTCCATATTCTTTCTCATTACAGTGTTGCTTTAATCAAATGTTAAATCTGAAAGGCAAAGCATTTGCAATAGTGGTGCCATTGTCTCTTTCTGCAACATGAGCACTGACTTCTTGCCACAGTCAATTACTTAACATACAACACTAGATGAAGTAGTGAAAGCTGAAAATATGCCTCCAGGCATCAAAACACCAGGGGATTAATACTAATGTTTCATTTACATGCAAGAAAGGAAACTTTATGTTGCTCAACTTCACAAAGAAAGGGAAAAGGAGTGAGAAAAAAAATCTATTTTCTTTACACACATTTAAAAAAGAAAGAAAATATTTTTTTCAGGCCTGAAATATTACCCACAACAACTGACATTCATGAAATAAACTACTCCTACATCAAACTCAGTACTCAGGTTACATACTAGGTGCCATATTGTGTATTGCCATCAAAATAAAAACAAATAAAAACAGCTACTATATTCTTCCTACTTGAGTAGTACTTTATCCCTTGTTTCTATTTCCAGGCTTTGTAAAACACTATAATGCCACCAGTCAAATATATACCTTTTAATACCTCATGAAACAGAGGATATGTGAACAAGTCAAGATCCAGGCTGCATTTTAGAGAATTTTAAACATGTTTAAAGACACAAAAGCTCTTTTATTCCATTTCTATAAAAGCTCTTCACTAGCTTATTCCTTAAGAGACTGGAAAGCAGACTGGCGTGCTTTTTCTAGCTAATACTCTTAATTCTAGAAATCATTTTTTCTGATGTGACACTGAATACAGTTTCTAATACAACATTACAGTAATTCTGAGTACACAATTAAGTCTCTAGAATGAAAAGATGTATAGCTCATCAGATTTTCCTGCCTTGGTAAGGCTTGGGTTTACTACATCAAAAGACTACAGATTGCACAAATGGTGTCCACTATAATCACTAAGTTTATTTCTTCATATCCCAGGTAAAGCAAAATATAGATATTAGTCACAGGGAATAGACGTGATGACCTGGACAAGGGGACTGAGTGCACTCTCAGTAAGTTTGCAGATGACAACAACTGAGGAAGAAATGTCCATCTTCCAAGGGCCAGTGCAGTTTCAGGCTGGAAACCAGGAAAAAAATTCTCCAGAGAAAGAGTGATAATGAATTGGAACAGACTGCCCAGGGAAGTGTTGGAGTCATTGTCCCTGGAATTTTTAAAGAAAAATGTTACATGTGGCACTGTCAAATGTGGTTTAGTGGGTATGCTAGTGATAGGTTGAAGGTTGGACTAGATGATCTTATTGGTCTTTTCTAGTAATAATGATTCCTTGAGTTTATGTTCATTGTATCTAACCAATGTAGTTCTATCTCACATAACTTTTAATGGTATCTTGCCTAAAATGGATGCTTTCAAACATTTTGTGAAGTTTTTAATTCCTATTTATTTTCTTATGCTACTCTCCTTAAAAAAGCTCGAAGAGAAGTATCCACCACATCATTCAGGCCTACCAATTTTATCTTTTTCTATTTAGCAACAGAATTATTTCTCTGCCATCTTGAGTGTTCTCAAATTGATAATGCTGTTTCATTTGACAGCAATGATAACTTAAATTTCCTGGTACACAGAAAGGCTTATTATCAAAAATCGTCTCTGATCAACAGTTTGACATATAGGTTACACAAACCAAATGAGGTCTCTTATCTATTTATTAACTGCTTCTAAGGAAAAAAAAAAAAAAAAAGATGAAGATCAGTCTCAGCACTGACCCCTGAGGGACACCACTCATCACTGATCTCAGCCCAGACATTGAGCCATTGACCACCTCTCTCTGGATTCAATCCCACAGTCCATTGAACAGTTCACACATCAAATCCATATCTTTCCAACATGGAAAGAAGAATGTCAAAGACCTTACTGAAATCCAGGTAGATGGCTCTTCCCTTGTCCACTGATGCAGTTACACCGTCATAGAAGGCCACTAAGTTGATTTAGCAGGATTTGCCATTGGTGAAGCCATGCTGATTCTCCCATATCACCTCCCTGTCTTCCATGTGCCTTAGCATAGATTCCAGGAGGATTTGCTCCATGACCTTTCCCAGCACAGAGGTCAATGGTTCCAAGGGTCATTCTTTTTACCTCTCTTAAAAATGAGCGTTTTGTTGCCTTTTTTCCAGTCACCCAAGACCTCACCTGATTGCCACAACTTTTCAAATATCATTGAAAATGGCTTAGTGACTTCATCAGCTAGCTCCTTCAGGCCTCTGGGATGCATCTAATTGGGATCCTGTCAACAGTTTATGGGCTGGTTCAGCCCAGATCCGTGCCTAGTGGTGCGGAGGGATTTCGCAAAATCTGCTCCTCTGGAAAAGGAAACAGGGGAACCCAAAATAATTAAAAACAGTGGCACCATCTGAGGAGAAACAAACTAATTTAATAAATATGGTATCAGAATGCAAGATAACACACTATAATACAATATATTTAGAATTGAAGCTAATAAATCAAATACAATGAGAGAGAGAGAGATTGTCCAAAGGCTGGATAGGCCTCACCATAACACTGAGGTGAGATGCACAGTCCGGTCGAGCAGCAGGGAGTGAGACTGACAAAGAAGACAGGGTCAGATGACCTAACAAGGCCTTATATCTGTTCACCCTAAGCAGAATGATAACAACACAGTGAACAGGCTTCTGGGGAACGTAGTTCTTCTTCTCTTCGGGGACTGGTACCCAGAACACTTTAACTCCCAGTGCACTACATGATGTTATGATATGGAATACTGATAATCAAAAATCATAAAACCATGACAGATCCATAGACTTGTGTTTGTTCAGGTTCCTCAGATGATCACAAACGTGATCTTTGCTTACAGAGGGAAGGATGTTGCTTCCCCAGTCCCCTTATACAAAACCAAGCATTCAAGGGCTGTGTGATGAGCAGTTATCAGAGAAGACCAAGGCAAAAAAGTTGTTGAGTACCTCACCCTTCTCCTTGTCTGTTGTTACCAGTTTGCCTGTGTCACTCACTAGGGGGAGTATACCTTCCTGGACTTTCCTTTTCTGGTTGAGGTACCTGTAGAAGCCTATCTTCATGTCACCCCTCGCCAAGTTTAGTTCAAGCTGGGCCTTGGCTTTCCCGACCTCACCCCTACACAGCTGTTATGGTTTTATGATTTTTGATTATTGGTATTCTACATCATAACATCATGTAGTGCACTGGAAGTTAAAGAGTTATGCTCCAGTTCCAGGCACCTGTCCAGAAGAGAAGAAGAACTACATACCCCAGGGGGCTTTGCGTTCAGAGAGGAGATATAACCCCTGGCAAGGTCACCTGATGTCCCTCTATTCGATCGTCAGCCTCTCCTCGCTGCTGCTCGTCCCAACTGCACACATCGCCTCAGCACTAGCGTAAGGCCTACAGCTTTCAGATACTCCCTCTCATTATATTTGATTTATTAGTTTCAGTTTTAATTATATTGTATTATAATGTTATCTTGCATTCTGATACCATATTTAGTAAATTAGTTTGTTTCTCCTCAGATCATTGCCGCTGTTTTTAATTATTTGGGGTCCCCTGTTTCCCTTTTCCAGAGGCACGGATCTGCGGATCCTTCTGCCCCGCTAGTCACATAATCAGGCCGAACCAGCCCGTAAACCCGCTGACAACAGCCTAGCAGCTTCCCACAGTACCTGTCCCTGTTTCCATTGCCTATGCATTTTTTTCCTTAAAGATCTGCTGGCTCTGCTCCACACACTTGCCCATTAGGACAGTTTACCAGGATGTATTGTTGACTAATGACTTGAAGAGCTGGAAGCTAGTTTTCCTAAAATTTAGCTCCCTAATTTTACTCTTTGCCTGTCTCACTGTCTCGTATCCCTCCAGAGCGTGAACTCAACCATAGCATGATCACTACAGCCCAGGCAGCCTCCAATCCTGATGTCACCAATTAGTTCATTTGCATTGGTGAGCAACAGGTCCAGTATTGCATCCCTCCTGGTGAGGCTGTCTATTACCTGACTCACAAAATTATTCCCAATGCATTCCAGGTGCCTCCTGGGGTACCTGCATCTCACCATGCTACTTTTCCAGCAGATGTCTGGGTGGTTGAAGACTCCCAGCAGGATGAGCACTTGCAATCACAACTCCTCTTGTACCTGCTGGTAGAAAGCCTCATCGACAGGCCCTGCTTGATCAGGTGGCCTGTAGTAGACACCAATCACAAGGCTCCCTTTGCTACCTCAGTTGCTGTCATCCATAGACTTTCAACTTGCTCATGACTATTCTTAAGGAACAGCTCTTCGCATTTTATTCCTTTCCTGATGTAGATAGCAATGTCTCCTCCCTTCCTTTCTCACTTGTCCTTTCTGAAAAAGCTTACAGCCATTGATAGCCACACTACAGTCATGGGAACCATCCCATCAGGATTTGGTGACAGCAACTATATCATGGTTTTCTAGTTGCATGGTGGCTTCCAGAACCAAGCTGTGTGCATTGGTGAAGAGGTACTTCATCTAGGCAGATATTCTTGTCTCTTAGAGGATAGATCCCTAATTCCTTTTAAGTATCTCCCTTGATTTTTCACATTGCCTTCTCCTATTGCCCCAGCAGCCACTGTCTCATCATTATAGGATTTCGTATGTATTGCAGTGTTGCCAACCCCTCTCCAACCAGCAGATCAAGGCTCCAGCTAGCACCTGTTTCTCTAATACAGCTATTTAGCGTCATTCACCACTACTCTCTGGGCCTGGCCATCCAGTCATCTTTTTACACAGTGAAGAGTATACTGGTCCAAGCCATGGGCTGCCAGCTTCTCCAGAAGAATACTGTGGGAGACAAAGGCTTTAATAAACTCCAAGTAGACTACATCTACAGCCTTTCACTTATCTAATAGGCAGATCACCCAGTCATAGAAGGGGGTCAAGTTGGTCAAACATGACCTGCCTTTCATGAACCTGTGTTGGCCAGGCCTGATCGCCTGGAATGAGGAATCTCCATTCACAATTGTCCTCCCATTTCTTCAGCAGGATATAAGGTCTTTTCATCATTTTTTCTTTTTCTTCCTGAGAAAAGCTAAGCTGGTCTTCTTACCCACTGGCTCTTCTTTTGGCATACAGGGACAGCCTCCACTTGTGCCTTCAAGGCCGTTCAGAGTTCCTGGCCTCCTTTGCCCTTTATAACTACTGCCCAAAGGACATCATCCACCAGATCCCTAGCAGGCCAAAATTAAGCCTCCAAAGTCCACAGTACAAGTTCTGCTGACCACTTTCCTTGCTTTGCTGGAGATCAAGAACACTATCACCTTGTGATCATTATGCTTTAGATGGCCAGCAACCATCACATCTCCTTTGAGAACGTCACTGTTAATAAACAACAGTTCACACATTCCAGGGATCTCCTAGTATGTGTCTCCTCAGCTGTTTTTTACTTACAGTGGACATCTAGGAAGTTGAAATCTCCCATGAGAACAGGCACTAGCAATCACAATGCTTCTCCTTGCTGCTTGTAGAAATTCTATTCCTGCTTCCTACTGTTCCTGCTTCTTCATCCTGTTTGGATGGTGTATAATATGTTCCAACCAATGTATCTCTTGCATTTGCCTCTCCGCTGACTCTTATCCAGATACATTTAACTTGATTCAGCACCATAGCTAAGCTATTGTTACTTACATGTAAACTATTCCTTATGTTTGATCTCCACTATAATCAAAGTAAGGTATAACAGATGGGAATTTTAGTTGAAAGAAGCCAACCAACCAAAAAACAAACAAAAAAGTTTCCCTCCATTTTTTTTTTTCCTTTTTAATTCTTATTCTTACCACTGAATACACTGTAATAACAGGAAGCATGTCTGGGAAACAATTCTTAACTTTCCTTAGTTTTGAAAGTTGAAATTCTACCGCCATTTCCTCACCATGATGTAAAAATATATGCTGAGTTATAAGTAACATTATGTAATTACTCTGAGGTTAATATTTGCTATGTATACATAAATATGAAGGAAATATTTTCACCATGTCCAACTAAATCCACCAATAAGTAGAACTGTTTCAAAGTACTGAAAAAAAGTTAATACAGACATGACATAATACTGTTGATATTTGTGTGTTTTGTTTGTTTGTTTGTTGATGTGTTTTTCTCTCATCTAGATTATAGACTCCTAAAATCCATATTATTAGCCAAATGATAGACCTTGTTTACTTACACACAAAAAGATTTTTTTCCTTTTCTCGTCATTAAAATAATTTTATCACTGTTTTTCTTGCAGTTCTGTTCCTACACATAGTCAAATCCTATTTTATCAGTCTATGTATGTTATAATGAATGCTAGCAGAAAAGATAAAGCACTGTGCTAAATTAATAACTGAGTGTATCTTATCATAGTTATGTTTCCTATGTATCTGTCACAGAATTATCTCTAGGTCTATCGGTGTCTGTGACAGGGGTACAGCAGGCCCACAGGTCCACCAGCCTGAAAAAGAGGTGGGGAGACCCACAGACCCATGCCCTGGGAAAGGGGAAAAGGGAAATGGGGGAAGGGTAGGGAGATGGGGGATGGGCCTACAAACAGAACAGCAGCAACAATCTGAGGAGGAAAGTTAATTTACTAAATTTGATATCAGAATGCAAGATAGCACAATATAATACAATATAATTGGAATTGAGTCTAATTAACCAAATAAAATGAGAGAGAGAGTGTCCAAAACCAAAGGCCTTACTCTAAAGCTGAAGCCGAGACAGTCATGCACTGCTGATACAAGCAGGAAAAAAAATAAAAGAGCAGTCTTGTGACTTACGAGCAGTTTTATCTTTCCCTCTGAACGCAAAGTCCTCTGGGGTATGAAGTTCTTCTCTTCTGAGAACCAGGTATCCAAAAAATAGGCAGTCCATGGAACTGGAACATTAAATCTTTAACTCCCAGTGCTTTATGCGATGTTATGATGTGGAATACCAATAACAAAAATCATAAAACCATAACAGTATCTTAACAAATGAACAAATCATGAACAATCCAACAAATGAGCAAATATAAGCAAACTGGGAGAAATCACTGACAGTGATTGCTAAACACATGGTAATAGTTTTCACACAGTTGCTCAGATGAAGGTAATGCAAGTATCTTGGCTCAAATTTGGAGCTGTTACACAATTTCATTACGTGCAATATAGGGCTATGCCAATGTCTTTGCAGAAGTCCAGGCAGATGACATCAATTTCTCTTCCTTTGTCTACTGATGCTATCACCACATCATAGAAGGCCTTCAGATTGATCAGGCATGATCTGCCCTTGGTGAAGTCATGCTGGCTGTCACAGATAATCTCCTTATCTGGCATGTACCTTAACATTGCTTCCAGGACCATCTGTTCCATGATCTTTCCAGGCACAGACACGAGACTCACCACCATGTCATTTCCCAGATCTTTCTTTCTACCTTTCATAAGCATGGAAGTGAAAAAAAAAAGAGAGAAATCAACTTTCTACACAGGCAGATAGTGATAGGACAATTAATGTTTCCTGTGTTAGTAAGTAAGTTACTTACTTACTCAAGTAACAAGTAATAAATATCTGAAGAAGTAAAATAGAAAGTGACAGCTTACTTCAAAAGTCAAATGTACGTAGGTTGCTCCAAAAGTAATGCCTCCTGTTTATTTCCCTTGAAACTACAACAGATACAAAGAGCACAATAAATAGAGCAAATCCTCAACTATGAAACACTACTTTTCAACACAGTCACCACCATTGGCTATGTATTTTTGCCAGTGATGAACCAGAGCCTGCATACCACACTTGTAAAACTTTGCACAAGTTGAGGTGACCCAGTGCCACAGTTGCCACTGCTGAAACACACCATCCATTACCTCACTGTGCTCACATCCACTATTTGGTCTCCAGAAATGTTCAGCAAGTGTCAGTGAATGTCATTGGGTGCCTTTTTTTTCTGTATGGAGGAATTCAGTTCTACACCTTTGCTTCATACACACTTTCATGTTGGATGTCATTTTGTCAGACTACCCCTCTGCTGTCATCCATCGCATAGCAACAAAATGTAATGGAGTATTGGTGGGAAGGTTCACGCTCTACTGCCACACACCAATATCTTTCTCTGATGTTAACATTATAAAATAGGAGTCATTACTTTCAGAGCATACTTCATGAAGTAGGAGGCTTAATTTTCAGAGCAACTCTCATATATCTTCAATAGAATTTGATTTTGAATAAAAAAAACCTAATGTTTCTAAGTGAATTTCCAAAACGTTCTTCCACTGATCTCCTAGTTCATCGTCTGAAATTGTTATCTGAGGTGTGAGTTAGCTGTGACATAACATTCAAAAATCTGAAGATTTTAGTGTTCTATTACTTTTTATCTATAGTGGAAGAATCTTAATAGCATGAGTCTACTGCCTTTAAATTTTCTGAAGTTCAGTTAGGACGAAAATGTTCCACACATTGCAAGATTTTTTTTCATTATAAATATTTATTTTACATCTATGGAATTTATGATTGCTTTCTGTACAACTTAGACTACTATCCTACAAATCTTAGCTATTGGTTATAGCCTATCTCAACGTAAGTTTTGCTGATTTCAACATGGAGCCTTATAATTTTAAATGCTTGCAAAATTGAGCCTTTACTTTATATAAATATATATATTTGCATCTTTAATTTTGAAAATGTGTTTCAGAAATTCTTATTAGGTAATAGCATCAACCCATGTAAGGTACAGTAATAGTTGAACCCTTTGAAGTTAACAAATACAAGAAAAATGTCACAAATTTCCTGGATTAGCCACACGGTACTATTATAGGGAAACTAGACATCTAAATAGTACCTGCAGATAGTCTGAAGAAGCTGTGTAAGAATAACATGTTACCAAAAGAAAAGAAACTCATAAAGAAAGGACAGTATAGATAGTGTTCTAGCAAGTACATCACCAGTGGTCATACAAAGAAAGATCTATGGTATTTATGTACTCTGCACAATAATACCAATATTGTCTTTGTTGAAACATAGCCACTAGGAACCTAAATTTCAAGAAACAAGCAGAGCAGGGTAGAAGATGGGGCTTGACAGAAAACAAGATGAAGGATTTAAACTGTAGGCTCATAATCTGCTACAACAATTTTCCTTATTCCTTACTTCATTCTACTAAAGACGAAGTAACATTCTTATGAAATTTTCCTATATCATATCAGGTATATATATTATTTCAAAGCAAGAAGAAAACGTCACATTAAATTTTATCTCTTTTATTTTCCAAATTCTATTGTGGGATATTAAATAAATACTCTTATTTATTAAAAAAAGGTGGAGACAAAAAAGAGTGGAAAAGCTAAAACTAAAACATTCATTGCAGAACTACCACAATTTTTAATTCCAAAATTTAGGATCATGAAAACATTGAGAGAAGGGCATAGGACTCCTTGGCAGCAGTGTCAGATTATTACCTCAAAGTCCAGTTTGCTTGCCAGTATCAGAAGAGTTAAAGCATGACACTTCCTAAATCTGGCACTTGTGTATTTGTATACGTAACAACGGATTACATTATTCTTTTCTGAATCTTTTTTGTTATGTGAAATACCTTGGTTCATCAAATTATAGCAAAATATTGTTATTCCCATACAAGAACATGAAAAGCCACACTCTTAATTTGGTTTAAATTAAACGTCAACATGCTGTCAGCTATGTCAAGTTTGGGTTTGGAGGTAAATAGGAGAGTTCAATACTAAGAAAAGTATTCTCCTGTAGGTTTGTTCTGACTCAGAGTGTTTTGTAAATGTTACTAAGCCTCTTCCCTTGTGTAAGCATATTTATTGCACATGTGTAGGTCTTTATCTCTTTAGTAAGTAAATCTCATGTGCTGGAGATATAGAAAATGCAAAAGACCATCTGGGCATCATTGACCCACTCTTCTTAAATCTGGCAGTTACACAGCATACAATTTATTTATTTCAGTGTATAAATTCCCCTAGTCTGATATCTTAGAAAACATATTCAAGGGAGCTCTGATTTTTTTTTTTTTTTTTAACTACATCTGTAAAGAATTTGAATTATAATTGTAAACGTGAATGAGCTGGTTTGTTTGTATGTATGTTTTGTTTTCCCAAGTATGAGCTTTTCACCTTTATGTTTGCAAAACATAAAGGTATTTGATATTGCCATCTTGAGACTTGAAGTAGCTGAAAAATGAGTACTCAATATCTTGTCTAGTTATTCTGGAAGAAAATGTAGCTAAGTTAGTATTGGATGACTGTGTCTGGACTTAGCTTAAATGCAAACCAACTTCTCTATTTGTTGGAGGACCAGAGAGAAGTAGAAAGATAATTTTAATGTATTCATATCTCTCTTATTATTTCATCAGTCAGATACCTTACCTCCCTTGGTTGGAAGTATACTTAAGTCAAAATTACTGATACCATTTTCCTATTCAACACCAGATAGAGTTGTTACACAGTTAAATATATGAATCTAGGGAGGATTTCATATTGATGTAATTCACAATAAAACTCTTCTTATTCAAGACTTATCCATGTCTTTTTGCAGAGTAAGTCGAAGTAAATTCTCAAAATATTGTAGTAATAGCTTTACAATAGAAGATAGAATAAAATCATAATGGGAATTTCTTGTCTCATCATGGGACAAGAAGCATATACTAAACCATCAGTACTGATGTCTTCACAGTAATTTATGCAAAAAAAAAAAAAAAAAAACCACCTGGTTTATTGTCTGAAAGGAGCAATGAATTAAGACTAAGATTTTCTGGTAATAGGACCCACTTACAATAATTAATTTCTTAACATCAAAAATATGATAAGAAATATTTAACACAATGGTAGTGAGCAAAAATTGATATGGATACATTAGCTCTGAAAAGCATAAACTTCACGTTCCTAAGCTGGCTTGAAAAGTTAAACCAATAATCCACTAAATGCTTTCTGTGTATCTGTTTCCTCTACATATTTAATCCTCTCTTCCTGATCATTATGCAAAATGTCTTGTGTCATGGGAAATTCAGATTTCGCCTGCTGATATTTTTTTATGATGTTGTGAGAGCCAGAAAAGACCATAACTGTAACTGACAGATAAAATGCAAACTAAAAGATCATGAGAGTGTTTTCACTTTGTTACCTAGAAGTTGGCCTCAGATAGGATTCTAAGTGAAGAAAAGTAGTATGAAAATAGCAAGAGGAAGTTTTAAGTGATTAAAGAAAAGGCTTTCTTCCACTGAAGTTTTCTTACTAGAATCCCCCATTGCTTTTACAGTAAGGAAACTTTAATATGTTACTTTTTTATTTTCATTAGGAGAGCATAAGGAGATTAATACTCCTTGAGTATAGGTTTCATAGCAGTAGTACTTCAGCTGACTTTCCATTCTTACTTGACAGTGAAACTCACAAAATACTTCCTTTTGAACATTAGAAAAAAAATACTTTCCACGATAATTCCAACAGGATTGTGTCGGAATTTTAAGTTCTGATAATGTCATGTTTTTTTTCATTTAATCATGGCTGTGTTTTTTGTAGCTTATGAGAGGTCCTGGGTTCTGACTCTCCCTTATGTTGCACATAGTACAGTTGCAGACATCCTGTGCAAGAGTGGTAGAATACCAGTTTTCACAGTTATGGTTCTTGGAAGCATTTTGACTGCTTGGCAGGAAAGCCTTTCAGCAACATGACTAATAATAAATAGCAGAATCAGAGGTTACTGATACACAGGCTTAAAAACAGAACAAAACAAAACAAAAAAACTGATATCCTAACTTACCAGAATATGTGAATACGATTAAATAGCATTAGACAGAGACATAAAACACATTTTGTACTTCACTTCAGGATTGTTTTTGTTTCTTTGCTTTTTCTTTCACCATGAAAAATTTTTCCAGGGTTCTTTTGTATTTTAGTAAATTCTGGATAAATTAGGTTTTACTGAGTCCTGTTCAGAGGTCAGAAATACAAGAAAAGAAAATATATATGAAGCCTGTCTCCCATTCTAGCCACAGGAATATCTGAAAAGACTAAACAGAAAACAGTGTTTTTAATGAAAGATAACATCTAACTGAAGGCATGACTGCAAGAGGAGAGAGATGTTTAGCTTGTCTATGTACATCTTGAAAACAGATAAGTTTACAGGATGTGATTCCATACTGAACACAGAATTCAGAAGTTTGGAATAGATTCTGATGGGATGGAATTACTGAGCTGCCAGCCTCACCTCTCTCCACAGGAAGATCATAGAACTATATGGAACTTCCTCCTGGAAGATATATTAAGGCACTTTGTAGACAGGGAGGTGATTCAAGACAACCAGCATGTCTTCATCAGGGGCAAGTCCTGCCTTACCAACTCAATGGCCTTCTATGGTGGCGCAACTGCATCAGTGAACAAAGGAAGAGTCACTGATGTGAGCTATCTTGACTTCAGTAAGGCTTTTGACGCAGTCCTCCACAACATCTTCCTCTCCAGTCTGGAAAGATACAGATTTGATGGATGCACAGTTCAGTGAACAAGGAATTGATTGTGAAATCCATCCAGAGAGTGATGGTCAACCGTTCAGTGTCCAAATGGAGATCAGTAATGAAAGGTGTCTCTCAGGGGTCAGTATTGAGACCAATATTCTTAAACATCTTCATCGGTGACATTGATTGTGGGGTCAAGTGCACCCTTAGCAAGTTTGCAGATGACACCAAGCTGTGGTCAAGACAGTCTTGATCCAGGATGAGGTCCAGGTGAATCTCATGAACTTTGACAGATCCAAGTGGAAGGTCTTGCAACAGGGTCACAGCAACCCCCACAATCAATACAAGCTGGAAAATGAATGGGTAAGGTACAATCCTGCCAAAAAGAGTATTGGTGGATGGCAAGCTGGACATGATCCAGTGATGTGCCCCTGCAGCCAAAAAAGCCACTGATATCCCAGGCTGCTTCAAAAGAGGTCTGGCCATCAGGTCAAGGGAAATGATCCTGCCCCTCTACTCCGGGCTGGTGATAATTCACCTAAAATAATGCATCTTGATGTGGAGTCCTCAGTACAAGAGGAGACATGGACTTGTTGGAACACTTCCAGAGGAGGAACGCTGAAATGATCCAAGGGATGGAAGGCCTCCCATATGAGGACAGGCTGAGAGAGTTGGGGATTGACAACCCTTCTGAACAGTCCAGAGAAGTGAAAGCTCTGAGGAGACCTGATAGTCACATTTTAGTGTCTTCAAAAGGCTATAAGAAAGAATGGAACAGACTCTTCAACAGTGTCTGTCATGATATGACAAGGGTAAATGAGCTCTGAGCAACCTGATCTAGCTGTAGTTGTCCCTGTTCATTGCAGGGGAATTGGACTAGATGACCATTAATTGTCCTTTCCAACTCAAAGGTTCTGTGATTCTATGAAAGTGAAATAGAGGATACTACATATTCTTCAGATGATAAGCATACAGTAGTGTTTTTAAGTACAAATTCATTTGGAAAAACGAACATTTTGTTCCACTGAGTAGCTATCTCAGTTTCAGAGGACTCATAAGGAATAGTGATGACAATGAAAAAAACAAATAAATTAGGCAAAGATAGAAAACAAGTTCTAGGAAGGAATTCACCATTCCAAAATGGGAAATCTGTGAAGGAACATCAGATGTCTGCTCCTCAGTGAGCAGTTTTAATATTTGCCTTCATAATAGCAAAAGAAACAGAAGAAATAAGTTTAGGACTGCTTCCTATTTCTTGATAAAAAATGGCATATGGGCATTCTGATATCTGACCACAGATCATATTTCTCAGGGCAGCACTTCAGTCTCCAGGGCAGCTCACTGCTCTGGCAGGGAGCTCCGCTCTAGACTACTTAGATAAGACATTGCAGAATGCCTCCTTTTAAAAAATCTGTTCTATGTTTCATTTGAGATCCAGAATGATAACAAGTGGCTTGCTCATTATGTCAGGGCAACTTAGCCAGAACATTTAATTATTCTGATTCCTCTAGGGAACAGTAATGGAATTTATATTCTCCCTATATTAAATACATAGCCTATCTAAGCTTGTAGAATGATCTACTCAAACTGGAACCACTTGTTGCTAAACTAGAAAGTCATAAAGTGATTAAAAGAAAAAAAAATAAAGAAAAAAGGGAAAAAAAATAAAAGGTATTATTTTAATGAATAGAGGTGGAAGCATAAAATCAGAATACAAAATGTTCTAGATCCTCATCCATTTTCTGATAGTATATACCATTTTCTAATTGTTGTGTATATTCCAGTGTGGGAATGGGCAAGTATTTTATGTAATCTGGATTAACTCTTTCAGAACATGCTTGTGTGTTAATTGAATGAAAATATTCTTTATTTAAAAGAAAGTTTTTATTCAATTAAAAAATGTTTGATTTTGTTATAGGAGATCTTTATTAGAAAGAAAACACAGGAAACTTCCAAAATAAATAAAATGGATGCAAAATGGGGCTGATAGTAGGGAGATTAAAGAAACAGTTTGCTGAAATTGTTGTGCTTCTAAATGTTACATACAGTTTTGCTTGTATCGGTATTAGAGGCTAGAGACAAATGTTTGGAGTGGATTAGTACGATAACTTGATTTTACTCTATGTACTCTATTACCTTAATTGTGTCAGTTTCCACAAATTTTATACAACTATGGAAGCCCAAATTTGCTAACTGAATTTCCTTTCCATATTTCCAATTATAGAAGGTAGTCACAAAATCTTTTGGATTTGAAACAATTACCTCTTGCACTAATTTTTTCTGGTCAGCTATCTAGTCTTCTGGCCTTTGGATTTGCTGAATACTTTTCAATGTGTTTTTGAAATTTTACAAAGATTTTGACTCTCAAACTCATTTGTTATACAGGAGCACACTATTAGCATTTTCTGGTAATGAAATCTGGATATCATAAAATAAAGGAATTTGGACTAACAGGAAAAAAAGATAATTACTTTCACTTCCCCTGTCTCAAAAGAAGCACTTTTTGTTGTTATTTTTAAATCCCCAAGAACAGTGAGAAATATGTTCCTAATCATAGAGGAAAACAGTAAAAAAAAACTGTTGAAAATGACTAGAGTTTTGTATCTGCATAAAGTGACTAGTTTGAAAGCTCCTAAACTATACATTCCTGAGATTAAGCTCTCCAAGGAAAGTTTCTAGAGTTTTAAGTTTTGTTTGTATTTGGGAAATCTAAGTCCAGATCAGTACAATGCAGGTTTTACCTTATTCTTTAAAGTAGAATAATATTTTCTCCGTAAGAAACTGGTGGAAAAACAAGAAGATCCAAAAGTAGGCCACGTGACATATCGATCACTGACTTCACTGACTTTTAGACATTTAGATTGGGGCAAGGCAAGGTGAAGCTAGATGGATTAAAGAGGAGAAACAGCAAAAATAAGTTATCATGCCATGTCATTACATTTACAGTCGGACAGACCTGACAAATGAGGAGGGTTGGAAGAGAGTCCCGTCTTGGTGTCATGGGAGCCCCCCCCCGCCTGCCTAGCCCACTTCCCCAGCTCCCTCTAAGCAACAGGTTTCAGACGCTGGAAATTGAAGGGGAGGTGAGTGGGGAGGTGAGGGAGGATCTGCCTAGGAGGGAGCGTAAGGCGAGGCGGTCACCCCCACGCCTTGAGACTATCTCTGTCAGGAAAGAAAGAAGGGTGGTCGTGGTGGGTGACTCCCTTCTCAGAGGAACGGAGGGCCCCATATGCAGACCAGACCCAAGCTGTTGAGAAGTGTGCTGCCTTCCTGGGGCCTGGGTCAGGGACATAACCAGGCAACTCCCAAAGCTGGTTAGGTCCACTGATTATTTTCCATTACTCATAGTTCAGGCGGGCAGTGATGAAATTGCTCAGAGAAGCCTACAAACTATGAAAAGAGATTTCAGGGGTTTAGGGCCTTTAGTTCAAGGAGCGAGAGCTCAAGTGATCTTTTGTTCCATACCCTTAGGGGCACTGAGGGACACGGAGCAGGCTTGGAAAGCACAAGCAATGAATAATTGGCTCAGAGGCTGGTGTCGAGCCAGAAACTTTAGGTTCTTTGATCATGGGGCAGTTTACTCGGCCCCTGGCCGGTTGTCCATCCGTGGAACCAACCTATCTTGAAGGGGGCAACAAATCCTAGCGGAGGCGCTAGTAGGGCTTATTGAAAGAAACTAGCTATGATGGGGGAAGGGGACAAAACAGGCCTCACAAGACATGAGCCTAGGGGAACAATGCTTGAGCTGGGGGTGAGGCAGATGACTCAGCTGAAGTGCATCTACACCAATGCACATAGTATGGGCAACAAGCAGGAGGAGTTAGAAGCGATTGTGCGGCAAGCTAACTACGACCTGATTGCTATTACCGAAACATGGTGGGACCACTGCCATGACTGGAGTGCTGTGATGGACAGCTACAAGCTCTTCAGAACAGATAGACAAGGAAGGAAGGGTGGTGGTGTGGCCCTTTATATTAAATGATGTTGAAGAGCTTGGGGTTGGGAATGATAAAGTTGAGTGTCTATGGATAAGGGTCAGGGGGAAGGCCTGTAGGGGTGACATCTTGGTGGGGGTCTGTTATAGGCTGCCTAATCAGGATGAAGAAATGGACGAGACATTCTACGAGCAGCTTGCGGGAGTCACGTGATCACCAACACTCGTTCTCGTGGGAGACTTCAACTTCCCTGATATTTGCTGGAAATATAACACAGTGCAGAGGAAGCAGTCTAGGAGGTTTCTAGAGTGCGTGGAAGAAAGCTTCCTTACACAGCTGGTACGAGAGCCTACCAAGAGTGGTGCCCTGCTAGACCTGCTTTTCACTAACAGAGAAGGACTGGTAGGAGATGTGAAGGCTGGGGACTGTCTTGGGCAGAGTGATCGTGAAATTGTAGAATTCTCTATTCTTGGAGATGTCAGAAGGGTGGCTAGCAAATCTGTTATCTTGAACTTTCAGAGGGTGGACTTTGACCTGTTCAGGATGCTTGTAGCACGGGTCTACTGGGAGTTGCTCCTTAAGGGTAAAGGTGTCCAGGAAGCCTGGATGCTACTCAAGATGGAAATCTTAAAGGCACAAGAACAGGCTGTCCATGTGCCATAAGGCAAGCCGTAGGGGAAGAAGACCGGTATGGATGAGCCGGGAACTATTGTTGAGACTCCGGAAGAAAAAGAGAGTCTATGTACTCTGGAAGAAGGGACGGGCTACTTCGGGAGATTACAAGGAAGTTGTGAAGGTATGCAGGGAGGAAGTTAGGAAGGTGAAAGCCCAACTTGAACTCAGATTAGCCACTGCAGTAAAAAAGAATAAGAAATCTTTTTATAAATATATCAACAGTAAGAGAAGAACCAAGGAGAATTTCCATTCTTTATACGATGCAACGGGGAATAAGGAGAAGGCTGAGGTCCTCAATGCCTTCTTTACATCTGCCTTTAATAGCCAGATCAGTTATCCTCAGGGCATTTAACGCCCTGATCAGGAAGTGTGGGATGCTACGCAGAATACAGCCCCGGTGATTCAGGTGGAAACAGTTAGAGAGCTCCTCCTCCATCTGGACTGTCACAGGTCCATGGGACCGGATGGGCTCCACCCTCTGGTGCTGAGGGAGCTGGCAGGGGTGGTTGCTGAGCCGCTTTCCACCATCTACCAGTGCTTCTGGTTATCTGGGGAGGTCCCAGAGGATTGGAGGCTTGCCAATGTGACTCCCATCTACAGGAAGGGCTGTAAGGAGGATCTGGGGAACTACAGGCCTGTCAACCTGACCTCAGTACCAGGGAAAGTTAGGGAGCAAATCATCCTAGGTGAGATCACACGGCACATGCATGGCATCCAGGGGATCAGGCCCAGCCAACATGAGTTCATGAAAGGCAGGTCGTGCTTGACCAACCTCATCTCCTTCTATGACTGGATGACCAGACTTGTAGACGAGGGAAAGGCTGTTGATGTAGTCTACCTAGACTTCAGCAAAGCCTTTGACACAGTCTCTCACAGTATTCTTCTGGGGAAACTGGCTGCCTGTGGCCTGGACAGGTATACCCTTCTTTGGGTAAGGAACTGGCTAGAGGACTGTGGCCAATGGGTAGTGGTTACTGGAGTTAAGTCCAGCTGGCGACCCGTTTCAAGTGGTGTCCCCCAGGGGTCGGTACTGGGGCCCATCTTGTTTAATATCTTTATTGATGACCTAGATGAAAGGATTGAGTGTATCCTCAGTAAGTTTGCAGATGACAGCAAGCTGGGAGGTAGTGTTGATCTGCCTGAGGGTAGGGAGGCCCTTCAGAGGGATCTAAATAAGCTGGATCGCTGGGCTGAGGTGAATGGGATGAGGTTCAACAAGGCCTAGTGCCGGGTCCTGCACTTTGGCCACAACAACCCCATGCAGCGCTATGGGCCTGAGGACGAGAGGCTGGATGACTGTGAAGAGGAAAGGGACCTGGGGCTGTTAGTTGATGCTCAGCTGAACATGAGTTGACAGTGAGCCCAGGTGGCCAAGAGGGCCAAGGGCATCCTGGCCTGCATTAGAAATAGTGTGGCCAGCAGGACAGGGAGGTAATCATACCCCTGTACTCAGCACTGGTGAGGCCGCACCTCAAGTACTGTGTTCTGTTTTGGGCGCCTTACTATAAGAAAGACATTGAGGCCCTGGAACATGTCCACAGAAGGGCAACGAAACTGGTGAGGTGTCTGGAGCACAAGTCTTATGAGGAGCAGCTGAGGGAGCTGAGATTGTTTAGTCTGGAGAAGAGGAGGCTCAGGGGAGATCTTATTGCGCTCTACAACTTCCTGAAGGGAGGTTGTGACGAGGAGAGGTTTGGCCTCTTCTCCCAGGCAACAAACAGGACCCGAGGAAAAGGCCACAAGTTGTACCAGAGGAGGTTTAGATTAGACATGAGGAAGAACTTTTTCTCTCAGAGAGTGGTCAGGCACTGGAATGGCCTGCCCAGGGAGGTGGTGGAGTTGCTGTCCCAGCAGTGTTCAAGAGGCGTCTGGATGAGGAGCTACGAGATATGGTTTAGTAGTTTGTGGTAGCAATGGTAATGGGAAGACGGTTGGACTAGATGATCTTGAAGGTCATTTCCAACCTTGTGATTCTATGATTTCCTCCTTTATTACAGAAGATTTGGGTGTTTACTTTTTATGCTAGGCATTGTTTTTGAATTTGAAAATACTCCTTTGCTCTTCCTGCAGACAGCATGAGATTGAATTCTGGAAGGCCAAACTAACAAAAGATCTTTCAGAGAAGGCGCTTGAAAGAAGGAAAAATGATCAATGTTTGACCATTATGTATTATTTTTTTCTTCTGTAAATTTGTCTGCTCTGTAAACAATGGCTCCTATCTACTTTATTGTGAAGTCTATCATAAAGCATTCTTAATTTAATTAAATGTATGGAGGAGTGCTGGTAGCTCTGTCTTGTATCTCCTTAGCCCATTGCTAGAAGACAATAAGAATAAAGAAGCACCTTTCCTAGAAGGAAATAAAAATATTATTTCTATACAATCTTTCCTAACATATGTGGTATCATGCACTGAGGTGTATTTGTTTTGCGATAAGTAGAGTTTCTCTGTTACCTTTTGGCCTAGAGTATGCCATGTGTGAACAGTAGTTTCTACGTAAAGCAATACTAAAAAGAATTGACAACCTTCTGCTGTCCCATGCCAACACAAATTGTACACTTTCGTAACACTATGGAAATGAATGCATATCACTGTTACAATAACACATGTTAATAAGGGTAAATTTCCAAGACACCTGCCTGAACCCACTATTTCTTAGTACCACTTGCTTTTTCCTGTAAATTCTAGTGCCAAATATGAAGAATTGCAGAGTTGTAGTCATATTGCAGAGCAGATGGTCAAACCCACTGCTGTGTCCAAGTAGGCTGGTGGGCATAGTTATCTGATGTGTTTAGAGATATGATAGCAAGCCAAGCATCTCTTTTTACTCACCACCTAGGGATACAATCTCAACTAAAGAGAGATCCCCCTCTGAGTAGACTGGTTGCCAGATTTAAAAGCATTTGCTGAGTGTTTGCTGAATTGTGTTTGTCCCTAGAAATAATATTGTATAATAGTCCCATTTTCGCATCTAATTTTTAAAACAACTTTCCAAATAGATTGTTAGTGTAAATAAATAATCTTCACACAAACACCATGATGTACATTGTATATTTCGTGGCTTTTACCTTAGACAAGTCACTGAGACCCCTGTTACGTGATATAATTGGATATACGCTTACTAGGTCAGATGACCCAATTAAGTCTGAAGGTGATTCCTGTTAGGGAAGAGGAAACTACCATTGGCAGTTTGCTCATGAACTTATCCAAGTGGGTATTCCCAGTTTCAGTGTAACATACGGACTAAATAAAATTTTATTTTCTGAAACATGGTTCATTATTTTTTGCAATGCTTTACACTCTCATAAACGTTACCATCTCCAGATCTAATTAGTTCAGATCAGACTCACTGCTTCTCTGGTCTTCACTGGATATCCAAGTGACCTGTCCAGTCAATTGAATGATAATTGGTATTTATTTAACTCTTCCCACAGAAACTGCAAGACATAAAATAGTAAACCTTGCTTCTTGCATGCTTAGCACATGCAATTACAGTAGCACTCATTCTGTTTTTCAAAATTGGCTACTTCTATGTTGAATGACATAACTCAGTATTTTAGAAGTTAATATTTATGTAAGTAACTCTCAAACATTTTAGTATGTTTAGTTATTTAACGTACGTCTAACCTTCAATACATCTATGTATTCCCCATATAACATGATGGAAAGCGCAGCAATGAGAGCAGAGAAGCGAGACCCCAGGCTGCAGCAAGTGAGGAAACACTCCGATGCAACAGCTGTGGGCATGGAAATAAGGGAAAAAGGCTGCTTACCTTCAAAAGGCCTCAGACATGGCTTGCCCCTACTGCCAACCCTTAAATGAAGTCTGGGAAGGGACGGTTCCTGGCTTCACCCCTTCCATTCACTCAGGTGCACTGCATGCACTCCCCTGGGTTGCCCTGTCTTCTTACCAGGTGCTCGATCATTGTTTCAAGCCATGATTTAGCATTTCCACTACACCCTGAAAATATGCTGCTTTGGAAGTGAGTAGTCTATGGGTTCTTCACAAGGAAGTTAGGTATGGACATGTTTCCTAAGACTTTAAAATCACATCTGAGCATGATTATTTTAGCAGACTTAGGACTCAGTATTTCAATTCAAAAATGTATTTATCTAAGACTATTTAAGGTAAGATCAGGCCACAGTTGGAAAGGATAGAATCAGTTAAACCTCAGTTACTGTTTACATATCCATCCACAATTCATGGAACAGCTACTGATTAACTGTGAAAAATAAAATGTTGAATTAGATAACAAATTTTGCTTTACTTAAGTCCTAGTTAAGTATACCTAGTTGCAGCATAGCAAGGACCACCTACAGAAAGGACTTGCAGCATGTTTGATCTGTGCAATAGAAATTATTTGGGACAGAACAGTCTGTTGATCCATGCAACTTTCAATAATAATCTCATAGCACAGACTACAAAACTTTAGGTTTTCAGTTATGAAATAAGTAGCAATGAAAATTGTTAGCATTTTAGTTTATGGAATAAGTAGGTACTTGTGCAAGTTACATTCTAACTGCAGCTTTCTTGAAGAAAAAATCATTGTAAGCCTGCGGGAGCTCAGTTTGTCTTTCACCCTCATCCACTGTCACAAGACAAAGTGGCGCAGTCTTCAGTACATAGTCACACACTTCGAGTTTGTTTTCCTTTCTTGTCTAGCAAAGCAATGAAAGGAAAAATTATGTTCTTTTCATGTTTTCACAGGTTTTATTGTTTATCTCGCTGATTAAATGGAATATCACTAACTTTCAGTATTCTCTCATTACTGGATATATCAGCTACATATAGGAATGATAGAGAAGTCTGCATCACTTCTAGCTGGCTAATTATATGAATTGTATTTATATGTGTTATATTAATCGCATCTTTAAGCATATAAATAAATGAAATCATTATTAACATTACAATGAGTAGAGCATTTTATATAGATAAATAAATGTGTGCGATCTTAGCTGCTTCAGGTGATTTAACAGTATCAACAGTATAACCACCACAGTGCAAAGATATTATTTGAGCCTTACTATGAATTAAAGTATAGTGCGTGAAATTCTACTATAATTCATCCCATTATGTAAATTCGAATCAATTCTATGAATACTACAGGCTAAGAAAGGAATATGTTTGTCCAAGCCAAATTCCAACGCGATTTTGCTATAAAATCTCGATTCTGAGAACCCCACTAGTGATTTCTTTAGTGGGAAAACCCCTAACAAACACTTTCCCATTGATGTCCATCATCTTCCCCAAATTTGTGGAGCAGGGCAACTTGGAATTTCTAACATGATAAATGTACAATAAAATTTGTGTTTTGGAAGAACAAATAGAATATTTTTTTAAGCTGAGGACCTTACTTGCTGTTTCTGACTACATACATAGGAGAGTGTGAAACTACTGCAAAAGATGGATTCAAAACTTAAGCATTATTACCTTCATATAACATGTGAAGCCTAGTCATATATGCTTCTACAACAGATAAATCTAGCCCACTATGAGAGAGTTTCTATGCTGTTTAAAGGAACATTAACAATTTTTGATAACGCTGTACTTTACCAGGAAATCACCAGCTCTTTTCTCCAAGAGGAGTTGCATGGAAACATGCAACTGTAGATCTACTTAGGACAGGAAAATGATTTGTGGTATCGCAACCTGCATCATTTTACCTGCAAATAGTGATTTGTTGGAGCTAAAATATTTAATCAGCATCAGTCTCATTACTGGACTCCAGTTTGCTCCTTCTTGTACTTAAAGCTTCTCTATGCAAAGGCCTTGGTACAGAACATAACCAACATTATCTGAGGTACATTGCCTGTCTTGTTTACCTGGATTTGTCAAGTAGAGTCAGAAAATGCAGAATAAAATGCAAATTGTACGTTATCAGAAAAGGGAGGAATCACTGTTTTTTTTATGTTTGTTATCTTTCTTTCATGTTAAAAAAAATTAAAGAGAGAGAAGAGAAATCTTACGTTTCTGCTTGTTTATGTTATTTCTTCCAAGAAGGAATAATTTTATTTTTTAATTTTATTTATTTCCTTTAGAATAACTTCAATTACCAGGATAGCTTGAAAGTCTACCCTTCTTATTTAGTGGAAAAAAAAAAAATAGTGACAAAAGTTAGTCCATGAGGTTTCTGGTTAAAACATGTGTTTGTATTTGAAAGCAAGTAGTCTATTGAATGAGTCTAGCAATTCAGAGATGAGGTATCTTGTTACAAGTAACTTTGCCCTGAGCAGTAGATACTCTTACATTTAAGAATTTCAATGCGCAGAGAAAATAATTTTCAAACAAAACTGTAAAGAGATGAAGGACAGCAGTTAAAAGTGTCTGTGTATATTTGCAATACAAAAAGGCAACTATAAAGAGAAAACAATAGGACTAAGTATCAGAATTCTGGTGTTCTCATTCAGTTTTAACATTTTTTGTAATTGGCTTTGGTTCATATTAAAGTGTAATTGCTAATGAGGACATTTAATTTTTGGCAAGTACACAAAAATAATTCTGAGATTCATAAATGAATTTAATTTGTTAGCAGAAAAATAAACTTTCATTCTTCAATAAAGAATTATACTTTCAAATAACTAAGAAAACTCCTACTCTCTAGGTTGCTTTTTGAATGAAACAACATCTCAAAGTGAGAATTCTTGCAGTAGATTTTTATGTTTACAAAAATATATTTAAAATGATTGCTGCCATAAGATACTCAATTCCACTTCCACCTCTCACAAAATGCTACATTATCAGACATGTTTTGATAAAAGACTGTGACATTCCTCCTTGAACACTAGGGATATTAATACTTACATTACCTGCCACTGGGAATGCTGTGAGAGATGGTTATTCATGCCTACAGAATAAACCACTAGAGCAATAGAAAGCATTGCAGTATTGGAATGTGAATACACAGGCAGTGTGCACATTTATGTATAATGAAAGTGTCATTTCCATTCTTAAATCTGAGTGGAAATTTGCATTTCATAATAACGTATGTCAGTAAATGATCAGTAAAACAGAACCTTCTCAGATTCATGTCTGGTTTTTTTTTTATTCCTATAAACAGCTAGCTGAAGGAATGTATGTTTATATAAACCAGGAATATCTCCAATTAGATTTAGCAATAAATCTAATATCTGTGAAGTTAGAATTTCTAAACTTGTTAATGGCTTCAGGTCATTTAAAGCAAGTAACGAGTTAATTTATGCAAATTATTAAAGCTGGATTTCTTTGTTTCCCAGATCTTTAACAACTCCTTAATTGTTGTTTTGCATTTTTTTTATTGTTTGTTTGTTTATTGGTTTTGCTTTTTTTCCTTCACTGTCACGTGACTGAATATAAAGAGGTCTTAGCTCTTTAACATCTCCCATTACATTACGTTATACTGATCCCTGGAGAGCAAGATAGTGATATGGGAAGAAAGAGGAAATAAAGAGCAGTGGGGTAACTGCAGAAGATAATAGATTTTGGAACATGCTGTATTCCAACCATTTGTCAAACAAAACAACCGACCAACAAAAACCTGCAATACCAAAGGAACAGTGGAAAACTGCTATGAAAATATGAACTTGAAACAATGAAAAACTCAGTTTAGAAAATCAACTTCAAATATTCTCATTATTTTCAAATTCAGTAATACTTTGCTATAAGTAACAGAATTCACGCAACTTCAGTTGAACAAGGATGCTGTCTCCAAAACAATGTGAGAGGAATTTCAATAGTGCAGGAACCTTCCCTGTGTCTTACAGGGTCCCATTAACTCAGTTCATCAGAAGTAAATAATAAGGAGATAGTGCTTTATGATGTAGTTCAACACTGCTCAGATCATGGCATAAGAATTTGCAGAGACAATGGAGAAAATATTGAGAGGATGTTTTGTATTTGATGAAAGAATCACTTTGGCTTTAATTTTAGACCTACAATGTCATGCCAATAACAAATATGAGGAGAGAAGAGTCCTATTATTTGCTGTTACTTTGTCACTGTTTTCCCAGGTGAACTTCTTTGAGCAAGCTGCGAGAAGAAATCACCAGGTTAGAGTAGTCCCTGGGAACCTGAGAGAGATGCCTACACGGTACTGCGCACTGACACTGGTTGAGGGACAGACATGTCTTAAGACCCTGCAAGGGGTAGAAGTTAAGCATGCTTCCAATCTTGGGTTGACAGAATCAACAATACTCCAGACAAGAGAGACAGAGCTGTCATCTCTGCTTGGAGCAGAAAAAGGAGTCACTCTGTTGTCACTGAACTGCATCTGTGCAATATACATGAGGCTCTGGGGATGAAAAAAGGAGAGAGCATTGGTAATAGTGAAGACATGGGAAAGAACAACCACACAAAGTAGGTCCAATCAACCACACATATTAAGAACAATGTAAACAACAACAAAAAAAAAGTGCAAAGGGTGTTAGTAATTGGAGACTCCTTGCTGCAGTGAAGCACCTATTTCCCACCCTCACAACCTGTCTGCATTGGCAATATCACAAAGATGTTTCCATTCTGGTAAAGCCAGAGAACTACTCATTCATTCCTACTCATCAAGCAGGGTAGAACGAGGCTGCAATGCGGAAACTCCAACATAGCTAAATAAACTTTGTGTCCTTCAGAAAGATGTTGAAGGGATCGTGAGATCAGGTGATGCTCTCTTCTGTCCTCCCGATTGCAGAATAGGATCTGTGAACAAGGAAACAAAGGGATCAGGTGAATGCTTAGCTTCATCACTGATGCCATTACCAAGGTTTTTGTTTCTATGATCTCAAGTGCACTTTTGAGAGACAGAGCATGCTGATGTCCAAACAGATGAAAACGATACATGGGCAAGAGTGTACTGGGCAGCAAGTTGAGTGGACTGATTAGTAAAGCTTTAAACTACACTAAGTAGAGGAATGAATGTACTGGAATGATAGAGAAAAGAAAGGGAGTGGGAAGCAGCAGGGATAAACACGTGAACTGTCCCAGAGGAATTAAGGATGGCACCTCTAGAAAATTAACACTGCCAATAGCCCAGCTAATGCACACACCATGGAAGATTTGAAAAACATAGTGCAACTAGAAATCTATGATCTAATTAATATCGTGGAAATGTGTTGAGATAAACAACACAGCTGGAATACTGCCACTGAGGGCTACAAACTTTTCAGAAGAGATAGGTAGGGAAGGAGCAGGGGGCATGTTGCCCTCCATGTTAAAAAATGGATGGATTGTGAAGAGCTGCCTCTGAAAAACAGCCATGATCAGGTTGAGAGCTTGTGGGTAAAAATTACAGATCAGATCAATAAGGAGCATCTTTTGGTTGGGGTTTACTACAGGACACCTGGTTAAGGGGAATCTATTGATGAAGCATTTTTGCTGTAGCTACAAGAATTGCACTCATAGACTCTCATGCTCAGGGGCTATTTCAACCACGTGAATGCCTTCTGCAAAAGCAACATGGCAGGCTGCAAGCAACCCAGGAGACTCCTGTAATGGGTTAAAAATAACTTCCTGGTCCAAGCATTGCACAAAAGAAGCAGAGAAGTGTTACTGAACTTGGTGCTCACCAAAGCAAATGGCTTCATTAAAGAGGATAATAGGAACTATAGGCCTGTGAGCCTCACCTCTGTGCCTGGGAATATCATGGAGCAGATCTTCCTGGTCACCCTGTTAAGGCACATACAAGATGAATAGGTGATCTGAGACAGTCAGCATGGCTTCACCAAGGGCAGATCATGCCTGACCAATCTGGTAGCCTTCTATGATGGAGTGACAGCATCAGTGGACAGGGGAAGGACAACGGATGTCATCTACCTGGACTTCTGCAAAGCATTTAACATGGTCCTTCACAACATCTTTCTCTCTAAATTGGAGAGGTATGGATTTGAAAGATGGACTATCCGATGGATTAAGAACTGGTTGGCTGATTGCAGCCAAAATGTTGTGATCAATGTTTCTATGTCAGGATGGAGGCCGGTCACAAGCAGTAGGACTTGTCTTGGGACTGATGCTCTTCAGCATCTTTATCAGTGACATAGACAACAGAATTGAGTGCACCCTCAGCAACTTTGCAGATGACACCAAGCTGAACGGTTCAGATGATACACTGGAGGGAAAGGAAGCCATCCAGAGAGACCTAGACAGGCTGGAGAAGTGGACCCATGAGAACCTAATGAGGTTCAACAAGGCCAAGTGTAAGGTGTTGTACTTGGGCCAGGGCAATCCCGGGTATTTATACAGACTGAGGGAAGAAGTCCTTGAGAGCAGCCCTGTGGAGAAGGACTTGAGGGTCCTGGTAGACAAGAAGCTGGACATGAGCCAGCAGTGTACGCTTGCAGCCTGGAAGGCCAACTGTGTTCTGGGTCTGCATTAAAAAAAGGGGTGGCCAGCAGGGAGAGGGAGGTGATTGTCCCCCTCTACTCAGCTCTTGTGAGGCCCCAACTGGAGTACTGCATCTAGGCCTGGGGCCCCCAGCTCAAGAAAGATGCAGAGCTCATGGAACAAGTCCAGAGGAGGGCCACTAAGATGTTCAGAGGGATGGAGCACCTCTCCTATGAAGAAAGGTTGAGGGAACTGGGCTTGTTTAGCTTGGAGAAGAGAAGCTCTGGAGAGACCTCACTGTGGCCTTCCAGCACTTGAAGGGAGTGTATAAACAGGAGGGGATATAACTGTTTACATGGGTTGATAATGATAGGACAAGGGGGGATGATTTTAAACTGAGACAGGGGAGATTTAGGTTAGATACTGGGAGAAAGTTTTCCCTCAGAGGGTGATGACACACTGGAACAGTTTGCCCAGAGAGGTAGCAGATGCCCCACTCCTGGAGGCATTCAAGGCCAAGCTGGATGTGACTATGGGCAGCCTGATCTAGTGGTTGGCAATCCTGCCTGTGGCAGGGGGGTTGAAACTAAATGATCTTTGAGGTCCTTTTCAACCCAGGCCATTCTATGATTCCATGATTCTATGAAGATTGGAGTCAGTTTGGACAGCAGAAATCATGGCCTGATTGAATTAGTGATCTTGAGGAATATAGATCTGGCAAAGAGCAATGTCAAGATCCTGAAACTCAGAAGAGTGAAATTCCGGCTATTAAAAATATGGTGGGAGAGATACCCCGAGAAATTGTTGTTAGGGAGAAAGGGAACAGAGCAGGTCTTTTAGCTCTTTAAGGATCTATTTCTTAAAGTGCAAGAGCTCTCCAGCCCCCAGTGTAAGAAATCAAGCAGAGGACTCAGAAAAAATTAATGTGGCTGAGAAAGTAAATGCTGATCAAAATGAGGTGTAAGAAGGAATTGCACAAGCAGGGGAAACAGGGAGGTGAGGACTGGGAAGAGTACAAGGATTATACAACAGGGATATGTCAAAAAAGAAAGTCCGTAGAGAGCATACCCCCTCTGATAAATGAAAAAGGAGAACTGGTAAAAATAAATGTGGGGGAAGCTGAGATACTCAGCAAGGTCTTTGGCTCACTTGTCACTGGCAGTTAGGCTTCCCTCATCTCTCATTTCCCTGAACAGAGAGGACTGAGGGAACAAATTTCCTACTGCTATGACAGCAGAGCAGATTTGAGATCACATGATGACAATGAACATGTAAGATGTCCGATACAAGCCAGCGTTTTCTCTTGTAGTCCATAAGGCCAACAGTAATCTGACTAGCACAAAAAGAAGGGTGGTCAGCAAAGCAATAGAGATGATAGTCCTGAGTGACCTGAGGCACTTCAGCTTGTTCAGCCTGTAGAAGAGAAAGCCCTGAGGAGACGTCATTGAGGCCTTGAGTACTTAAAGTGAGTTTAAAAACAGGAGAGAGACCAACTTTTTACACACACAGTGATAGGACAAAGCAGAATGGCTTAAACTAAAAGAGAGGAATTTTAGACTAGTTGCTGGGAGGAAATAGTGAAATAGTTAAATCAAAGTGTGCTGAGGCACAGGAACAGGTTGCACAGAGAAGTTGTGGATGTCCCATCCCTGGAGATGTTCAAGGACAGGTTTAGTGGGATCCTGGGAAGCCTGATCTAGTGAGTGACAAGTGTGCCCACAACAAGGGGTTGGAAATACACAATCTTTAACGTCCCTTCCAACTCAAGCCATTCTATGCCTATGATTCTAAGGCTCTAGTATTTTATGGTAGCTGTTCATCATTGCTAGCTACATTTCTTAAATCTCTAACATAAAAAGTGTTCTTTGAAAACTGTAGGTTTTAAACAATTTGCCCCACTTTTTCAGCTCTGTAAGGTTGTGTTTATTTTAATTTTGCCTTTTCTCATTCTGGCACCCAAATATGGATAATTCTTTTGAAATCTTTCTCTTTCTTCAGAGAAGTTTGCAGTTGGTTTTCCATCATACCATTTGTTGTTTGTTTGTTTTCTACTTTTAAAGGCTAAAGATACAATGAAGATGAGACTATGTAAAGCATACATTCAGGCTGTATTCTTAATGAAGTCAGTGGGAATTTCATTATCATACTCATTAATAGAATAAGGCCATTATGGGCACTCCAGCAATTTTAACCTTGATTTACACTGCAAATTTCTCAAGTTCTATTTCAGTCATTACTAATGACACAGGATATGCAGCAAACCAACTGTTTAGATATCATAGCAATTCAATTTTTCATGTTATTGTATGATGCAGAAATATTAAAGATTAACAATGAAGTGAGTAGATAACTTCTAGGTTTCAAGCTCTTGTAATGAACTCCTCAAGAAGTTCTGTAAAATCCATTCTGCTTTGCTAATATATTTCACTGACTCAATTATGGTATAAATGAACAAAATTAAGCTAGACAATAATTTTCAATAAGCCAATACTCCCTTTTCTTTGTCAGTCTATAATATTGACTGGGTTTCAAAGTCCAGAGAAAATCTTCACTTAGGTATTTGTAAATGGATCCTCTTAAGAGTAATAATACGTGTGTAAGTGATCAGCTTTTCTGACTAATTAAGTTGTAGCTGATGAATGTTCATGGTACTCATCAATGGCACCTATTTCAGTATGTTCTGGAAAATTTAGCTAGTATTAAAACAGTTACTATGTAGGAATAAAGGTACTGAAATAGCTATCCAAGGTCAAATGATGCACTCAAAAAGTCACAGACAGTTTTAGGTGCTAGGTATTTTCTAGCTGATAAATTTGAAGCTAGATTTTAGCCTCCCATGCACAACTATCAATTTCAGGGATTAATGACAGAAATGTAAATTATGGATGCAGATGATCCCATGCAGATGAATTTTTTTAAATCTTATCTTTGAAGGATGACAGACATCTGTAATACACTATGGAAGAAGATATTATATACTATATTGAGGTTCAACAAGGCCAAGTGCCAGGTCCTGCACTTTGGCCACAACAACCCCATGCAGCGCTATAGGCCTGAGGACGAGAGGCTGGATGACTGTGAAGAGGAAAGGGACCTGGGGCTGTTAGTTGATGCTCAGCTGAACATGAGTTGACAGTGAGCCCAGGTGGCCAAGAGGGCCAAGGGCATCCTGGCCTGCATTAGAAATAGTGTGGCCAGCAGGAGCAGGGAGGTAATCATACCCCTGTACTCAGCACCTCAAGTACTGTGTTCTGTTTTGGGCGCCTTACTATAAGAAAGACATTGAGGCCCTGGAACATGTCCACAGAAGGGCAACGAAACTGGTGAGGTGTCTGGAGCACAAGTCTTATGAGGAGCAGCTGAGGGAGCTGAGTTTGTTTAGTCTGGAGAAGAGGAGGCTCAGGGGAGATCTTATTGCGCTCTACAACTTCCTGAAGGGAGGTTGTGACGAGGAGAGGTTTGGCCTCTTCTCCCAGGCAACAAACAGGACCCGAGGAAAAGGCCACAAGTTGTACCAGAGGAGGTTTAGATTAGACATGAGGAAGAACTTTTTCTCTCAGAGAGTGGTCAGGCACTGGAATGGCCTGCCCAGGGAGGTGGTGTAGTTGCTGTCCCAGCAGTGTTCAAGAGGCGTCTGGATGAGGAGCTACGAGATATGGTTTAGTAGTTTGTGGTAGCAATGGTAATGGGAAGACGGTTGGACTAGATGATCTTGCAGGTCGTTTCCAACCTTGTGATTCTATGATTCTATGATTCTACGATTCTATGATACGGAAAATGACACTATCTACCCCCAACCTGAAAGTCTGGGATGGAGAGCAGAATCAACCCCCCCACAATTCATATGGAAACAGATAGAGACCTACTACTCCACCTCACAAATCCTTGGAGCCAGATAAGATTCATCTGAGGGTGCTGAGGGAGATGGTGGAGGTGACTACTAAACCGCCTTCCACCATGTATCAGTGTACCTTGTAACCAGAGAGGCCCCAGAGAATCGGAGGCTTGTCAGTGTGACTTACATCTATAAGAAGAGTGGTAAGAAGGGTCATGGGAACTACAGGCCTGTCAGCCTGACCTCAGTGCCAGGGAAAGTTATGGAGCAAATGATTTTGAGTGAGATCACACAGCATATGTGGGACAATCGGGGGTTCAAGCCAAGCCAAGATAGGCTTATGAAAAGCAGGTCCTGATTGACCAACCTGATCTCCTTCTATGATCAATCGACTTACCGGGTGGATGAGGGAAAGGCTGTTTACATAGTCTTCCTAGGCTTTAGTAAAGCCTTTGACATTGTCTCCCACAGTATTCTCCTATGGAAGCTGGCAGGTTTTGGTTTGGACAGGTATACTCTTCAGCGGGTAAAGAACAAACTGAAGAGTTGGGCCCAAAGGGTGACCGTGAATGAAGTTAAAACCAGCTGGTGATGAGTCTGGAGCACAGATCTTATGAGGAGTGGCTGAGGGAACTAGGATTGTTTAGTCTGGAGAAGAGGAGACTTGGGGAAACTCTACAACTACCTGAAAGGAGGTTGAAGGTTCAAGTTGATTATGCAAAAAAATTTATTCATTGAAAGAGTGATCAGATGCTGGAATGGGCTGCCCGGGGAGGGGGTTGAGTCACCATCCCTGGAAATGTTCAAGAAATGTTTAGATGTAGTACTAAGGTAAATGATTTAGTGGGGAAATATTGGTGGCAGGCAGATGGTTGGGCTACATGATCTTGGTGGTCTTTTCCAATCTTGGTTACTCTATGATTCTATGATTCTATGACCTGAGCATGAAGAAAACGATATAGAATAAGGGGTGGATATTCTCATTTCAGGTGAGCAGGGTTGATAGTATAACAATGGTTCTGTTGTTGCTGAGGAAGGGGAGGGCTCTGGGAGCTGAGTTGAGAGGGCTGCTTGGCTGCTTGCCCACCATTATGGTGTGGCAGGGTGGAGCCAGAACAGCTAGCTTGAATTAGGCAAGGGATTATTCCATATCATGTGACACTGTGGAAAAGGACCTAAAATTGTGGGCTGAGTGACCAGCCACTCTTCATGGTTTGGCTAGATATTGGTCAATAAGAAGTTGTATTGTTAGCCTGACATCAGCTGGTGAGTAATTGCATTGTGGATATACACATATACTTATCAATTTTCGTTTCCATTTTCCTTTTCTGTAGTAGTATATAGTTTTTATCTCAATTCACAAGTTCATTTTTATTTCCAATTCTCTCCCTCATCCCATGGAATGAGTGGATGGTTGCCTAGTGCTGATCTGCCTGATAGGTTAAGCCATAAGAATGTATCACAAACACAATTTCTAACAAATGGCACACAGATAAAGGAATACAGCAAGAAAGTTATATTTGTTTCATTAATTCCTGATACTATACTACTACAATTTTCAGTTTGAACTAGCACTTCTCCTTTATTCCTTACTAGCCAAGTGATTTCTACAAGCCAAAACAAAAGGACTGTTATCCTTCCTTTT